>CM060877.1:30057935-30390590 GCA_030737845.1 Acorus calamus | reverse complement strand
AAGAAAACCAAAATAGAAAGTAGAAGAGAGAGAAATAAAAGAATAGGATGAACGTACTTCCTCTTGGAGCGAGGGATTTGGGAGATTGGCCTCTGAGAGTGTGGCCGTAATCGCTGCTGTTGCTGCTCAGGGGGGTGTACGACAAGGGGTGATATTTTGCTCTCTGCCTGCACCAACTGGGTGTGTTTAGTATTATTATTATTTTGGAAGAAGGGTTTACAGAGTGCCTCGAGATCCTCAACGGCCTCGAGATCCTCAACGGCCGTCCCCGTCTCCCAAAGGTCGGGAAACCGTAAGAATACTCCGTTGTTGTTAATGTGATCGTCGTCTCCGTTGAATCCACTTAGGTCACCACCAAGGGAAAGGGGGTGCTCCCTCCTTGAGCCGTCGGTGGCGACAACGCTGCACGATGCGTTGCAGCCCCTCACCACCGCATGCAGGTCCCAGTCCTCCATTACACTGGCCCCCTCACACTTTTCTTCTTCTCTGCTTATTACAGATACGATGTGTATGTGAGCTTGGAAGACCGATGCCCTTCCACCTCTCTTATTTGTCGCTGCCGGTCACAATATTGACTTGGTAGGTTTATAGAAACGCGGTTTCAGCTGCAGCTATTTTTTTCTTCTTTTTTACGGTGAAAATGAAAGGATGGGAGAAGAAGGGGGCGAGAGAGACGAGCAAGAAGATGCAGTACCAGAGAGAGAGAGAGAGATAGTGGGCGCTGACTTTTGGATAGTGGTTTTATGGAAAGAGGACAAGGAGAGGGGGAGGGGGTTATTAAGCGGTTTTAGTGGTGCGCGTATCCCTGTGGAAAACGAAAACGGGATAGTGGTGGGATTTGAAAACCGCTCTCCCCAAGGCCTCGTTGACTTATGAAAAATGTCAAAGGGAGGGGGGGTGAAATTTGCCATCCAAGCCGGTCATCACATGATAAAAGACATCGGCTAACTCACGAGCACGCTGAAATCCTGTCGATCCTACAAGGCTACAACCCTCCAGAAATGTTAGATTTAAATAATACTCCAGCTCAGAATATGAACTCCATTCCCTCAAAAATCAATATCTGTTTAGACACTGATAATTAATTATTTGTTAGTTCAACGAAGAAAATAGTGGAGGGGATGTCATCTATCTATGATATGTTATAGGACAATTTTTATTTTAAGTACTCCATTTTTATAAAATAAAATAAAAATTTGGCACAGGGCCAATATTGTGCGGCTCATACGGCTCAGCCGCGCGTCTTCCGGAAGAACAAGTGCTCGAGGTCCCCTCCCCTCTGCTTGCTTCCTCCAACTTGGCCTTTTGGCCTTTTTCTCGTGGTCCCGTTTTACAGCTGTGAAGAGAGGTAAGAAGTGCATCAATCACTCGCTATGCGATTGCTTCGGAGATAGAGTGAGAGATAGGGACTTTTTTGAATAAGCAACAAAAGAAAAAAAAAATTAAAATTAAAAGCACGTCTGGGGAGTGGGGAGAATAGATGGGAGAAGGGTGACTGACGGTTCGATATGGAGGAGGGCAACAGCCTGTCTGTCTCTAGTTTTTATAGCCTTTTATAAACTTTTAGTATGGGCATTATTTTATCTTATCCTAAATTAAGAAAGATCCAGTATTTTTTCTATTATTCGGTAAAACTAAATATGCATCATGATTTATCCATCAACTCCGGTGTTATTGTATTTATTACTTTTGATTGATAACCAATTTAGACTCGGTCAAAAGTCTTACAAGTTTGATAATATTAAAAACTTTATACCACTGTCAAAAGAAAAATAATAAGCATCTCTTCGATATGAATCAAGAATCTCTATCATAATATAAAAATTGATGTTCACATTGAACAGAATTAAAATCGACAAAATTAGAAATAAATGAAGACAAACTTGTAGAGTCAAGAGAAAAAAAAGACAATTTCATACGAAATTATCAAGAGTGCATGAATCCAACTCCTGTTTGTTGATAGAGAATGCATCTACCCGACCCAGAGTTGAACCGGACAAACACCACTCATTGATAGACCCAATATCAAATTATCAATGCCATGCATGCATGGATATTTGAATGAGATAAACATTATAAAGATTGGGCAAGAAATGCATTGATTAGTATGTTATAGATCAAAACAGAGTTTTGTAAAAAAGAAGAAAATATTCACCATACTAGAGTTACTGATTTTTTGTCATGCACTCTTTGTATTTCTTTCTCTAAATCCATAAAAGTACATGACTTATGAAAGTCTTCAAAATCTTTATTGAAATCGAATAACATGTGACATTTTGTTTATGGCAAGGAGTCTTATAACTTCTTATCCAAGGATTGATGTCTCAATCGAATAACACTTACATTTTTGTCGAGGAAATGAAATCTTAATCCAATAGCGCTCGATTTTTTATCCAAGAATTTAAGTTTTAATCGAATAACGCTTGACTTTTTATCTAAAAATTGAATTATCAATTAAATAATATGCATGACTTTTGGTCAACAAATTAATGCCTTAATGGAAGAACTCAAGATCTAGAAATACATGGACATGGACTTTTTGTCCATTAAAATCCTACCCCCTCTTAAGATGCTCCCCACCACGCCTACGACCTAACTATTAAGATATCTCCTTGGCAATTCTTCGACTGAATTGCTCACCAATCTTCTTATCCTCCTATGCCATTTTCCCCGTGCATCATAAAAACAGTGATCCACGAGAGAGGAGAGGACAAAAAAGAGGGGCGAAAAAATGGATTAGGGTGGATAAAACAGACTATACTGTTTCGATACAGAATATGATTTATTCTTGGGTATATAATTATTCTGGCATAAGTGAATATAAATAAGGATAAAATGATTTTATGTTTGGTTGTATTTTGAATAATTCTAGTTGGAAAACGTAATAATAAATTTTTTGTTGTTTGGGTAAAATATGGATAAAGATTTATAAAAAGTGAAAAATAATGATAATTGATTTGACAGTTGATTTAACAGGAGGCCCATATATTATTTGGGTAGAATAACATGGAATAACTTTAATTTCAGGGGTTAATTTGAATCTATATATTACTTTATACCAGTTTATTCTGACATAGTTTATCCCTAGGTATTCTCTGCATTCAAACAACCAAAAACAGCTATTCAGTTTTATTCTCACTTATTTCTTGAGTTATTCCATATCCAAACAAGGCTTAAAGATGAACGGATAAGATAACTAGACCGATGATGTAGAGGGTTCTTTCAATTGTAACATCTTTACAGTGCACACCCATACCTGTCTCCTTCAAAAGCTAGATTCATCAAGACACAAGTCTGTATTGGATGATATTTTAATTTGAAATGAAATATGCATATATACATATAGTCAAAGTGGTGATACACCAACCAAATATGGATTTTGAATAAGGAACCAACATCATCCACACATGTCAAACATATCCAGGCAAACAAACAAACTCAGCCCGCTTCAGTACAGTGCAATATTGCATCTCATGGTTCATTCCGATATATAAAACCCAGTCAAAGAAGATACATATGACAAGAAAGTCAAAAATGGTTTCTTGAATCAGTGTGCAATCAGATAGTCGGAAAAACCAATTATGTGCAATACACTAAAAATATAGTGAAACAATCTATTTATTTTGATATATACTCCGGTGTATCCAATGAGTATTCATAACGATTTTTCCCCTAAAACTCTGTTAAATTTTTCACTGGCTTCTCTCGGTGTCTTTGACAGCTACTCCCCGCCATTCCGACCAGTCATTGAGAGCATCTATGCTCTTAGTGTTGAGATTATGTCTCGATCCAGTGTATCACATCGGATGGTCATGATAAAATCATATTAGGTTGGACACCTAATGAATAGAACATTATTTAAGATTTGATCTTAATTAATATTTAAAGTGAATCTCTTAAAATAGAAAACAATATTTATTTGTTAATTAAAAGAGTGCATATCTTCTAATTAATGGGAACAATATTTGTTTGTTAATTGGGAGATTACTTGGGGAGGAAGTTATTTATCTATATAAATATCTTCTAGGGTTTCAAGGCAAAACAAGACAATGTATACAATGTAGAGAACGTAAGGGAAGGTTGAGAGGTTTTAAAAGAGGCTAACTCCATGGGAGAGTTTGTGAGTCTCTTAATGTATCTCAACTATCAACGTGGATTCTCTGTGTTTTTGCCCCGTGGATGTACGCTTAGGTCGGACCATGTATATCTTGTGTTCTTCGTGTGATGTGATGTTTCGTTTTTGTGTTCGATCTCGTGTTTGTTGGTGGCTTCCGCGATTCACCTTCCCAACAATGGTATCAGAGATCCGGTTTTCGATCTAGGAGGACGAGATTTGAAGAACAAGGATCAATGACGACATGGGTCGATGAAAATATACCATCGATGGATGTATTGTTGGAAACTCCAACAACGGTGTGTCGTACATGGTTTCATGCGAAGAAGAAAAAAATCATGCAAGGTTGCATGAAGCTCTCGGTGGTGAAAGCAGCACATCTATTCAGGTGTGCGATGATGATACCAATTTGTTGCGGGTTCAAGATCCTGTGGCACGTTCAAGGTAGAGGTAAGATCCAGATCTTCTTCAGAAATCCATGAGGAGCGTGGTGCATGTGAAATCAAGTCATGGCATTGACTTGGGGATGCGCGATTACTGAGTCCAATTCAGGGGTTGGTCCATGATAAGGCAAGCGCAGGCTTATGGATCCAACAAAATTGGGCGGTGCAAACGTCCGGAGGAAGAAGTTCCTAAAATCTATTCAAGGTGGAGTTCTGCGGAGCGGGTCTAGTGCACAAAAAGACTCGTGATAGCGACTTGAAGGCTGGAGAAGCTCAAGGAAGTCGAAGACCACTTGATTACAGGTGGAGGTGCACGGTTGCTCACGCAGTCGTGCTTCAAGGACGACATGGAGCAAGGTGGAGACATCAACGGAAATCTTCTAAGGGGTTCGAGGAAGTCCGAGCTTACTGGATACGAGCCAAGGTGGAGATTTGTTGAGATTATGTCTCGATCCGGTGTATCACATCGGATGGCCATGATGAAACCATATTAGGTTAGGCACCTAATGAGTAGAATATTATTTAAGATTTTATCTTAATTAATATTTAAAGTGAATCTCCAAAATAGGAAACAATATTTGTTTGTTAATTAGGAGAGTGCATATCTCATAATTAATGGAAACAATATTTGTTTGTTAATTGGGAGATTACTTGGGGAGGAAGTTATTTATCTATATAAATATCTTCTAGGATTTTATGACAAAACAAGGCAATGTATACAATGTAGAGATCCTAAGGGAAGGTTGAGATGTTCTAAGAGAAGGTAACTCCATGGGAGAGTTTGTGAGTCTCTCAATGTATCTCAACTATCTGTTACGGGATTAGATGAAATAGGGTGAAAATACAAAAATTCAGCAAAATACAATACTAAATAACAGAGAGAATCAGAAGGAGTGAGAGATAAATGGATGGATGAAGCCGCTGCGACGCTTAAGGCGTTATTCGGCTCCTCCCGGTGCAGAAGTCACGAACCGAACCGCCCCCAGGATCTAGCAAGCCACACAAAGTGCACGCTCAGGTGAAATCAGAAACTAGCTTAGAACTCTATCACCACGAAAGCACTCGGGCTACTGGAATAATAGAACGTCAGGGTTATCTCTCACAAACTCTCACAAGAGACTCTCTCTCTCTCTTTGAGTGGATACACACTTTGTGACTTCGATGGATGGAATGGCATACATGGGTCCCTTTATATAGGCCTCTAGATTGCCCAAGAGTCACCTCCAAATTCAAGGCACCCATTCAATTATGAATAATTGACTCACAATTATTCTATGCATGATTCATTGTTCTATAATCAATGGTGGTGGCAAGTTCAAAGTACATGTATGCTGACTCTTCACTTTTCCATGCAAAGGTTCATGTATTCACCTAGGCACATCCTTGAAATTAACATATGAACATTCATTGTCATAAATGTGATTCATTCCAACCTAAGTACATCATAGAAATACTACACACATGAACCTTGCAAAGTTAATACATGAATCAACAATTAATAGAATCCAATGCATGTACTTACTCCACCAATTTACATGAATCATGCCAAGTCCATATTCACATGCCAAATTCACATTCATATATATAGCCCTTGTCCATATTATATCCAAGCCCTATAATTAGCTAATTGGTGATTATTTGAAAGCATGTGAGTGATCAAGTTTGGAGTCAAAATAAATTAATAGATCTAAACATAGAATTTTGAAACTTTATTTTTGAAAAACATTTCAAAAAATCAACACTATCAAAGTGGATTCTCTGTGTTTTTGCCCCGTGAATGTAGGTTTAGGCCGAACTACGTATATCTTGTGTTCTTCGTGTGATGTGATGTTTCGTTCTTGTGTTCGATCTCGTGTTTGTTGGTGGCTTCCGCGATTCACCTTCCCAACACCTAGACCCAAAACTCATATCAAACTTAAATTAAGTAAATCTCACAAAACTCTCTCCAATACTCCAACCCTCGATCCAAACCCATATAAAAAATTTACCCAAATCAAGAAAAATTCAAATTTTACCCAAAAATTTTTGATGGATCTTTTTAAAGCCAAATAAGTGAATATTTGGGAGAAATAATTTTTTTTAAGATTTAAGCAAATAATTAGAGATACATCATACCAAATAAGTTTTTACTCAAATTGTTAATGAAATTTTAGTATAAATTTAAGCAAATAATTAGGGATACTTCTTGAAGTAGATTGAATTAATTGAGTATTTGTGCATCCAAATGAAAATTCTCCTAAGAACAAGAGCTCATCATTCATGAAGCCATGCAGACTTGCTTGTCCTGTGAGATTACATTTCCACAATCCATGCAATGCCTGATACATGTTCTTAAAAGTTGTTTCTAACATTCAAGGGTTATTTTGGCATACATTCTGATTCTCCCTTTGCTAAGACATTTGGATATTTTTTAATGTTTGATCTCTTTCATTCATGTGTTCTTTCACACATATTTTAGGTAAAATTTTATTTTCCACAAATAGATTTTTGAAAATAAAGAATTCTCATTATAGATTAGAGTTATCAAACTGGGCTCCAAGCGTTGCAATGTTCCTCTAAATGTATAATTATTATAATATATATAAATGATCAAACTCCCATGAACATACTCATAGTGATTTCTTTCATGATTGGTCACATGAGTGATGCAGATCATTGCCAAAGTTGGGAGTAGTTCAACATAAGCTTTGATTATCTAAGAGAGAATTCTAATTACAAGCAACATGGTATGGATGAATTGATAAACTGGATATGCAAAATTAAGCTATTATGATCACCTCCACGTAAAATTCGAACAATTGAGGTGATGATAATCGTTTGCTGTGTGTTATATCCTTCTCATTTTCATCGACTGCGTATTACCCCCATTACTTTCCATCACATGTGCTCTCTTTGACTTGTTCTTATGCGGAGCATGAAACACTCGTGATATTACTAGTTCAAGAGAAAAAAGGTGATTCAATTTAATCCGATAAGTGTTTCATGTGTGGTGGTCATGACTTCAATCATATTAGGAGGAGAATAATGAGTTTTTTTCCCAATGTAGTACCGCAACTAAATTATTATTTCTTCTTTTTATATCTTCATTGCAGATATTTTTTTCACATTCTTAAATTTTAATTTTAAATTTTAAGTGATAAGATTAAATTTAAAAATATTATTTATATTTTTAAATCTTATCCTAATTTTAAATTTTAAAAATTATCTTGATTTTAAATTTAAATCTTAAATTTTCTTATGGATAAATTTGATAAATAATTTCAATAAAAAAAATTTTTAGAAATGGTAAGCGTATGTCATCAATGGACTAAACCAAAACAAATACCAAAAGTGATATAAAAGAGAAAGAAATTAGTGAAACAAACCCATTTATTCCCAACCACGGACATCAAAATGCAATTTCAAAGTTTGAGTAGAAGAGATATCCACCACAACTTGACATCCCAGCAACACCTAATCCTCAATGATCAGTTTTCCCCTTGTATACAAAAGGGAACTCGCTCCTACTCAGGGTTTCCCCAATCCTTTATTAAAAAAAAATTGATAAAAAAGAGAGATTCCGCAATTAAAAGGAAAATCGATTTATATAAAGTAAGAAAAATTCATGTTGAATACATCAAATCTATCCACAAATCTTAATATCCATAATTTTTAAATTTTGGATTTTTTTATTTTGAGGCAAAGTTAGTCATGTTATATTACTCATTAAAGAGATATCTAAATGTAAAAAATGAGTTGGAGGGGGGGGGGGGGGGGGGGAGGGGGGGGGATGGTGGAGATACAAGAAGAAAAACAAGAAAGACCATAGAGCAAGTCAACAAGATAGGCAAAGGAAAAAAATTAGGGCATAAGAGATGCCGCTGATTGAGTCCGGTGTACCAAACTCTCCCGTCAAAGAGAAAAAATTGAAATTTAAGATTCAAATTTAAGAGCGTATAAAAAATTATGGTTCATAAAAACATGATTCATAATCACGCGATCACAAATCATGTCACTTATGTAAAATAAAATAAAATATTAAATAATACTGAGGTGACAAGACTGATCTGATTTGGCACAAACCTAGTTTTATAATTAAAATTGATCCAAACTAAAATATATAAAAAATTAGGTTAAAAATAAAAATTACACTAGCGTAGTGTACACTGGCACATAAACGACACGCCAATGCGGGTTAGAGGCCCATCCACACGGACCCTGAGTGAACAAAGAATGTTCCCATTATCGAATTGGAGACCAACAGCGGTCCAGTAGACGCGAACATTGGAGAAACGTGACCACTCTCGAACCCGAATCCCGCAAAAATCGCCCGTAAAAGCACGTGTGAAGAAAGAAATGGAGATGAATAGGGTAGCATCAGTGCCGGCGGCGGTCACGGTTGCTTTCTGTCGCGTGACCCCATTCGTCTATCTACGACGAGGAGGGCGAGCATCATCAAGAGTGAGATTATTCGTGACTAGTAGTAAGATGGAACAAGAACCATCAGGCGGCGGAGGAGGAGGAGAAGAGAAGCAGCACTGGGTTGGGGAATGGTACTCGGTTCCCGATCTGAGGCTCCGAGGCCACCGTTTCAGTGTTCCCCTCGATTATTCTTCTGATATCACCACCCACCGCCACTGCCGCATCTCCGTCTTCGCTCGCGAGGTTGTCTCTGGTAGGAGCTTCTTTCAATGCAATTGTTGGGGGGCACAGCCGCAGCTGTACCCACACCCAATTCATTTCTTTTTCTTTTTCTTTTTCTTTTTCTTTTTCCAATTCCAATTCCAATTCCATTCATCATGGCAAATCCAATATTCACAACACTTTCAATGGTGGTGGTCCATGTCTGTCTGTCTGTCCCCCTCCATAAAATCGCATGCCATATAGAATGGTCACTTCTTCGATGGTGGTAGTTCATGGAATGTCAACATAGAACTAGTGTCTGATCCTTGGGGATTGTGTGTTATTTTGTTACAGCTGGGAAGGAGGACCACCCTCTTCCATATCTTCTCTACCTGCAAGGAGGCCCAGGTTTTGAGAGCCCACGCCCCACCGAGGCCAGTGGCTGGCTCAAGAGAGCTTGCGATGAGTACCGCGTCATCTTGATGGACCAGGCACCATGTCACACCCTTATCTGCATCCCTTTTTTGTTGTTTCCGTTGTTGTTGTTGTTGTTGTTGTTGTTGTTGTGTGTTCACTGATTCATACGTAATGACATTTAAACTTGGGTATTATGCACATGTGTACTAATGAAGAATGTCTCTTCATCTGGCAGAGAGGAACCGGTCTGTCAACCCCTCTCACAGTATCATCCCTCTCACAACTACCAACCGTGGAGAAGCAGGCCGACTACTTGAAACACTTTCGAGCTGATAGCATAGTGAAGGATGCGGAATTTATCCGTGTACGTCTTGTTCCGGATGCTGGACTATGGACAGTCCTTGGCCAGGTATAGCACTGCCACGTACCTCTCCCTCTAAAGATTTTTAAATACACCTTCCAGAGTCTGGATATACTGCTCGTGTAGAGCTGATATTCTAATTATTTCGTCAGATTTTGTAGCCAGCACAAACACATTTTTCTTGAGCTTGATGCTATATAGCATGATTCTTCCTTGGATAACTCAGTGTGTAAGTTGTTCATTTAGTCACATACTTCTAAACTTTTTATAGTTTACTAGAATGATGATTAAGTGCAATAAGAATCACATATAGTCACGTACCCTGACATTATCTGGCATTTAGAACTCCTACTTCATCTCTTGTATTGTACTGCCATTGCTTATGCATTTTAACATGTATGAGCTTCCATCCATAGCTCTTACCATGTTTTAGTTTTTGTTGGAATCTTATGTTTCCATTAATCATGCCCTTTTTTCATCTGTATACTATGACCATGATTTTGTAGCGATTCTAAGCACTAGACATTCCTTGTCCTTGGCCAGAGCTATGGTGGTTTTTGCGCAGTTACCTATCTGAGTTTTGCATCCAAGGGCTTAAAGCACATCCTCCTAACTGGTGGTCTTCCACCAGTCGGAACTTCATGCACTGCGGATGCTGTGTACAGAGCATGCTTTGAACAGGTTGTACATCAGAATGAGAAGTACTATAAAAGGTTTCCTGAGGACATTCCTGTCATCCGGGAAGTTGTACATTACTTGTCTGAAGTTGGAGGAGTGAGTTATCCATGAGTTTGATAAGTTATTTACTCTTATTATGATGCCATAGTAGCAGCTTTTTAACAGCATCTGCTCCATCTGTAGGTCCTTCTTCCATCCGGGGGTTTATTGACACCTAGGGGGTTGCAAACACTTGGTTTATTAGGATTGGGATCGAGCACTGGTTTTGAACGATTGCACTACATGTATGGGCACATATCACTCATGTTATTGTATAACTTAATTTATAAACTTTGTTAGTTTCAGTTCATTCTAATATCTCCTCATTGTAGGTTCGAGAGGGTCTGGGATCCTATATTAGTTCCCGGAGCAGAAAGGCGTATTAGCTATTTCTTCTTGAAAGCTGTAGGAAATTTTATCCTTGCTTTCATACTTTAATTGGTGACAGTACATATTGTCTTCCAGGAATATATGTGATAGAAGGGGTGTTCTTTACTTGGTTCTGTAAAATACTGATGGCAATATCTCAAGTCTATCATGATGAGAACAGAAATAGATAGTCATCTACTTAGAGAGATATTTGAATTATAATAAACAAACTCTTAAATTTGAACAGACAAAATATGTTGGGAACTAGTGTATTGTCAACATAACACTATTGTTTCACTATCGCAAGTGCTGCCACCATCACAGGCACGACTACATTGATCAGAGCTCATAAAAAAACCTTTTCTGACTGATTTTCAAATAATTAGATTATGTGGATGGTATTAACTTTTTTATTTTACTCTTTGCCTTGGAAAATTGTAAGATTTTGAGCCTCAGCATATGTTTGTAGGATTAGAAATTCCAACTCAATTCTCTTTTGGAAGATATATTTTCAAGAGATGGTCTGTCCTTCAAATATATTGGTATAAATGATTCTACTTGCATCACATACACTTTTTTAACATGCTGGACTCTCTTATGTGAGCATTAAGAAGGATATAATTCTGCCCTTCTCATCTACATGAGGGGCATGCTGAAGGTGGAGATGGTCAGCATTTTCTGAATGGAGGTCTCAGATTCTTTGTGGTGCTTCCTTCATCCATAATCTAGCATATATTTTTTTAATGACTAGACAGGACATGCGTAATATTTGTAAGTCCCATCCGAATAACCATAAAACATTTAAAATTTGAGTTTCCAAGTGGATGGTGGAAGCATGATCAATTAAGTTCTGTGCAGAAATATGCTATTAAATCATCATTATGCATTGGAATATATCAATCCTAGTAAACCACGTGTTAGATCTGTAAAAATGGGAGTGTTTTTTGTGGAGGGAGGGGTTTTAGTTTGCTGTCCAATATTTTTTCGTTCTTGTTGTTTTGCTGAAATTATTAGCAACTTATTGGTACGTCTTGTTTCTGCTGATAGACTGCAACTGCTATTGTTTTGCAGTTTGAGAACTGGGTCGCCTTTGATACAAATCCACTTTATGCTCTGCTGCATGAATCCATATACTGTGAAGTAGTCTCTTCGTCTTCTTTTTCAAATCTTGGAAGAAACATGGCAAGTTGGGCATGCCTTGTTAACTAGGAACTACTTTCTAACTAATTTACTGCTACTTGTATAAAAGGGCACTTCTTCAAGGTGGTCTGCACACAAGGTTAGAGGTGAAGTTGAGAGCATATTTGACCCAATTAAGGCTGTGAAGGAGGGTCGCCCTGTATATTTTACTGGAGAAGTAAGCAGAGTTATAGCGCTTCAGATGTGTCTATACATTATAATCTCTTCTCAATTTGGAAATTAAATGGTGCATTGGATTGATATAAGTCATCTGCCATCTCAGGATGGTCTTGTTTCTCTGAATTGTTTGTTTTTTCCAGTTTATGCAGCAGATGATTTCTGGTCTTAAAAATTCCTTTCACATTTTACTTAGTTCCTTGAAATGCAAAAGTCGAGAGGTTAAGAGCTGGTTTAGTTACTGCCAATGTTAGTTCTGTTTGTATTATGCATGCATGCAACTAACCCTTACTCTTAATCATTGGTGTTTATTATTGGCGAGATAATGCATTCCGGAATGCTGAATTGCATGATTATGATTATATGCTTGCATTGCAGTCTTTCATGTGCATCCTGACCATTCAGCCTTTGTTGAAGGAAACCTATGCAATCATCACCTGATTACTTCATCTTTTAATGGAAGGAATCTCACTTCAGTTGGTCTACACAGAAAACTAAATGGGTGAAAATCATTTTTCCTGTAATTATATAATTTGTTTCATTTCTTTTGTAGATGATCTTCCCATGGATGTTTGATGAGATCCATGCCTTAAGACATTTAAAGGAAGCTGCTCATCTGTTGGCAGAAAAGGAGGATTGGCCTCCTCTTTACGACATTGCGGCTTTGAAGAATAATCAGGTGACCTGTCCTGTACATCAGAGTTTTTTTTTTCATTTTATTTGTTATTTCTTGATAATACATAGATATTTTACACTTATATATTTCCACGTAACTGTTTATGTTACAGGTGTTATATTTTATTGACAAAGGGCACAGTGAACCTTATTACTGCTTATAGGCGTGTAGTCTTTAAAAGTTTTCTGGAAGTGACTAATATACATCATCAATTGACATATGCATAGCTAAAGCATATTTTCTTCATTCTTTTGCTATGTAAATTTTGACATGCCATTGGTGAAATGAATTATGGATGCATGTGGGTTTGCATTTTATCCATTGCCATTTGAACTCGCACTCGGGGAAACAATCATTTTCTTTTAGTGATGGCATGGTTACAACTTGCCGAGAAGAAGAAGACTGTTTTAGTTTTTTATTATATTTTCTCCTCGGCCGAAAGGAATGTATTAGATGTGCATGTATACTAATCTATGATAAAATTTTCATCTTATTTTCTGGCAGGTGCCAGTTGCAGCTGCTGTCTATTACGAAGACATGTTTGTGAACTTCAAATTGGCCATGGAGACGGCTTCCAAGATTGCAGGGATCAGGGTATGGGTAACCAACGAATTCATGCATTCCGGGCTGCGTGATGGTGGGGGCAAAGTTTTGGATCATTTATTAGGAATGTTGAAGGGAAAGAAGCCATTATTCTGATGCAGTTTCATGCATCACCCTCATAATAAATGGCTGTCTGGTTGGGCTGAGTGTCGGGTAGTGGGTCATACCCGAAGCCGCAAAACAAGAAAACATATATTTTCCATTTAAAAGTAGTAGTAATAATAGCAGTTCTAAATACATTCCCAATTTGTTCGATTTGCTTTTTTCAGTGCGAAAAAATAGCAGCAGTTCTAAAAACTAATTTCCATGATATAGCTCCGGTATTAATCTAATGGTTGATTCCACTGATGATGGGGTGACCATTGAGATAGTACCCGCTCCTTGTATGAAAAATTGCGTATATTATTGTTGTTTTTCGGGTTGATTTTTAACTGGACATTTCCATCATGGTTATGAAATTGATTTTTTTAGTAGTATTAAAATGAAAATGATTTTCCCATTGTATTTTATTCCAAGCAATAATTAAAATATAATAAATAGATTAGAGAGGAACCCGTGGGCTTCAGCGCGCAAAGCTTCACCATCAAGCTTCCAGACGTTTGATTTCCGGTGATCAGCATGTCACCTTCTCAAATATTGAAATGTTTTTCCGTACTTATGTTCCATGTATGTCATTATGGATCTAACTAACAACTTACGTGACACTCTTTTTCCACTTGTGAGTGCCAGATTTTCCCTATTATGAGATGAGATTAGGAGAGAAAACAAGCCATCTATCCATCTCAAGTCGTTGGAAGAAAATTTTAGAAAACTGAGCAAACCCACTGACACAAGTAACGTCACGTCATTTCTTGACACCTTGCGTCCATTCACTCCATAGATAATATCGCTTCCTTTAAGATATATTTCATGAAATAGTACAAATTATTAAAGTGGGTTATGCATGCATACGTGCAACTATTTAAATCCGGACTCGCTTAAAACGAAGGCTATTTTCATCCGGCGGGACAGTTGAACAGAAAGAAAATTAGTTGAGATTTAGCTGCCTTTGTTCTCTTTAGCCTCCAGGGATTTTATTTTCTTCCACTGTTAAAACGCCATCCCATTCCACCCTGATCAAACTCCCATAACCCAATTTTAAAACACCAAGAGATCATATCATAAGTATCCCCACCTCCTCTTTTGGGTTGCCGGTCGGTCACATGGAACACCATACCCCACACCTTCATCACAACCCTTTCTCACCACTACAGCCACTTGCATCATCATCATCATCATCTGCTTCTCCATTCCCACAACAATTCCATCCATTGCAGGACTTGGTGACGAGGGCAGTGGTGACCCCAGACCTCGACTGGGCGACAGCACTGCTGCTCTCAACTGCCTCGACAGACATCAGAATCGATGAACAGAAACTGCAGCTGTTACAGCAGCAGCAGCAAGAGCAGGCGATTAACCTGGGAACACCAACCAAACAGGAGACTAGGATCAGCATCAAGGACAAGGAGAAGTCAGCAGGGAAGGCAAAGAAGGTGATCAGGCCGAGATTTGAATTCCAGACAAGGAGCACCGATGACATCCTAGACGATGGATATAGGTGGAGGAAGTACGGCCAGAAAGCAGTGAAGAACAGCACTCATCCCAGGTTTGTGAACTCTTTCCCTTCATGCCTCACCCTCACACGATCCATCATACAGGAGCCTTCCTATGTGTCAAGTGTGAAGTGTCAATGATTACATTAATAGAATGCCTCAATTCCCCAATTCTTTGATGCTTGTTAAATAGCTTTTGTGGGCAACGATTAATTCATCTCCCATATTAACTTAATAACTACATCACATTCTGAGCTTCAAAGCTCCATTACCCCAAAAACCATAAAGAAAATATCAACAATGGTGATAGCCATAGAGAGGTAGTGAAAGGAGAAAATCATCAATACTTCTGATGATCCCCATGAATTTTCCCTAAAATATTATTGACTCTCCTCATCCACTTTTTTTTTTTTTGGAACACCAATCTATGTTTTTCGATACAAACAAGGTTGAAGTCACTAACCTTGGATCTTTTCTTCTGCTGTGCGCCATCGTTGTGTCACTCTACAATGAAAAGAAGCTACTACCGCTGCACCCATCACACGTGCAATGTGAAGAAGCAAGTTCAACGACTGGCCAAAGACAACAGCATCGTCGTCACCACGTATGAGGGAGTTCACAACCACCCCTGTGAGAAACTCATGGAAAGTCTGGGCCCTCTTCTCAAGCAGATGCAATTTCTTTCCCAGTTTTCCCAGGTCTGATCTCCCTTGGGGCGGAAGACAAAGGGTAAGCCAACAGTGAGCTGCAGCATATACCTTATGAACAATGGTCACATGTTTTCTTTTCTTTAAAACACACTAGTTTGAATTACTTTCCCCCAAAAGTGAGGGGGCGCATAGGCCTTTCAAACTTATTCTCATGTCCTTCACACACCAAAACAGTGTACTAAATCACATTGTCCATAAATTTTACAAAATTTACTGTTACTTCTTCCTCTCTTTTTTTCTGGGACAGGGAAACCTGGTAATTGTCAGAACAATCAATGTTAATGTGATTATATAATGATAGTATGCAAACAAAAACAAAAATAGGGGCAATATATGAATGTTACCTCCAACACGAGACAATAGCATCATCTGAGACAGCTTCAAATCATCAGCAAAATTATGCAGATAGAAGTCACTTGTTTGAGGAAATTGAAAGTGTGGTGTTTCACACAAATTTCATGTGAACAGTCACAATGACACATCTGGATATTGATGGATCCACTGCAGCACAACTCCATTGGAACTTGGAAGTGGAACTACTGGCAGATCATAAAATACCCATGGGAGATATTTTACTGTAAGAGATAGGACAATTCAATATCATCCTGAGCCATTTATTCCCTCTCAAACGATACAGGAAATTATATAAAAAAATTATTATTTTAAATTCACAATGAGCATAATATTGGAAAATTTTCCCAGCAACGATTCACTTATGATGAGAAACATAACGTCTCGTGTAAATTGATTGTGAAGCTTGGAAACAGCCTAAGTGTCTACACCATATAGCTGTACATAAACTCTTCAAATTCAAATTGCAACTCTGGTCAGTAGTTACCAGGACAAGAAGAAAAACTACTCCCATGACATGAGCATTCCTCATTTATACCAAGAGCAGCACCTGAGCTTCAACCAGAAGAAAAAAGATTCTGCTTACAATTGGAAAACACCCAACTTTTGACCATGCCACAAAAGTTTTACTTTCCTTTCACCATCCCATTCTAGCCGATAGGAAAGATCAAGGTTGTGCAGTAAAAGCTTCAAATGGTCAACATCACTCAATCCCCCAGACCTCTCCTGCAATAATGTAGAGAAAAGTAAAGCCATATACGGAAAAAATAATGATATCCAGCATCCGTTCATCACACTAACACAGCACACACCGAGAGAGAGAGAGAGAGAGAGAGAGAGAGAGAGAGAATAATGATATCCAGTGTCCGTTCATCACACTAACACAGCTTATTAGAATTTAATGATAAGACAGACAGACAGACACAGAGAGAGAGAGAGAGAGAGAGAGAGAGAGAGAGATATAGAGAGAGAGAGACTATTCATAAACTGCAAAATAAAAATCATTGACAGAGGTAGAATGGTTTAGCTTTGGTTGAAATCCACCAGCAGGATGGTTTTGATGATATCTTCATCCAATGTTCACACTAACACAGCTTATCAGCATTTAATGATAAGACAGACAGACACACACACACACACACACAGACTATTCATAAACTGCAAAATAAAAATCACTGACAGAGGTAGAATGGTTTAGCTTTGGTTGAAATCCACCAGCAGGATGGTTTTGATGATATCTTCATCCAATGTTTTTTCTTTCATCCGTACTGCTCACTAAAAGCCAATTTATAATTTATAACTGCCATTAATAGAATGGTAGTCATTCAAATGGTTTTCCTCATCAAATGGTTGTATTGCATCCTATGTGGACTATTTTGACCAGTACAAATATCAAGGAATTATATACACAGAAGCACATGGAAGATAAGCTCTGCAAAAAGGACAATTCATGTGCATCACAACAAAAGAGAAGATTAAAGGGTTGTTGAGTTTCTCAGATAAGAAAATGCAAGCAAGGCCACCAATTTATATCTCGCATAGGGGGATTCGAAAGTCAGAACTAGTATGATATGCCGCCACCACAAACCGACTTACCTTTCTTGCAACTACAAGTACAAGACATGTTTTCTTAGAAAAGAACAAGCACAAAATAAATTTGTAAAAATCACATTGACATGCACATAAATCAGCTGCACAACAGGATGGGCTAGTCTCAGAAACTAATGAATGAAGGACCAATTATATCTACCACCAAAGCAACTCCTCACTAATACAAATTTATATTATGTCTACCAAAGACGAAGTACCTCAGGAATGTCCCCACTCCTAAGGGTCAGCTACAAACTTCCCCTCCTCTTCCAGAAACTTTGAATGTCAAATTCCCTTCTAAATGGAGATGCATTTCCCTTGTCTAATGTTTGGCCTTGATGACACTTGACCAAGTCATTGGTGTTCAAGCATTCTTCCCACGGTTTTGTAGGCTACTAAGGACATAATTAAAAATAAATCTGTAAAAAGTGACTAGGGTACATAAATTAGATCGATTTCCCCAATCACCATTGTTTGACTAAAGACAAAAAGCCTCCAGGTAGCTGATGTTAATGTTCATTCCATACAAAAATACATCTTGGAGCCCTAAGTTCTTGTCGTTATGCCAATAAAAAGAGCAATAAACCACATTGAATTCGCCTCACTCTAGTGTCCTATATTTCTCACTGAAAGATAAAAATGTTCTTCATCGTGCTTTGAGAAGATTAAAAACATTTGCATGACAAAGCACTCCTATGTAAACCAGGTCAAAGAATAATTAATTACCTTTGACTTCATTTGGCTTCCATCCCCTATAATACTTGCCATTATGCTTGAGCGAGAAGAATTTGGTGAAAATCCTTCCCATGGAGGAACAAATATGAGTTTGGTACATTGGACAGGTGTCGCAGTCCTGCTAAGTTTCTCCCACCATGCAGTTCCCAGTGACCACCATCTTATCATAAAACCATTTTCAGAGAAAGCCACCAACCCCTGAAATCAATAAAGAACTTGTCAAAAATATACGGAGAGCATAAATCTCCCCTAAATGGAACTCTTACTAGACGTCATCCTCTTAAAAAAATTAAAAATTAAAAAAAAAATCTCAAAAATATGACTGGTTGTATGCAATCAAATAAAGTGAATTCATAGATGAAGCATTATCAAATCAGGAAGTGGGAGGATAACCTGGTAATGGAAAGATGCTATCTAAAAATCTAATTCACTATAAATTAGAATGGTACGAGAAACTAAAGGTAAATCAGAAGATATGCATTCAAAAACTAATTCAATTCTTGGTGCGGAAGCACCTGTGATTAAACTGCTACACTTTTGATCTAGTTCCAAACCTGCAGGACAATCTAGATAACCTTGTTTCAAAACCAACATGTATAACAACTAAATGAAAACAGAACACCAAAAGTAGGTAGAGATATGAATATCACGAATGATCACCAAACAATATCTTTTAAAGAAACACCCAGGAAGAGTTGAGTTATTTAGTTCAGATCTTCAACTTTACACCTCATTGAAATGCATAAACATACATCACAACATGTAATCTCAGCAGAATGGGGCAGTTTATGTAAAGTCACACACAAGACAGGGGCTTGGACCAGTAACGCAATAGTTGACAATGAAATTTACAACCATGAGGTCAGGGGTTTGAGTTCCATGGCTTACCTAAAAAAAAGTCACACACAAGACTAATAGTTTCTTGCATGCTGAGATTCCATTCTCATGTAAAAAAAGAATGATTTTTATGAAGTGCAAAAGCTTTCAGGGGTGTCCAAGTCAACTGGAATTAAGATTCTTCTCGGATCGTAACTCAACACTAAGTTTACATGGATATCTTATTACATGCATGTCTTCTACTATGTGGGAATTTTAAAACTATATTGAAAGGAAATAAGCAGCTGATACTGGAAGAAAGAAATATAAACTGCTCTGATATGTAATACTTGCAGATGAAAAAAGATTATGGATTCTCTACTAGTTTTATATTATTATTATTAAAACAGCATACTTCTCCATCCAGCGAAAAGCACAGAGCTGATATTGCAGTAGTAATTATTGTATGTGATGCTCCAACAAGTAAACTTGGAAGTCCTGGAGGCCAGCTTGCATCCAATACCTTTATTTTAGTCACACTACAACAGAAAACAAAGAAAAGTGGATCAAGAAATATATGAGAAAAGCTTTCAAGGTAGATGATATCTAATGTGATAGCAACCCCTATCTGAAATTAGATTATAAATGTGTTCAAGGAGACTGTGAATGGAACAGATTAAAAGAGTATATACATCTAATTCCAAAAGTGGCTGCCAAGCTTCAGAAATAATTAGAGTTTTGAGTTGCCACATTTGAATATTATTAAAGAAAACACATGTCAAGAATTTGCTGGTTTAAGATTTTGCTCAAAAAAGGAAAGGAGAAAATGAGATGAACAGGGTTTACAACACTGTTACTCAGTTCAGGGATCGCCATAGGAAGTTATTTTATTTTATAAGACAGATTCCAACTCACAAAACAAAATGGTATAAGAATGAGAATTCCCAGAATAGTTTTAATACTTTAAACTTCTACTAACACTGAGCTCGTTAAGTTATTATTAGAAACGCATTCCCTTCTATTTATTTCACACACACCTACTCAGGCTCAAGGTGCGGAAAGAACTCTATAAATCATGCTGCATATTCATCCTTGGAAGAGATGACTAATTTTTCACTAGGAAATAGGAATACACCTCATCTGTATTGGTCAGGGGGACTTCCATCCCACCAAGCCAACCAATAAAACACTCTCCACTCCAGGAAAAGCCAAGCAAGCATTCAGTTGTCACCAAATCTAAGATTTGTGACCTAATTTTTAAAAAGCAGGACATTTGGTTCCAACAATATGGTATGGTGTTCACTTTTCATGCCAGAAGGTGAAGTTCTACTAGTCTGTTGACTAAAAATACAGTTTTTCTCATTAATTTTAATCAAATTATTCTCCTGTACAATTCCACATTCAACCACCTTATCAATTTTTAATCATGCAATGTTCCTCAGCATAGATATCTAATTTGACTTCTTGATACTGAATCCAAATTGTATGAAGACAAACCAGAAACATATCACCATAATCTAGAACTCACCAACCTCTGTACATCATAAACCTGGATAGTTGCACTACGAATATCTCCAACTGCATCACCAAAAGCCATTCGTGTTGAAGCCTCGTTCAAAGCAACCATTGGAAATGCACGACCTATTTCCTTTAATGCAGTCATGGATCTGTGAAGGCAAGCTTTTCGCATGACCAAGTTCCCATGGTCCATGGTCTGTAGAACAAAATTTACTGCCTGCCAGTCATCCAATGAGGATTTGTTAATGAATAACCAGAAGCTCAAAGTCCAACAAACAGATGCCCAACTATGAAGTGAAAGAACCAACTGTTTCCACATCACCAAATCTGACCACTCTCAGAGTTGTACTGTCTCCTTGTTTTCATTAAGTGTGAATGTGAAGCTTCAGAGATGTTGGGAACAACATATGTTTAATGAAGAGACTACAAGTTTAATCTCTTCAAGTTTAATTTGAAGTTCTTTCAGATGATGTTTCACATGAATGCATAAGAAAAAATAGAATATTTCAAAAAATATGTCAACAGAACAAACAGATATATGTCTTGGAAAAAATTTATCTGGACCGACATGGAAGAGAAATCTCAGTTTATTCAAAATACACACAATAAAAATGTGCTGCTGATGATGAAACGCTACATAAATTTTGCTGAAAAAATCAATTGAACTGCATAACACTCAGATGGTGGGTTGTCAGTGTTGCATATGATAAATACTGGTCCATACAGCACCTATAATAGGCATACCACTAAGATGTGGAATAAATACATGTAGACATCAGTGTCACAGATTGTTGAAAATGGTCCCAAAACCGGAAACAAAACATCCTTGATGCATAGCCATCCATGGTATATAGCTGGCATAATCAGTGCTTAATGTTCTTCGATTTAGAACAGTATCTTTTCTGTTAAACCATGATTCCTTCCACAAGTGTGAAGCTTTCCATTTCCGGCCTCCACCCACATGTGAGAAGATAGTATCATCCATACAAGGAAAAAATGCCTCTGTGAATGGCATTTATTGCTTTTATGTTGTACTCAATTCATTCAATAATTTATTTTTTCCAACGGATGGTAAAGAATCACTTGAAAAAAAATAATTAAGTATAATGCATTGTTGCATTACACAGAAAATAAATAAAATGAGACATACAGCGTTTTGTTTTACATTGCACCTCCTACATAAACAATTTGACTAAAATATTTCTCAAAATTTTATCATGTATCATGTGAATGGTCCCTATGTATTTTTTTCCCTTTTAGACTCACATGCATCATGTATACCCCTTATAAAATAAAATTGGAAATCATCAAACAGCCAGGACAAAATTTGCAATCGGAAGCCAATAAGCTGTACAAACCTTATTAAGATATGGAGCCAGTGGCTTTGGTGAACTACGAATGACTCTGATAAGTGTCATGAGCGCTACCAAATGAACAGGAGAATCAGAAGAAGTAGCCCAGATTTGGGATTCTATTACATTCAAAAATCCCAATGTGTCAGCTGCAGCTAAGCTTGGCAGGAGATCTCCAATAAGAGCTTCACGTATATTAGCAGCAACAGCAGGATTTTGTATAGATGTGTTAGATGCTGTGCCACTTAAACATTCAACCTGGAAAAACATATCCCCAATCAGACGAGGTATTTCAGGAACTATCCACTCTTTCCAAGTGCTATCCATTCCCTCTGCTAGAAGCTCTGCCGCAGAAGCACTATATCTGTCATTCATCGCCATTATCAGTTTAATTAGATGATTGACAATTATCCTAGCTAGACTTGCTTTCACAATGCTTGGATACCAAACAGCTAATGCCGCTGACACAATAATATGAGAGGCCATTGCATCTTGAGTTGTCCCTCCAATACAAGAAACCCAGTCTTGCATTTCATATGATTCCAACCATGCAAGAATACTGGTTTTTTCAACCTCATTAATGCCATCAGTTACTTCAGGCCCATCAAAATCTATTTTTTTGCTTGTAAATGTATCCATTGGAATATCAGGGGCATCATTCAGTGAATTCACAGGCAATGCCAGTTGATTGGATTTGTGACAAGAAAGAGGAAGTGGAATTGCTCGTGAAGCAGCACAATGGAACAAAGAACGAGCAGCCATGCGTACATGTTCGCTTTTATCTTGCCAAAAACTTGCTAAGATCTGAAAAGAAAAATTAATTAGCCAGGTTACATTGTTTGAAACAGAAATCTAACATACTTGAAAGGATCTTCAAGTTCTTGATATTTAAATGCAAGCCAAAATGTAAATAAAATAGGCAAAGAACTAAGTCTTTTCAGAAAGGAAAATGAATTGGAGAAATAGTGTATAAGTGTCAGCAAATAACGGGAAACATTAGGGCACGATGTGATGGAAGATGGGAAATAGTTTGGAAGCAAAGGAGTACACATAGGAAGCACATCATTGAGGATACATGAAAGAACTTAAAACCTCATAGGGAGTTTGGATCATAGATAAGTATATGTTTTGTAAGACACTTCTAAAATGGTACCTACAGATGACATTATACCTGTGACTAACAAGTGGGTGTATAAACAAAAAAAAAAGGCTGCATTCATCATACAGTCAAGATTATTATCAGAAATTCAGATTGGTAAAACAAGATAATCAAAATAATTTCACCAATAGATAACATATCTTATAGTTCTAGATGAATGTTTTAGGATAGTCCAACAAATGCATCCTTTGATGGTTCAGATGCACATTTCAATGAATATTCAGATATTATGCCAAATATAAGGTTGAGACCTGTTTGCATCAACCATGAAGCACAATTGGAGGACCCAATGTTTCTACACATACCTAGCTAGATTCTACAACTTGAATAAGAAGGATAAGGTCACATTAACTGAACTATGAGAAATTCAAAACCATAATAGAAAGACATTGAAATAAATTTGCACTATGTATCCCAGTAATCTTAATTTCAAACCTGCAATTTAATTGCCCTTAATGTTTAACTAGGAATTTTGATTTTAAATTTAAATAATCTTGAGGGAAAATTGTAACTATGACAGGCATCACCAATAATGATATAAAAAAAATCATTTAACCAATTTTGATTATTATAATATCAAGATATAAGAGAAGATGTTAATCCATCAGTGTTATATGCAACCTGGAGTAAAGGAGGCTTTATTTCTGGAACTTTCTCTGCCAAATTGCGAGTATAGAATGCTGAAAGGGCACTGAAAAAAGAAGAAGACCAAGTGTGAAGTTGGATCACAACATCCAGAGTTATCTCAAATTTTGCAGTTTACTGATAATGAGTGGCCTAGCACTAAAAGGCTAGCATCAGGGTATCTGGGGACAGTTTAATAATGTCTATCATCCTTCAGGAAAAAATATAAAAAAAAATAACCCAACTGATAAAGACAAGAAAAGGAACAATCATACATGCTGGCTGCTGAAGTAGATCGGGACATGCTAATTATGCGTTGGGCAAGGGAAACTATTGTCAACGATCGCATTGCAACAAACTCTGAGGAAGATTTCCAAAGCTGAAACATTAGATTGAAGCCTTAGCATATAAGGAAGTAACAAAAAGTAATACATAAGAACTACAGAAACTTTACATACTTCAAGAGCAGCACGTGGACCAGGGAACATCAATGTTAAGGATCCTCTATCCCCTTGGAGACCAGAAGCTACAAAGATGCTCTCAGGTTTTCTGATACCCATTTCATCCACGAGTAATTTGTCCATCTCATGATCAACATCCCACAAGTGCAAAAGAGATAGGAAAAATTTAACCAAGCATCCTTCTAAAGATTCTTTACCATGATCAATGTCAATTCCCTGTGCACCAGATCTCTCTTCTGATGGTATCTGGTTAGATTCCAGATTTAATGCCATCTGGCTTGAAGTAGGATCCAATACATGCCTGTCACAATCCCCTACAGATTGCATGCATCTCTCATGTTGAGACATCAGGATCAAGAGGTCAAATTTCAGTATTGCAATTCCAGGAAAGGGACAGGAGCAGTTAATAGGATACTTCTTCTGTTGTGGGACAGTTTCTCTCATAGATTTGTAAAGAGATGAATCATAACTTAGGTCATCAGTTGCATTACTGAGAGGTACCTTACCCTTGTTGTGGTGTGTGGGAGAATTATCCAACTCGTTAAAATCTGCAGTCTGCCTTGGAGTACTTACCTTTTTATTCATTGCAGCCATCCCCTTTCCAGTGCCTTTCTTCTGAGACTGGTTAAAGCCCAAATCTTCGGAACCAGGAAAAAGCAATGAAGATGCTGAAGTTGTACCACCTAATATGTTACCTGTAATGGAGTTTATAGTGATCCCTTTACAGAAATGGTCATACATCAATTGAGAAGCAGTACCACGGATAACCCGCTCTCGGGCCCCAGTTTTCACATCCCATATGTAAAGAACATTAACTACCTCAGATGATGGAGAAAAGTTTCTGCACTGGCATGCTATGTAGCCCCTTGCACTATCCCATGCAACCATAACAGGGTAGCAAGGATGTCCAGGAAACATTCTCACCACCTGCATAGACTCAAGGGACACGAGAGCAACAGCAGAATCATCACTGACAGTGAGGAAACAGTTGCACCAAGGCTGATCCGTACAAGGTGGTGGCATGATAATTTGTCTGATTGGAGCTACATGGTGGTGCATGATTGACACAACTTTGCCAGTAGTCAAATCCCAAATGCGTACAGTGCAATCCAAGCTTCCAGAGATCAACACATCTTGAAGATTATGATCATTTGAGACTGCCACCATATGATGCAGTGCCAAGCAGAGAACAGCTCCTGTGTGCCCAGAAAAAGTTTGTTCATATATATGCCCGTTAATCCTGGAGGGGATATTTCCATTGGAATTCTGCGATTCTAGGAAAGACTCCCCAAGTCGAACAGCTTCGATTTCACCATTATGGTAGCCATACACTATAATATACGAAGAGCAAAACTCTTCAGAGAATACCAATGAAGAAGATACAGTCCTTCCTGTCACCACGAACTGTGGAGCAACTTTGTCCAGAAATGTCTTCTTTGTCAGATTGAGGAAGCACAGGCAAGCTTCTGGTCTGAACATGCAGAAAACCACCTTGCCCTATCATAAAACATAAAAAAGAACCACAGTTGTCTTGTTCTGTCTTCATTTCATGTGGTGCGTGTAGTTGGCCATGGGTGTCAATCTTCCCAGTAAAATTCTGACCTGAGACCAACCAGATTGTAGCATGGGGAGTCCATAGCAACGAGTCTTCATATGCAACACTGATTGATTCTATGCGAACAATGTACTCATTCAACTGGGAGAAGCTAATTGAGGTCCTTGAGTCCGGTGGATGAGGCACAGCAGGAATCTCACACAAGGGCTCAAAGTCAAATGTACTAATTGAATGTGTTATTCTATAGATTACTGCAGCACCTGCAGCATTCCAGACAACAAAATTGTCTGTAACCACTTTGGTTTGGTAATCGCGAGACTCAGGAGCATTATCACTACGACGACTATGGAAAAACATGCCCCCTGAGATAAAAGTTTCCGATGAAAGATTCTCAGTGCAAATGGGACTGTCTTGTAAAGATATTCCACCAATATCTTTGCCATCGCTTGTGGATTTGAATATGCAGTGAGTTTTAAATATGAAGGCCAGTAATTTTCCATGAGTTGCAACAGATATCCCTTGCACCCCATCATACTCGCCAGATTTCCAAACAGATGAAGCTGCATCAGAAGAGGAGACACTTTGCGAACCGCTCCACCCTTCACCATCTGGATCGGGCTTGTCAGGAATTATCATTGAGTGCGTATTGCCGAGGACATCAGCCATGATCACCGACCATGTATCTCTGTTCCCTATGGATGGAAACAAAACCATTGTTTTCAGAGACCCAAATGATAAGCTTCCATGGAAGATGGTTCTCACGATTTTTTTAGACTGCATGAATCGAGGATGAGGATAGCCCACTTTGAGTTCCTACGGTGATGAGGTTCCTTGTCATCCTGGGAATTGACGGTGTCAATGATGTCCTAATAGTCATCCAAATGAGTGTGCATGGAATCCGCAGAGCTGCACGCAATGCAGACATACCGTGGGGATGCTGGAAGCACTGACATCTTAAAGGGAGAACCCACCCAAGGGGGTAGCTTTCTCCTGCGCCTGCAATGCCCGCTGCTCCTGCTCCAGACGCACAACACACCATCGGCACAGGCGCTCATCAGTGCTGTGGTGGAATCGTGGGGTGCATGGCCGACAATGGGCTTGCAAACACTAAGGTCCGCGACTGCTGAGGCATGCCCGCACAGCATCGCCATCGGCCACAGTTCCTGGCCGACCGAGCTATAGAGCTTAGTTTATGGAGTCTCTCGTTCGATGGAATCGTATGAAGGGGAAAAGAATTTACAATCTAGTGGTGGAGAAGTCACCTTACCTGCTGCTGCTGCTGGTGGTCGTCGTTGGAAGGGGAGAGCTTCCACCAGATGATGGAGCCATTTGATCCACCAGTGAAGAGGGAGGGAGGGTCGCTGATGGATGCGACGGCTGTGATCCTCTGCAGAGGGGGCGTCGCATGGGACCACACGCACGCTACCGACTCACACTTCATCTCATATCCCTGTAATTGCGTCGCCCCCCTTACTTCCTCTGTTGGATGTTTTGAGTTGGGGCAGCAGGGGGGACGACGACGCCTACTACGGGCCTAACGGCCCAATCCCGGACTGTTGGGCTTTACTAAGACCAGGCCCATTAGATACTGTTGGCCATGCCCACTCATTATTATTATAATTATATGGAAAATGATCCCAGTCTCCATTACATGGGCCCCATATAAGCCCTATGAGGTGACATTGATGATATTACCGATAATATCATTTATTTCATATAAGCCTTATGAGGTGACATTGATGATATTACCAATAATATCATTTATTTCAATTTGGTTAACATCTTCGTATTAATGAGACAATTAGGTAAATCTAAAATTCATTTTATACCCTCCTAAATCATCCATCACTTTAAAAAATCATTCTGACTTGGTTGTTCATCATTTGCGACCAACTTCACCACTTCTAGATTCCTCTCATCACCCTCTATCATATGAGATGTAGTTTGACTACCTTTCAAGCATTCCTTTGACCTCCACCTCCTCCAATCTCCATCTCTATCGTTTTTATGAAAATCAGATACATTTCAAATGTATCTAACAAACCAATTGTATTAGTTTATGTGATATTTTTCATATGTTTTGGTGATCTTGTGTTCTGATGTTGAAATTTGAATATGGAATGTTGTTATTTAATATTTAAAGTCAGTTACATATTCATAATTTTATTAGACTTATATGCATTAATTTTCATATGTACATTCATACACTTTTTTTATATGTTAGTTACGTTTATGAATATAATTGATTTGTTATATGAATATATAATACAAGTTAGTTACATTTACAAATGTAACTAACTTTTTTTTGTACAATAAATGGATTTGGCTATCATTTTTTCAAATGTCTATTGATTCAAGTATGACATTTCTTATTGTTCATTTTTGCATTCAGTACAATTTGTTTCTTGAATTTGGTATTTGATATTAAATATGACAGTTTTTTATCTGGCTTTTAGTTACAATTTTTTCTTTGAATCTAGTGTTTGATGTTAAATATTATGTTTTTCAAAGACTACAAAGAAACATATCTTTTAAATCTGAAAACTAAAACAAAAATACGAAAAAATGAGGGATCAATCACTAAATTCTATGGTTTATGGGGACTTAAAATGTGCAATATATTTTGAAACTAAGTTATGTGTACGAAATGTAACTGACTTTTTTATATGATCTTAATGTTTTGTCAAAATTCAATTACATTCATCAAAAAGTGGATATGAAGATTGAAAAATATAGAATCTGGAGGAGGATTGAAAAGGTAGTCGAACCATCTCTCATATGATAGAGAACGATGAAAGAAATCCAGGGGTGGTGACGGCATTCGTTGAAGATGGGTAAGTCGGTCAGAGTGATTTTTTTAAGTGGTGGATATGTATTAGTAAAAACGGTTAGAAATAGGGGTAGTATTGTACTTTTTTTTGTTCTTTTGTAAAAGATAATTAGGCCGTCAATAAAAATTTGACACATCATGAAATCTATGAGTGAGGCTTATATAACGAGGCCTATATATATATAGAGTCGCGATTAGGTGCGGATTGCGGTCGGTGCGGATTCGATTACGGACCGTCGATCACGGAGGTCCATCGCATCGGACGGTCGGGTGCGATTCACTTTGACCGTCGGATGTGATGAACCCGTGATCGACGGTCCGTAGTCGAAACCGCACCGACCGATCCGCATCTAATCCAATATATATATATATATATATATGGTCGTGATTACGTGCGGTGTGCGGTCGGTGCGGTTTACGACGTGGGCCGTTCGATCGCGGGGCATTCGACGTGAATCGCAGACCGTTCCCTATATATATATATATATATATATATATATATCGGGAGAGAGGGGGCGAGAGCATCTGTTTTGTTTTTATTCTCTAAACAATGCAAAAAGGACCGTTGATTCCCTGGAAAGAGCACGGGTTGATTGAGAAGCGACAATTTATGACTCCAAAACAAAGTCAATAATAATAATGATGATGATGATGAGATCCTTCTTCACCGAGTCTTAAATCTTAACCCTCCCTCTCCTCCGTTCCCCATGTGCAGCCGTGCTGTCTCTGTCCGCCCATATATATTCCTTGCTTTAATTTAAAAGAAGGATAGAAGAGTCTAGAAGGTGTGTCGAGTCTCTCCGATAAACCATTGAAGAGAAGATTACAAAGTAGTCAGTCCCTTTGTTCCTTACTTCCTACCACCGTATTCTCTGAGTATCTTCTTTGATTGATCGACCGTTCGATCTGATCGAGATGGCACAACTGGATCTGGATAAGAGGGCGAAGGAGGCATTCGTGGACGACAACTTCGAGCTTGCTCTCGATCTCTACACGCAGGCTCTTGACATGGACCCTAAGAACGCTCATCTTTACGCCGACCGCTCTCAGGCCAACATCAAGCTCAACAACTTCGCCGGTACCCCTTCCTTCTCTACTTTCAATTCCTTTCTTTCTGCGAATACTTTCTCTTTAGCAACGGATTGTTGTTGACTTTTCTTATCTTTCTTTAACAGAGGCTGTTGCGGATGCGAACAGAGCAATTGAACTGGATTCTTCGATTTCAAAAGCCTATCTACGCAAAGGGTCTGTCATCTATAAGCCCACACCTATGCATACATTCTTCTCTTCATTTTCTTAGTTTACCCTTACTTTTTTCTTCTTTTTTTTGTTCATTATTACTTCTCTTAATTCTATGAACCCGCGAGATAATAAGTTTTATTAGTGGCCCCATTCACATCCAAATTAGTCTTGACATATTAATTGAATGACATGGTTAGAAGGGATGTGGAGATTATTTTCAATGGTAATGGTATTTGTTTGCCGACCAACTCAGACAACTCATTGTTGACAATGATGCTGCCGTCCAACCCTAAATTAATTATGGGAAATGATATGTTCCTGGAAGATTTTAAGTCATCAAAATTCCTAATGCTATAGATTTTAGGTAATGGGGGGATTTTCTGTGGTAACTTCTCGTCTCTCTCGTCCTAATAAATCAGTTGATTCCCTATGCATAGGCCTAGTAGAAGAAAAAATTTCTCTGGTGGAAAACTTTGAGAAAGCTTATGATATAGCCACATCTCATTCGACAACACCTAACTCTATTAACGGCAGTACAGGATTTGTTTACCATGAGCCTTTTTAGTATCGAGTCTCAGTAAAACTCATCTCATTGATCTGTCTGATTATAAGTATGATGTTTTCATTTTTCCAAAATGGACTTCGAGCATTATATTTAAATAAAATGGTGCCCCTTAAACAAATAGAGAAGAGGAATCTCCAAAAAAAAGAAATACAAAAAATCAAGTCAAAAAGCGTTAATTTGCATAATGCTTCTTATCAGATCCTCCATTTCAGACATTCAAGGAAGTTTTATTCTTCTTACAGTACTGCTTGCATCAATCTTGAAGAATATCAAACCGCAAAAGCAGCTCTGGAGGCTGGTGCTGTTCTAGCACAAGGAGATTCACGATTCACTAAATTGATCAAGGAATGTGAGGAGCGTATTGCAGGTATGAGCGGCCACCCATTTGTTTCATATTGGAGAACATTTCGTGGATGCTTTTCTGTGGTGCACTGTATTGTATTTGTTGAATTGGAAGACTATTCTCTTGAAATCTTTTTGTCTGCCTCGGCTATATCCATTGTCACTCCGATTTGTTTTGACTGATTTCTAAAATGGGATGATTGTTTACACATTGAATTTATCACTTGAAAGATAATTAGGTCGAGTGAAGCATGTGTTTTGGCATAGATAATATATCTGACCATGACTGTAATTGGTGTTGATGGTGTGCAATATCCATCTGCATTCAATTTTTCTGTATCTTTATTGCATCGTTTTATATATAGTTTTTTTTTCGTGTGTGTGATAGGTAAATGGTGGGAATTGATCCCAAGACCAATAGGTTGCAAATTTTGTTAAACATTGCACTATGGGTCCAATCCCATATGGTACATAGAATGATAATGGAAGAAGGGACAATAACGTTAACATTTTCTGCTCTCAATGCTTGGAAGAGGGACGTACAAGGAGAACTTTAAAAATCCGGCATGCAAATTTGGGAAAAATAATTACGCGATGAAGGGTTGTTTGCAATGGAGATATTGGATTCCATGGGTCAGAAAATAAGTTGAGTGGTTGAATTAATGTTAGCAGTGGCAAATTTTTAGGTGGTTTTGGATTTGAAATTGTTGAATTCCCCGTATTTAGATAGTATATGACTTTCTGGATTTCAGTCTCATTTTTATTATCATTGCATAGTCTTTTATTGTGATGTACATGTCCATGCTTACAGCAGAGGAAACAAATGAGCTGCCCAAAAAGGTGACGCCCATCACCTTGCCGGGCACTGAATCTGATTCTGTTAATTTGGTGACTGAAACTACAAAGGACATCAGCTCCAAGCATGAAGAGCCCACGCATACTGTAGTGGTTGCACCATCAAAACCCAAGTACAGGTACTCATTTGAAGCTCTATTCACTCTTATTCTTGAGAATACTGTGTAGTCATACTTTAATTGCCAGAAACAGTGGGTTAGCATCCATTTCCAGTCACATTTTAAGTGCTGCATGAATCGAGTTGGATAACTTGCACATTCTGCATTATCATGTGGAGGACAAGGTGCTGTAAACCTCCAACCTGGATAGATCAGTCGAAAATTCTAATTATTTCTTATGTTAACCTATGTTTATTAAAAGGGTGCTTTAATGGTTTCTTGCAATTTGTTGGTTTTTGAATGCCTGAGTACATGCCACCTTTGTGTCTACAATTTATTACTAAACAGACCCTGGAGGAGAAGATTTTCACAACTTGTTATCATTCAATGAACTTGTATCATTGTTCCATATTTGATGACTCATGTGTGACAGAGCTTCTCTGCAGGCATGACTACTACAACACTCAAACGGAAGTGGTTTTGACCATATTTGCAAAGGGTGTACCCTCTGACAATGTAGTCATTGATTTTGGAGAACAGATAGTATGTTTCTTTCATTTTGATATGTCCCATATATCAGTCATTTCATTCATTTAATCATGATGGCTGAGATTTTCTCATTGCAAATGGAACACCTTCATAAAGTACCTTTTTCCCCTTTTCTTGCAGCTTAGTGTTACAATTGACATGCCCGGAGAAGAATCATATCATTTCCAACCGCGTTTATTTGGGAAGGTATGTTTTTGTAAATTTGTTGCTATTCAGCGGTCAACTCATTGTTAATTTGATGTTGTCTGCCTTTTAACCTAGTATTTGCATGATACAATTTTGCTGGCTTCATACATATGTGGAGGCATTATGAACGGCTATATAACTATTTATTGGTCTAAATTTACTCCCTCCCGTTCATTCTTTATGTTGACTAGCAGTGTATTGAATAAAAGCTCTTTTTCCTTGCAAATTATTTTGTTTACTTCTTATGTTGCTCATTCATTTAATATGTATTCGACAGATTGTGCCTGAGAAATGCAGATACCAAGTATTGTCTTCAAAAATTGAGATCCGTCTTTTGAAAGCTGAAGCTATAACTTGGTCATCATTAGAGTTTAGCAAAGACAAAGCAGTCCCACAAAAAGCCATTGTCTCATCAGGTTGTTTCTATGTTTTTATTTAAATAAATTTATTCACGTGTTTTTTTTTCATAAATTGCACCTTATATAAGTTACTTTCTCTGTTATATTTTGTAGTACTATGGTTAGACCTGTGGTGATTGGGTTTGTAGGCTTCTCGAGTATATCTCCACGTTATTGTCACTTGAATGCGCAGTAATTTAAGGTTGACTTCTACAGAAGAACAGAATTTTGCCTACAAAACCTGATATTCATTGTGGAGGTTCATTTAGTGCTTGTTTTTCATCATTCTGTTTGAATTGGTTAACAATCAAAGGATCAATATATCTAGGAGGAAATGACATATGCATCACCATACCTGACTGATCTTGGGGAATGCCTTTTTTCTTGTGGACTCAGAGCCTTATTGCCATAGAACTGTAGGCTGCGATGCCTGGAGAATTAAGTGACACTGACCTGTCCCACCATTTTGGATCTTCTCAGTTGTTGGTCTCAGTGTTGTATCTGACAATGCCATCGTGGGCCCCGAAATTTCAATATTGCTGGTTCTGTGTTGATGTTGTTACCAGAAATTGTGAGAAGTGATTCTGACAAAGGAGTAGGGAAGTGGTCCACCAAGTCCAGGGATATGCTTAGCATTAGGACATTTAACTGTTTATTAATAGTCCCAAATAGATTTTGAACTGAAAATTTTGTCACATCTTCAATGGAATCCAGTTGGCCACGGATGAATTTTGATTTAAATTGCTGCATATGGAATTGATATTCCTTATTGCAATTTGAATGATCACCATATTCTGGTAACTTATGTTCATCTTTCTTGATTCATGCAGGAGTGAAGGCACAAAAACCTGTGTACCCTTCATCGAAGTCAAAAGTCGATTGGGACAAGCTGGAAGCCCAAGTTAAAAAGGAGGTTAGTCAGTAATTTTCAAAGAATAATTTAATGTTTTTTCTTGGAGGTATGACTGCTTAGTAAAAAATTGTACATTTGTTGGTTGGCCAATGTGCATCTTACTGGTGCATTTTCTCACAGGAAAAAGAAGAAAAGTTAGAAGGTGATGCTGCTTTGAACAAGCTGTTCCGCGATATATATCAGGATGCTGATGAAGATACAAGACGTGCTATGCGAAAATCTTTTGTAAGTGTTTCAGAAGATCCTGATAGTTTATAATTGCTGGAAGACATGCCTGGATTTCAATTGGAACACGTTTATATGATGATCCAATTATTAAATAGGGCTATTTCTATTAGAAAAGGGGTCTGCATGTACAAGACACCCGTGTTAGATGAACTTGCAAAACTAGTCCAATAACTCTGCTCCGTAGGTTTCGGCAGTCAATTTGATCAATTAGGTGGTTGCAACGCTGAACTGACCATTTTTTTATTTATATTTGTACAGATTGAATCAAACGGGACGGTGCTGTCCACTAACTGGAAAGAGGTAGGTGCAAAGAAGGTGGAAGGCAGTCCTCCTGACGGCATGGAGATGAAGAAATGGGAGTACTGAACCGTTTCTCTGGTGGTTAAATTCTGCCATAGTTCTCTCTCCACCCCCCTCTTTTTTCTTTATCTTTTTTCCTTTCTTTTAATGGTTTTTCCCAAAGCGGTCTTGGTTGTGTTAATGGTGATTTAAGTCTTTGTATTATTTGTGCACAACCCCCCCCCCCCCCCCCCCCCCACATCCCCACCCCCACCCAAAAAAAAAAAATGGTGGAATGTTATGTGCTGTGCGCGTGTATCATAATAATAATAATACTATTTAAGAGATTGCTGGACCAGGTTAATCTTTGTGGTGGTCATGGATTGCTAAGCTTTGTTCTACATTTCATTAATGATGATTATTTGTACTCCATTGTGTGTGCCAAGCATTAGTGATGATGTTAATGATCCATTAAGTCATTTTCATTTAGAAGTTGGGAGGAAGAGGGCTCATTATCATGTTATCTATTTGTTGTTATGATTGCCTGTAGTGAGATATATTTAATCAGTGGATCATACTGTAGAGCTAATGGAAATCAATATACTCTCATACATACAGCTATTTTATGAATGTTATTTTACTTGCTTTTCAACTGGCAACCAAGTGAAGAACAAAAATTATCAGCCTACATGGCATGTTGTAAGCTGTGATCGTCCCAGAACAATTAAAACAGTTTAATGGAATGGACAAGATAATTTGAAGTGTGAGTTTAGTAACAAAATGTGTGTTGAATGTTATACAAAACAATCTGCAACCTGCTATACCTCAATGGCCCCAGCGTGTATCAAAAAAAAAAAAACCATCAGTGTCCTAAGCAATAGGGAATAGGCAACCAGCTGTCTAATTCACCTAACATGTTTACAAATCTTGGCTGTAGGAACACAAAACGATAAGAGACAAATTTACATGCAGCTTCACATCTAACAAATCAATTCTGGGACTATTGCGTTCCGAATGTCCGACCACCTGCATCTCCATTCCTCGTGTGCATCCCATGGCTGCTATTGTTTTGTTGGACCAATAAAGCTGCAAGTTGAGTGGGGGTCAAACTCCCCCTCATCCGTCCCGTTGGCTGCCAGTTCTGCTCTGATAATGATTCAGGTGTTCCACTTGGTCCCACATCTCTTATTTGATCCCCAGCAGGCAACCTCTGTCCATTTCCATTAGGAGGCAACGCTCTTGAAGTTTGCAGCTGGTTTGCCCCTCCCCCCACCACTGGAGCCGACACTTGAGTATTTGTTGAGCCTCCAATGACACTTTGGGATGGTTGCTGGTGCTGCGCCGGATGAAGTGGTAAGGGCTGTGAAAACATGCTAGCTGGTTGATTTGTTGTTTGAGGCATCCTACGATTGATGGGAGGCCACCGCTGGGCATTTAGTGGATCAGGAGGTGTTCTCTGAGTTAATGCTGGAAGACCAATGACCTGCTGTGATGCTTGATTTGAGATATGAAATTGATCATGAGAACTTTGATTCTGCAAAGGTAGCTGTAAGACATTGAAATAATTAAAAGGGGAAAACCGGGACCACAATAAGCAGCTATTATAAAAAAAAAAGTGATCCATAAATAGACAGCCAGATGAAGAATAGATGCTACAAATCAAATCGAATAAAATGAATAGCTGTAAATTTAATACTACATGTTCTTCTGACAGTCCATGTTCTGCTACATATTGCATGTTATCTTTGTGTGGCAAATTATTTTCATGATTTAACTAATCCAACATGGTTCTCAATTCCTTGATGAATATATTGTACCTTATACATGAGCAATCAAATGCTATTGTTAGATGTTTAAAAATAAATATTTTGATATACCTTTTAGAGTTGTCTTGGACACTTCCCTATGCAATATATCATTTTCTACATACATATTAGGGAATTTTATTTTCAAAGCATAATATGCACAAATAAACTACATTTATACATTTCATGTGCATAATTATATTTGTCATGGAGATTCTAATATTAATCCAAATTTCATAGGATATGAAGATAAATTTATACATGCTATTAGAGGAAAAGAACATGTGGATATTCAATGATGGAACAAATTCCTAAAAGTCTACAACAATTATGGAAAGAATGGATCATCACAATGGCCAAAAGAAGAGAGAATCTCCCTCACAAATCATCTCTAGCAGACAGCCACAAATCAGCAAATCTGATTTGTCAAATCAGTATTAAATCTCTATCAAAATCACTAAAAATCAGCATTAGCAAATCCTCCAAATCCCCACCAAGTCAGCTACAAATTCCTACCAAAACAGCAAGGATTTTTCAAATCCTGGACAGCTGTCCAGCCTCAAAAGCCCCAGCCAATACAGCTCTCTATAAAAGGGGCCTACAAAGGGAGGACAGCAAAAAGAAGATTTCCAGATGAGCAGAATTTTAGTTTTCCATTTTTTTGTTCTTTCTTCTTTGTTTTAAGTTTTTCTCTTCAGTTTGTATTTCTTTGGTATTAGACATAGATGCTATTATATTTTGTTTATGTTTAATCAATAAAGAGTTCTTCTTTCTTTGATTTTCATGAAATCTTTTTATTGTTATTCTAGAATATCACCAATCATGGTAGGCTAGAGAATCCTCCCATCAAGGAGAGGATTCCACCCCATGAGTATGAGTGATTAGATCTTTTATTTGTACATCTTATATTATTCTGATTTATGTTTAATGATTATATAGTTTCTTCAACTCAGATTTATCTTGATTATGGGTATTTTAAGATCTTTCATCGTTTTACTTAGATGAGACATGATTGATATTTTATAAACCATATTTTCAAATCGAGTAGAAGTGAACTACCTTCTTTGAAATATTTTGTTGTCATTGGTTGAATATCTTAATTGTCAAGGAAGAGGGTCTTCACTATAAGAACCATCCTTGATCTAGTAGTTAATGGTGTATCAACTAATGAAATGTTAAAAGAGAACTTTAAATCTATATTCTCCATGTGACCAAGTAAAATCTCTTGACTCATGTGAAGTAAGGGAAATAATATAACTGCAATAGAAAAATCTAATCAATCATACTTGTGGGGTGGTTTCTAATCCTTGGTGGCTTTTTTTTATCGTATCTTGATTCAAATTAGAATTTTATTTTAGCTTTTAAAGTAGCTTCTTTGGATCAATCTTCAAAATTCTTGTTTTAAAATCTTTTTGGGAATTGATATTTTTTACAATTACTTGTTTGTTTCCATAACCTCCTTGTGGGATCGACCTCTTACTCCCACTTTCTACCAAAAAGAGGTAAGAGAGAGTTATAAATTTCTTTTGTTGGTAAAGGCTAAATCTTAACGACAATTAAATCGAACCAACAAAGATTACAAGAAATTACTCATCCTTTTTCAGCATGTCATCCTTTTGGAAATACATATAATTACCAGCTATTAGAAATAAACTGGGATAAAATTTGCTGTGCCTATCAGGATGTATGATGAGTATTAATTTTATTGAATGCTGTCTCACCAGTAACATAATCACCCAAAAAAATACTAAAAAGATGGATCAGGTGAAATTTAAATTCTGAAATCAACCTTCATGGAAATATAGATTCTATTAATTTACATAGCAGCCCACATCAATATAACCAATTACACAACGGTTAGTGTTGGAATTCTCTTATGCAACATATTCCTGTCAAAGGTCATCTTATAGTTATATACTCTCTCAGTCTCTTACAAATTCTAAGTTGACTTCTTTTGCCACCATCCCTCATCCCCCCCCCCCCCCCCCCCCCACAAAACACATTTTCACACACACACCTCCTCTTGGAAGTGGGTGCTGCCTAAGTTTAAAGTTGTTGGTTCTTAATGCCCATTCACAATAACATTGACTCCAATATGCTTGTTTTTCTTACATTCTTCATACAGGTGCAGTTAATGCAAACATTTTCCTTATCCATTGAGCTAAAAATCATTTATGCAATTGTATCTATTATAGAAAAATAATAAAAAATCCTCCACTACACTCATTTTTTGTTTCTCACTCCCCAGTTTGCTACACATCCATTTGATCACCACAGATGACACAACTGTATTTTCCTTCTAGCAGACCGACATTCAAAACCATCCCCATATTCACAAATTAGCTCATAAAATTTAGGTCCCTCTGTGAAAGATGTCAAGGGATCACACCATTATTCCAAAAAAAAAAAAAATCTATTTATGCACATAACTGTACAAGAAGGCAGAGATACAGACCTGCACCGCTGAATGAAGCTGTGATGAAGGCGGCCTCGAGAGCTGCTGCATTTCATTACAACTAACTGGACCAGAGGAGTCTAGAGTAACTGCGGCAGAGATAGGTGTTTGATATTCAATCTGGGGTGGGCAATTGGAGGCTGCTGAATTAGAACCAAGAGCACCCATCCGTGTCCTTTGACGTGAAAATGTGACGAGTGACTGTGCTGGAAGGGCCTGAACTGCAATTGGGTCATATGTAATATGTTTGGGTATCCGCCACCTCTCAGTTCCATTGCTCACCATGGAGTTCCCATGCTGTGGTATTTGAATCTGAAGTTCATCAGTGGCTGAAGGCTCCCCAACTTGAAGCACATTATGAAAAATGGAGTTAGTTTGAGAGAATCCATTAACATGTCCAGGTTCCTCTCTGTTGGTTGCAAGAGAAACAGAATCTGTCAGAAGAGAAATTCCATAATTCCAGAAACATAATTACCTTGCTGTGTGTCAGCGATATCCACTCCATCAGAGGCAAAAGTGGAGGACAACATATTTGACCAAAAACCATCCCCTACTTGGGTGTCTGTTTGAACTGTCATTTCGGGTATGCTACCAACAAATGCTGTCTCAGAGAAAGGTTCAGAAACAGAAATTCCTCCAGTAACCTGAGATGGTTTTCTATCAACGGTCTCACACGTATGCTGATAGTGATTGTTCAAAGATTGCATTGGTATAGGACTTGTTGACATAGCAATCTCCATGTCATTTTCTTCCATAGTAAGATCCACAACACTGGCTGATGTATTCAGTGGCATTCCAGTTATCACAGCTTCCTGGCCTGTGAGCACCCCATTTACATCCTGTGTTTCATCTAAATGGCCATCATTTTTAGTAATGATTGTCCACGAACCATCAGTTGAGATAACCACATGGGTACTATCCTCTCCTGCATCTCTCAACATCTAAAAAGAATCCCTCTAATCAAACAGGAAACTTCCTACAGTCCATGATTGAATATAATTGGAAACAAAAATACTTGCCTTCACCATATTTTGATCAACACGCAAGTCAACATGGCTAACAGGCTGATTACACTGAAGGCAACGCCATGTTGGCTTTTTCGAATTCATCTCCAAGAAGTTGTCATAATCAAAGCACTATAGAGGAAAAAGAAGTAAGTCCCTAAACTCCGAAATGCAAATATTATCCTATAGCTCCATGATCATAATGCTCACCTGAAGATGTCTGCAAAGATGTCCTTTGACAGGAATTTTTATACGTCCATGGCTGTTAATCATTGGAAAAGCACAAGTCACCAATCAATTTGCTAATCCAGATGTCCTTATGCAACAGAAAGATGGCGAAAGAATTTTCAGATTGGGTAGCGTGTGTATACATGGAAAAACTAGATGAGACTGAAGGTTAATATCGAATGATCCATGGCATTCCCCAGAATTGTAATTCACTAAATGGCTCCAACTAAAATTGTGGATAGGAGTACCCTTTCTAGAAACGCACTATGATTAAACAAATAAAAAACTAGTCAGTGATCCACATCTTCTGTAGTAAGACGTGTAAGATTCTCTGATCAATATGGCATGAGTCTGTCCAATTCCTTTACGTGAAGCTAAAGTAGAAGGAAGGGACTTTACAAAAAAATGCCGAAGGTGTGCTTTAAATTGGATTGAAAAATCATCACCCTTGAAATGCAACCAAGTGAACACCGTTTACTCAAGCACTTGAGATGCAAGCATTTCCTAGCAATATAAGTGAAATATTGAAAATATTTAAAACACTTGAAACACAAGTGATTCCCAACAATCACGAACAGCAATAAATACTGGTGTGACCTCATCAAGTAATATGTCATTCATCCTCAATTTACATGCACATATTCCTAAATTTCCCAGACAGCTGTCATCATATTCCTAAATTTATCAGATAGCTGTCATCCGGTGGTGGAACTCAAGCAATGGAGGACTATTGATGTCAATCCTATGTCTTCTAGTGGGTGGATATGGAAGAGTCATGAGGAATGGGAGAAAAGTAAGTGGTTAGACTTGGGGACTACAGTGGGTGCCTCGACTGCAGGCAAAATAAAAAAAGAAAGAAAGAAACACCCATTTTGAGCCACCCAGGCCAAAATCCACCTGATTCATTGGCCCATGGTGTGCAGAATCCCCGAACCTCCCATAGGAAAACAGTCCACATTTTTTTGAAAAAAGATCCACACTTGTGTGCAGTACTGAGCAGTCGGATGTAATTCTTGACTCTCTCTGATAATTGAGAACCAAAAAGATGAAACCTAGACTAATTATGTAGGTGTTTAGTAAACTCAGAATTATTTGATATATCATGCAACATAATAATCATTTTCTTCAACAAAGGATTCTAAGCACAATGACAACACGAATAGACAAATAGACCATTGATGCTTAAAAGGGCAGGTGAATGAACCTTATTGGACAAGTGAGCGGGATTGTTGATGGCCCCACGATAAGTTCCATGTCTATCATTAAAAAAAAAGATACATAATGTATATTAGTGGCATGTGACAATGAGTACACAAAATTCCAATACAATTTTAAGGCATACGAAGAAAATACAACATCAGATTGTAATACCGACTAATGTAACCCCAGATTTACCATATCAGCCATCTGACATTTCAGGGTATGAAAGCATATTCTAAGAAATATATGACCTATCAGCAGCAATATTGATTGACAACATGTCTGTAAGTGAAACACACATTTGCAATTAGAAGCAAAGAGGAGGAAGAGTAATTAACCTCCAACTTTTAATTAGGATCTTGTTTGTACACCTTATAACAATATAAATACAATGGCACTTTTTTTGGGTGCAGATAGACATTTTATTACTGTGAAAACAAAGTAATACAATGTCGGAACAGATAAATATCAGGGCGAGGAGCAGTAGAAGAATCATCTACACGGGTGCTTTTATTGCATATTTGTCAAAATGCTCCCTTTTTAAGCCCATACTGGAGAAGATATCCTGATCTTAGATGACATATAGCATCTAAAAAGACTCACATTCTTTTTCTACAAAGAACAAATCGACAAAACAAAGAACTTACATGATCATTTATCATTGTGCATGATGCATGGACCTAATTTTGTTGATCAGATCAAATGTAAAATGGCATCTTGTTTATTTAGAGAAACGACGAGTTGAATTATGATCACAAGACTTGAAGATCATAGGACAAAGTACAGTTAAATATGTGAAATTTAACGAGTTAAATTGGGCATATTATGTATATACTTCTGACAATGTGAATCTTTATAAGTAGGACTTGAACAAGCCATATATTTCAAAGGGAACGACCTTGTTGAGGATGCTTGGGAGGCTACTACGGCTACTCTCCGTGCTTCAGTCACTAATCATCTTCCTCTATCATGAGAAATTATTAGAAACGATTGTAATTGTTAAAGCTTTGGGGTTAATTTGTGAAGGATCTTTTATCTCCTTGGGCCTCTTTTGTTATTTTCTTTTGAATATCCCTCTCCCTGTTCAAAGGGCAATTTCATTATACAGAAATCACTTTTGGAGATACACTAATACAATTTCTGATGTAAGACAGATTTGGAAAGAAATCAGCTTCTCCTATCTTTGTTTCAAAAAAAAAATTGAACAGGCCATCATGAAAATCATGCACCAAAATGGATAGGCAGCACTGTTACCAACAAGTAACAGTAAAGATTATATAAAGGAAATAAGTACTTCAATTTAAAGAATGCTTGAACAAATTCTTAAACTGTGAAATAACTAAAATTGTTAGAATAGAAGTCAGCCAGGAAAAGTGGATATTAAAAAAGGTGTTGCTTTTTGTAAGTCATAAAAACATCTTGACATGTCTTAAACCTTTTCTGAGTATTAAAACCTACCAAAATAATTCAATTTCTCGGCACAGCCAAGACAGTAACTTCAATTTTGCAATTTACCTGTTGCGGACATTGGAGAATCAGGTTGTACATAATCTTGCAATACAGGTGTATCAAAGGATAAAATCACTTCCGTAAAGGCTATTGCGATGATGTAATTTCCTGTGAACTATCATGTGTTACATGTCGAAACTTAAACCAACTTATAGTACTAAAAGACAGGAATTTATCTTCTCTATTACCATTAAACTGTCCAATAGCCTGGATGATATTTGATCCACATCTGAGCAATTTGGTGATATCAGTAGGAAACTGAGGCCCAGTGTCCTGGTAAGGAAATGCCAACAAAAATATATAGCATCACTTGCATTTCTATTCACATAAAAGACATCAGGAAAAAAGACAAACATTGAATGCGGCTCTTGAAAATTATAATGGTTCCACAAACCATTGAAAAATTGGTTCTCCCCTCTATTCCTTGTCCATTCACTAAGAAACTGCAGTTAAGAAGATATAGATATAAATAGATATCAAGGAAACTATACCAGAGAGGAATAGGAAAGAACCATACTTCACAAATGGAGGGCTTATAAGACAAGAGGATGTCTCCATATTATCTGTTTGGACTACAAACAACCGCTGCAAGCAAAAGATTCTTTCTTATTAGCTCTGCAATCAATGTCTATGAAGATTGTCTATTGGAGAGACAAATAGCCAACAAATACTAAACAGATTACCTAATCTGCAATCATGTGACATTTGGAAGGATGTTACATCTTTCAAACATATACATATGAGTTTGAGATGAGCCAGAAAAAAAAATCATCTCACTGTTGAAAACCTCAGAAGAAAAGTTGATTTCAAGAAAAGCTTGCATGTGTATCATTACTACATTACACAATAAAAAAAAAGAGATAAATGTGTTGTATTCGATCAACTGCATGTAGAAAGTGAACAGATGTAGCATGGACAATAATGAGTCAAAACCAATTTCGCGTCTTCTGGCATGAAAAAACCATTTTTTAGAGGAGCAAGCAATTAGACAACTTAAATGAAGACAGGAAAGTTAATTTATAGAACCACACGCAAAGTTTGACTACACAGGAAGACACAAATTAAGATGACACCCATCTAACAAATTATCAAGCAAAGAGATCGATTTGCTAGGGAAAATTTTGCTAACGAACATAGATACTATCATTCACCCAATTCAACCATATGTCAAATAGTAGTATATGTACACACTAATGTAGTATTACAACATGATAATCGCAGCTTGAGAGACAGTGCAAAGCAACAATGGGGTAGCAAAGGTATGTTAGTGTTCCATTATCCACATGGCTCAAAGCATGCTGTAACAAAAAAAAAAAAACTATGTTAAGCATTACTAACATGACGCACTGAATGGACTATATCATTTAGTATACATAGTACATACATACTGCCCAATTCAATTGCATTAGTGAATAAACACACTGCAACTCTCATCCCTTTAGGACTTTTCTCCTTTTCTGATGAATTGGAAAGTCTATCATGGTGACAATTATATTTAGGAAGTAACAACAGAAAGCTATGAAACAATGATATTAGAAATTCATTTGTGGAATTTGTCATTAATTTCAAGCAATTATTTATTATGACTAACATTAAAAAGCTATACAACAATGGCAACGGGAGTTGGTGTTGAACTTGGCACCTCTAGAAGCTTATGACAAAAAAATAACATATATATGAGTCTGAGTGAAACGTGGAAACAAAGAGCCAAAAAAGGATATCAATAAGTTTCTTCATCACTTTAGCAAGATAGTTTGATTCCTTCTATTGACAGATTGTAAGATTTATGCATCACCTATAAGATCTTTGAATTGTTTATTCATTGCTTGAGATGCTTCAAACCAAACAGCTCATCATATCAAGAGTCTTTCTCTATTTACTGTATCTTAAAGTTATCAGTAAATATTGAACACAATATTATATTCCTATCCAGTGAAATTTTATTCAACAAATGACATATCTTGTTGTGAAAGAGATGGCTTTTTCAGGATGAATATATAACTGCCATAACTATTGAGATACTGAACGAGAACATATTTTTGTGAGAAGGAACAGCAAAAGGTTTCAGAGATATCTAGTCTATGCTTCAAAACAGGACATTACAATAACTTAAAATCTCTCATTCATGTTCTTTAAAATCTTACTTTCCTTAAAACAGAACATTAAAATAATTTCCCCATGAGGTTATGGGTTCAAGTCTCAATGCTTACCTAACAAGAAAAAGTGATCAAAGCTATGGTGCCAAGTTTCAAGGGCTTATTATTATTCCTCATGCGGTGTGCTGTTGGGGGATATCCCTTGCACACAACAAATGCCTCTTTCAATGGAAAAGAACCTATGTAGAAAATACATGGCCGACTATTATGGAAAACCTCCAATCTTGGTTGAGAATGCTTCTTGGGGAGGATTCACCTCCAAGGATTACAGAAAATAATGGAAAGGGAGTAAGGGACGTAAAGATTCAGTGCATTTTGAGGGTTCAAGTCTCAGTCTGATGGATGACCTTTTGTAATCATTTAATATTCATTTCCTTTTTCTGTTCTATCAATCCACGTCTCCTGTTGCTCGGGGGCAATTTTCTTTAGTAAATTGCCAACCTTTCGTTCAAAAAAATAATAAATTAAAGAGCCACTCTTGACATGTGAGAAAAAGCCATGACTTTGAGCACTCTTGGTGCATTGATAACAAAGACATTAAAGGTTCTATGATCAACAGTTCAACACAGTCAATGTCACACCTTTTTCTTGAAGTTATTATTAAAACAAACAAATATTGTAATAAGAGAAACAAGAACATCTAAAAGAAAAGATGTAGCTTACTATGTGTCCTGGTGCTCCAGGAGCCATATCCTTTGAGATATAAAAATCTGCCATCAGAGTCTCATAACCAGGCTGCATAACAAAGTAGATGATGTAAATTTCAGATCAACATATTTCTAAAAGCTTACTGAATGACAGAAACAAGTAGCAGTAAATTGATAGAACATGGCTAAAATGCATCACCATCATCATGCCCCAATTTCTAACAATTCTTGTTCAGAAACAAGTAGCAGTAAAATGATAGATCATGGCAAAAAGTGTGTGACAATAATCATGGCCTTAAATTCCAATGACTCTTGTTCAGATTCATAACCCACACTTCACCTTAAACATCCAGGGAAACATACACAATATGTCAGCCATGCTCAACCTATTTAGGTTGCTTTCAAAAGAAAAACAAGCCAATCCCTTATCGCTGTAGTACAAAATTTTCAAATATCGGCATGTGAACTAGTCAGTGGGTAACAATGGAGACAACTGGGAACAATAGCAATGCATACTGGACTCACAAAGCTACCATTCAGCGCAAAATCAAATATTTCAATTCAGATTCTATACTCCATAACCAGAATGTTATAATTTAAATTGTCACCTTTGCTTCAAGAGAAAGAACTATTCGTCCCATCTTCATTCTGGGATAGAACCTGAAAAAGATTGCAGATAAAATGTAATTGAAAGTTATCAAATAACATAATATAACAAAAATTTATCTGTGCAATGAAAGTAAGTCCATAATACCATTGGCAACAAGAAGTATTGTATTATCATTGGGCGGCCTGCAAGATTGTGCAGGAGAAACAAACCATGTGCTGATGTGCAATATGATATTAGCAGAAAATTTATCTTATTTTTCTTGGACTAAGAAAATGAGGATTATCAGTGGCATTTTGAGAAAGAATATTTTGTTCCAATTAATCATTTTATTGCTCATAATAAGAAACAATGAAAACAAAGGTGCTAGAAATTATTGTCAAAAAAATCATTCACAAGGATGAGGTATAAGGAGTAAATGCAAACAGACATACTGGTTGGAAAGCGGGTATATAAGCATCCAAAAAGAACACATCATGTTGATATAAAAAAAGAGGGAATCAATTTGATTTTGTAATCTTATCACAAGCATATGAACAACATCTGCATCCATCAATAAGGGATTGGCTATGGAGCATCTCAAAGAAATTATAAAAAATCCATGAAAACATTGACGTCTTTTAGCAGTCAGCTGTCAACTTGTTGGTCAACCCTTTTAAGTTACTGCTGAATCCTTGGCAGATAATTGAGGGGCAGGAGCGAACTTCCCATAAAGTTTTTGATAGAGACCAATTGGCAGTTAAGGATATTTCCCTTATTAGTTACAGTTTAAGTCCACGCACCCAGTGAGCAACTAACTCTTCATTTTCCCTAAATTTCCAAAGCATCTATATGAGGAGACAAGAAGTCAGACTTACTATAGGAGGATCCACCCCCATGGCAATTCATTAGCCAACAGTCAAACAGTAACACAGCCTAACTAGAGTTGAGAAAAAAAATACACATGAATCAAATGAACCACGATTTTTTCAATGTCCTAGCTTATAGCACTCCATAAATCACTGTCTAAACTCATCATTGTAATAACAAACTTCGATGCCATTAACCGAATCTAATATCACATATATTCTCCAAAATGGACAAACAATGATGGAAAAAATAAGGCCCATAGTAACAGATTTACGAAAGCAATAGTTACACCTGATTGATCAAGAAACAATACAGCTAGTTTAGGAAAGGAAAGTTTTTAAAAGTCTACCAAGATAGCTTTTGTCTAGAAATCACAGGCCCTAGGCAAGGGCCTGGACTATGAGGAGGCAACTGAAGAAATTCCAAAACCATTCCTATATCCCCAGACATTTCCCAGTGAGAACCATGAACCCTCATGTGGATGAGTCAATAAGCCAAACCAGTGGACTAAAATCTAATTGATCAACCATACAACCCCTTCTATTATATAAAGCAGATCATATACACATTAGGAAACAACTGCAAGTAGTTAAATAAACCACAAACACATGCTCTGGAAAAATATATAACAAGCCCTTCTGTTTAAGAAGCAGATAATGTGCACTTTGGGAAAAAAACGCAAGTAGTTGAATAAACCAAAACACATGTTTTGGAAACAATTGTATATAGATATATTAAAACAAAGGCTTTGTTAATATCAGATCCTTGTCCCCAGAAAACGGGGTTTAGGTGAAGCACTACTTCATACCTAGACATAAATTGCGAAATAACATGAACATCATTTGTTGCTCTGCTGGAAATATTCTCCCCGGTACAGAAGCTGCCTGATATCTAAATAAATAAGACTGGATAAGGAACAGCACACAATTCAAAGGTATATGGAGTTGATTTGAGATCAGCGGGTAAGAAATTGAGGTACCTCATCTGCCAGGGTCGTAAGAAACACGCTATCTGCAGCTGAAAACCAGTTAAGCCCACAAGCATTCTATCACACAGAGAGTAAGATCAAAGCAGATTAATTTAATGATTAGATACACAGAATATGCAGTCTGAGACACTTGTCCATCTGCAGAAGGTAAACCACATGCACAAGAAAAATCATACAAACATATTTTACACATCAAAAACATATGCTGAAGTAAATAAGGTAACTTTTAGAAAAATCATTAGAAGCTTAAAAAAATGCCTCCAAACATCCCCTAACAACCACATAATTCTTACTCCCCCATTTGTGTTAGTAGCTAGCTTTCAAACCACCAAAAAACAGACAATTATGCTTTAAGAACTATTATAGTTTTCTGATTCAAGAGCTTAATTTCTAAGCTTCTTAAAACATCAACTAAAAATGTTAAATTGTTAATTCAGGGAGATCACCAATTTACATATAAAAGCTTGCTTAGTTGGAAATCATTTCCATCAGTGGCAACTATTATCATACTATATATTCCTGGACGTCGATTAAGAGAAGTCCAAAAAAAATCTAAAACATAATTTTAGTTTAAACATCAAGAAAACAAATCAGGTGTGGAATATTAAAACCATTCATATTGGATGAGAATCATGAAATTAATTTTCTGAACTTAAAGAATCCACATTAGATGATATTGTTCTTTGCAACACAAAAAAAATAAAAATAATGTGGCTAAGAGGTCATATAAAGCTCTTCTGAATCAAGTGAAAATGGACACAGGGGTTTCCAGGGTGTAGATCATGTTGACAAATTTAAAGAATATTGCAATGGAACATATCTCTACAAAAGCAGGAGCCACCATGATTTTTATATCCATGATTCTAGTTAAATCCCAAGAGTATAAACCCTGAATAGACTATGAACTCACTTCGGCATCAACATAAATGAAAGATCTTGTCAACCATCAGCCTTCAAGAAATACTCTGGTCTAATCAGGAAGAGACTGCTTCCTTTGAAAAAAATATCCATTTTTATCTAGTCATCACAACTCTATCTATAAAGTGGTTCCAAAAAAAAAAAGGAATACCTTCACAGAGAGCATAAGCACCATAATGGCTGCTCGAAGATCATAATTATCATCTCTGCGTTGATATACCTTCAAAATATTAAAAGATTTTGTCATGAAAATAGATAAGAAATTATGAAAACACAATCAGCACTAAAGAATCAACAAGAAATTAAAAATACATATAAACATTTCAATGAATATCAAAACCATGGTTAGTTGGAATTAGAAATTTGATATGAAGGTCAAATCTCTAGTTTATGTAATCACAAATAGCATCTCATGTTATATTGGAGGGTGCATTGTCTACTTAAACAAAACACCAAGGAAATACCTGTTTTACGATCATTGGGATGTCAAGAGCGCGTTCAGGAACTTCTTTATTTGTCATTGCATAATCAATACCTCTATTTTTCACAAAGCAAACCACGAAAGCATGAGTGAATGCATAAACTACTAACCAAAAAAAGAGATGAAACACAATGTAATACATTCAGAAATTCCCGTTTTAAAGATGTCCGGGAAGGACGACGATTGAAAAGAAGGGTTTGAGAAAAATAATTAAAAATATATATATAGTATGTAGGGATAGGTACTGACTTGGCGAGGAAGATAGATGATCTATACAACTCGTCCTTATTGAGGGTGGACGTATTGCGGAGATGGTTGAGAAGCAAATTTATGTGGGCATTGATGGCCACCGACTTGGACGCCACAGCCATCGGTCCCGTCGAAGTTGTATTTATCTGTTGATTTTGTTGAATAGCAGCACCACCCATCATCGCATACCCTCCTCCTCTTTCTTCCGATTTTTTGATACGCGGATCGATCGCCTGTTCAGACTTTTGGGAAGGGAAGGGATAGGGTTTATGCACCTTCGCCTTCTGTTTTTTTTTTTTTTTTCTAAACAGAAATAAATATTAATTCTAAAGCATTTTATTTTGAATCCTCTATTTCTATTTTTTATTTTTTTGTAAAAAATGATTAAAAAAAATCTTTTAAGAGTTTGAAATATCTAAATCAGTCTTTTTTTAAATTATATCTAAAAAAGTCTCATTTCACAGTTTTGAAAACACAAAAGATTAATCTGCCGTGATTAAATCTATAATATCTCTCTTTATTCCACACTAAAAACTTATTTTTCCTAAAAAAATAATAATATCTTGTAAAAATCAATCAGGTTTTGTTATTATATATTATACTTTATGTTTCTTATATATATCTCATATGATATTGCTTATCATTTTTATTGTGTATAATTATAATATGTAATTTAAATATGTGTTGTGTCACAATGCAGCAGATGATATTTTAGTATTCTAAATTTTTATTCGCATTTTTTATTTTTTTGGTTATTTACATATTTTTCTGATATCATTTGTACATATCTATTTTTTTTAAAAGCATTGATATTTAATGAAGTTCATCATAACTCAAATTATATTGATACATATTTCACAAAATCCACCTAATAACAAAAAATTTACAATAAAAAATTGATCTACATGAAAATGTGTGTAAGTATATAAATAAAATTAAGAGGGTGAAATATTTTAACAAATTTAAGAGGTATAGAATGTATTAATGATCTAATTACATAACGATATATTAGTGTTTTGTGTTTCCAAAATTGTAAAATAAGACTTTTTAAAGTATAATTTTAAAAAATGATTGATTTGGATATTTCTAACTTTTGAAAGATTTTTTTAGTCATTTTTCTTTTGTTTTTAACATCAAAACTGTCATTGGGTGCGAAGCAAAACTGATTCTAGGGCCACTTTCGAATCGGTCAATGTTGACCTCACTCTTTCTTTTATTTTAATATTGGAAACACGTTCCTACGTTGTTTATTTTTGTTATCACACCACCATTCTTCGACTGTTTGCTAAATGCTCATATGCGGTTGAGTGTTAGAATTTGATGACAAAAAATGCATGCATATCTTAAACCTTATTGACCATTTGGATGAGTTGAAGCTTTGAAACGTTTAATAACGGACAGAGCATGCGTTTTGAAATATTAGAATACTCAGCCGTTTGAGAATTTTATGTGTTTCAAATATTCAATGTCAATGCATTAATATGTGGGGTTTTATTATAAGCGTTTTATTTACATATTAACATCATTTGCATATAAAAGGAAGGGTTCCCATGTTCGAGAGATAATCTCAAGAAAAAGTAGAATTCCAATTCTTCTTTAAACTGTGTACTTAGTGAATTAGTGATCAATCATGTTCAGTCATTTAGTGTTTAACCCAGTCCGCATGCAACATTATTTTCCTTCTCTATTGATCCATCTATTTGGGCGTTTAAAATGATCGTAGTCTGTTCACCGTGGTTCTTCCGTAGCTTGCACACTGGAAGAACAAAACCTATTGTGGTCATATATCTCAGTGGTAAGAGTCATTCAACCCTAAGCGTGAAAGGGGCCTTATTCACCGAGGACAGAGTGTTTTCACTCGCTTCCACATTTTCAGATACACTTTTCTAATCCCTAACTCTTTTTTATTTCATGTTTTTATTATATATTTTAGAGTATGCATGATTTAATATATATTTGATGTTTATATTTTTAATGTGATAATTATAAAAATTTGTGTTTAGCCTAATATTTGTTTGTCACGCCCAACAAATGCAACAAGAGCATGTTACAGCTCCTCAAGTCCTTGCCAATTATGATAGGAGGACCCAGTTTGTCAAAATTGTAGTACAAATGTAGGATGATAGTACAAGGGAATATATACATGAACATATCAATAGCATCAAAGAATGTATACTTTTGGTAGAAGAGCTTTGTAACCCAGCTACTAGTTCAGATTTTGTATAACCCTATTTTAGAAACTAATGCCCACCCAACCCTCACTTTTCATGGTTGATGTTAGAAAAACAAAAATGACAAAAGCTTGTTTAGTCATGTCGTCTAGGATAAAGAGAATGAGAGAGATTCTGAATTATGTTGTCCAATTGCTGAAAAGGTGAAATAAAATAAAACAAGATTTTTTCACTTCTAATATTCACATACAATACAAGAGATAAAAAAAAATAGAAAAAAAAGAGAGACTGACGCAGAGAATACCCAAAACTGGAGACTCGGACCATGTATTGAGTACGCTCGGGGCTACATGGAGAACTGTCCTAATATCATCCCAATTTTTTTTTAATATAACTGTTTTTTTTTTTTTGTACCAGAGGCCCATAGGTCCTGTATGGCTATTAGAAACACAGCTCAACGGACTGGTTGCACACGTCCAACTAACAACATGGACCCGTGGCCCATAACCATTTTTGTGGCTCACTGGGGGATCCCACCCCCTTGGGAGGGGAGGGGAGGAGGGGTCCATCCACTGCGCCAAGTCAGTACGGGACAATACAGAGTTTTTATTATAACTGTTGGATCATGGGTGTTTGGGATTTGACAATACAATTTTGTTCCGTTTAGATAGAGACATAAGTTATTTTGGGGTTTATACCTATTCCAGGAATTGTTGACTTCATCAATAGAATAAAAGATTTTGTGTTTGGTTGTGTTTTCTGTTATTCTCATTGGGAAACATAATAATAAAGGGTGGAGTGTTTGGTTGATGAAGAATAAGATGTGAATAAGGTGTAAAAAGTTAATTTGACATGTGGGCCCTATTGATGTATAAGAGGTGATGACAGGTGATTTGATGTGATAATATATGATTTGATAGGTGGGTTTACTTATTTCAGTGGAGGAATAACACAATTCCATGAGTGGACTTGGAATACAAATACCAGCTTATTCTCTCCTTATTCCGCATAGCTATACCCCATTATTTCGCCTACCCAAATACCTATTTTACCCATTCCACCTCTGTTCCACCCTAATTCCACTACTCAAACGGTCCGTAAAGTTGGTGCATTGATAATATTTATTGCTCAGATGTTGATGCACGATTTTCAGATAACCATGTTTATATAGCCCTTACTTTCACTAACTAGGCTTATATGAGTTTTATATATATATATATAATAAATGTATGCATTCAATTTATCTCATTTATATTTCATTAGGTACAAATATATAATTTTTAAAATTAATTTAAAACATGTTAACCATTGTAATTCAATTGTCCCCACTAGACCCACGATAGCTTTGTTTATGACATGACTGTCCATGGCCCCCACATGCGTAAGGTCCTAAAATTTTTAAAAAACATGTTCCATTCCTATTTTGTTGAGGTTTTTATTTAGTTTTTGAATATTTAATTTTACTTTTTAATAATTTATCTATTTTCTCTCTCTTTCTTTTGGTCTAGTGTGCTCACTGGGATTTTATCTTATTATTATTTTATTTAAATGAAAAATCTTGCCGTGATATGTGTTATTTTATTATTTTTATTTTTGTATTTATTTATGCTTTATTTTTTGATATTTTTTCTAATTTATTATTACTTTTTTTTTATGATAGACTTGAAAATTTTAATGAAAAATGATTCACATGCCCCATTTCATAGGCCTCATGTAAGCCCCATGAGGTGGCACTAATGATATTACCCATAATACCTTTTAATTTAATTTGGTAATTTTCACCGTATTACTGGGACGATTATATATTTTTATGATTGCATTGCATTCATTTGTGATTTATTTTCTATTAGAATTCTTTGAAACAGGTCGGTTTTGATATTTGATAGATTTTTCAAATCGAATTTGATTTCTGGAAGACTTTCTCAGCCGTTTATCCGATCAAAGAAAACAATTGAACATTTTGATATCCATTTCAATGTCTACCGATTTAGGTGTGGTGATTGTTGTTGTATGTTCTTTCAATTGTTGCTTATCATGTTTCTTTCATGTGACATTTATTTTTAACTGAACCAACATGCTATTTGTTATTTTTGATAGATCCTTAAGGCAATGGGACTACCAAAGATGTCAACTGTGGCAGCTAATCTCCTCATAGATATTGGATATTTCCCAGTACACGTCAATCTTGATCTCCTAAAATACAACATTCGTACTGAATATTCCAATGAGGTCTTAATGGCTGCTGAAAATTCTTTGAATTGCTCTTCTGATCCAGATGAGGTAAAATCTTTGATATATTTTGCTTGTAATTCTTTTAGCATTCAGCTGAATAAGTTGAATTGCAGATGATTCGGAAGGATTTCACATCCCTGAAGATCTATGCAATACACGTGGGTGAGGCTGATGAGGTATTGTCATGTTCCATATCACATCGTCCTCATTTCTTCTTCCTCTGCCACTGTTACAAATATTTCATGCTTGGTTTATGCAGACAACGACTCAGGAACTAAGGGAATACAAACACTACTACAAAAAAGTCAAAGATCACGGTTTTTAAAAGTAATAGATCACAGTTCACAAACCGTGATCTACCCAGCTGTGATCTTTTGTTGGTGACCGTGATCTTTTGTTTGATGATATGATCACGATGGATAACCGTGATTGTTTATAGGTAACGATCACGGTTTCACTAGCGACCGTGATCTTTTCTGAGACAACAATCACACTTTTAGGCTACTCATTGATTGTTAATTGGTTAACTATCACGGTGTTTATGAACACTGTGATTTTATCCTTCGTAAAGATCACAGTTTCTTATTCGACCGTGATCATTTAACGTACAAATCGTGATCTATATGTATGAATAAATTACATTTTATATGTAACCGTGATATTTTGTTGTGCAATAATTACATTTTTAGTTACACCATGATCTTTTGTTGGGCAACAATTACAGTTTTAGATTACACCGTGATTGTTTCCTTAGTAAGGATCACGGTTCATTTGGTGACCATGATAATTTACATTATGAAAAGATTACATTTACATTTGAACCGTGATCTTTTTCTCAAAATTGCATATATATTTAATACAATTTCAAGAATAAAACCACCTCATGATACCCAAAAAATCATTTTGATACAAAACAATTTTCATACAATTGTTCTAATACATCCACCTGTTTTCATGCAAATACAAGCTGAAAATATCCAAAATATATTTTGCATTTGAATCAAACACATCAAAATATAATTTTGAGCCTCAACTACTCAATAGTGGTGCCAATTTTCATACAATTATTCTAATACATCCACCTGTTTTCATACAAATACAAGCTGAAAATATAAAATAAATGTCGCATCTGAATCAAACACATCAAAATATCACATTGAATCTCAACAACTCAATAGTAGTGCTAGTTTCAAAATTAGAAACTACAACATAATAAGTAACTTCAATGGTACTCACAAGATTCAACTATATAAGGTCTTGAAATATGTTGCACCACTCATCCCTCAATGTAGTTATTTCATCTTCTGTGTAGGATGCTATTCTTTCGAACTGCATGTATAACATAATTATGATATTAACTAGCCAATGAATTTAAATATATCAACCCAAACAAAAAATAGAGATCTATCCTTTGAAAAATGTGAATTTTTTATTTTTTCGATGATATCTTTCATGTACTTCATTACAAAATAAACACATTCAATATTTCTGCTTTGCTTTGGGCACTAAAAAATATAAATAAATAATAAATTTTATAAAAAGAAATTGTTAACATTATAGATAAAATTTTGAATAATTCAAGATGCCTTGTAAACATTTAGAAGCAAACATAATGTATTGCTATAAGAAACAAAAAAAAAAAAAATTAGCTATCAAAGATGAAGTACTCAATGGAATATCCTCACATCGATATGAAAAACGAAATGTTAATTAAAAACTTACATAAATTGTTTTGAAAGAGCCTCCATTCTGATGTTGATCCATGTGAAATCATGAGTTGTACTACCCACAAGTAGGACCTGGGAACAAGACACAAGTCCCTTCCCTAGAACAAAATGTCCTTCCAAAGTCGAAATAAAAGGAAAAAAAAACATACCAATGAGTGAATGCATGCTATCACAGTATACAACACAAACACAATTGTTTATCCATACACAATGATGATTCTGTAAGCATCAAATGGGAGTAATCAGCAAATCCTAAAGCATTCAGGATGAAGATAAAATGCCAAACAAACACCTGGACATCTGAAATGGATCTCTTCCCCGCATGCCAAAGATTCTTAATGAGATACTAACCAAAAAAATCCTTAATGAGACCAATTTCATCCAATTTTTCTCTGAACATATCTTGTTAACTATAAAATTATTGATTTATCCATCATGTGATAATCTTTATGACTTCCCAACAAATGAAACCACCTCCTCTTCTTTTTCTCTATCTTAAACAGAGAATGACATCAAACTTGAAAAGCATAGAAAACTTAGCAGCAGTTTGTAATATTATATGTGATCTGCCTGCTTAACATAAGCTAGGTCAGACCAATGTTTGATTTTAAAAAATAAAAAATCTTCCAACCTCAACTCTAATGGGTCGTATCAAATGAATTTCAAAATTGTTGATAAGAAAACTACAGACCTTCATTGGTGATTGGTCATCAAGCCAATTTCATTTTGCTTGAACCTGAGGTATGGGAGAATGAGATCGCTTCAGATGACTACAAGTGACCAATACATCTCTTAAACATCATCAATGCAAAACAAAAGAACCCTAATAAAAAAATTATTGGCTTAACATAATCAACCAGATCCAATGTTGGCTAAACATTTTCAAAAAATAAAATGTGAGATTGTTAAAAATGAAATGAATAAAATATTCTAAAAATACAATAGACGACAACAAATGCTCTGAATTTTCAAACTCCAAACACAGTCCAATAACAACCCTGCCTATGCATGAAAATCTGCCCCTCTCAAATTGCAATGAAAAATACGTGCACAAACACTTGATAAGAAACATCACATCAAGAAATGTAAAAAAATCAGAAATGAAGAGAAACAAACACAAAATAGAACAAATTATGCATCAACACTATCATTGTTTAGGCGTTCTCACATGATCAAAGCCGATCGTCCCCACCCCCGAATCCAACATCAACGGAAGATTCCTCGCTGGCGCCTAATTATCCATACAACAAAACAAATCAAACAAATCAATCAATCAAACATACAACCACGTAGCGCGCGAGATTGCAGGAACCTCCGGCGGAGGCCGGTAACGCCAGAGGGCGACCCTCCAATGCGACCACAAGACATCCACGTAGTGGAGCTCGTCAGCCGTACAGATCGGCGGCTTCTTCGTCTTCTCCTTCTTCGATTCGTTCAGATCCATGGATGTGGTGGTGGAGAGCCCACGCGAGGGGTGGTCGGAGGAGGTGGTGGAGCCGGATGTTCGTCCCCCAACGGGAGGCGATGGGAGGATGAGAGGCCGACGACGGTGGCGGTGGGTACGGCTTTATGTAGCAACCGGTCGCCGCTATCTATAGCGTGGAACGGACGTCCGGCGGTGGAGATCGGCGGTGGAGCTCCAATGCGGCGGTGGAGATCGGCGCCGTCTCGTTTTGGTGGGGTACCTAGGGTTTTTTTTTGTTAACGTGGGGTCACTGTGATTTGGTGGAGTAGAAATTGTGCTTTTAGTGGGGTAGTTAGGGTTAACTCAAAATCCTTTTATCTAATATGGTTTAAAACCGTGATCGTATGATGCTTTTTTAATCACGGTTTAATATATGTAATCACGCGTCTAGCAAAGTCGAGATCAATTATTAATGTTAAAAAAAATTAAAAATAAGAAACAGAGATCTTTTACATGTATATTTAACATCTGTTTGTAATCTTTCCGTAAACCGTGATCAAATGTTATACTATAATCATTTTAAAATTTTAAAAATAATTTATTCGATCACGAAATTATGTAACTCGTGATCGTAAGATGACTTTTTATCACAGTTAATAGCAACCGTGATTGATTATTAATGAAAAAAAAATAGGAATGTAAAACCTTAATATTTTTTATATATATTTCATATCTGTTCATTTTCTTTCCAAAAAAATCGTGATCAAATGTCATACTGTAATCATTTTAAAAAATTTAAACATAATTTATTCGATCACGGAATTATGTAAACCGTGATCTTTTTGTTTTTCATAATATAACAAATAATTTTGAACACAACTTTTAATCACGCTTTAATATCACCATGATGGTATGTTATATAAACCGTGATCAAAGCATAGTTCTTTGATCACGGTCCACTAAAACTGTGATGATAGAGTAGGTTTAATCACGTTTTTTTTCGTTACCGTGATCAAATGTCAATGTTAAAAAAAATTTCATGGTTTTTGAGCAGTCAACAATCACGGATTAACGCGGACCATGATCTTTAGTAGTTATTATAACGGTTTAACGCGGACCGTGATTTTTAGTACCGTGGGCTATTACAGTTTTTGTAGTAGTGAAATTAGAAGAACTTAGTATTTCTTGTTTTGTGATATGTTTGTTGAGCACACATATTTTAGAGTTTTGTTATATTAAGAATAACAATTCGAAACTAAGTTCCCTCCCTCCCTCGTTGTATGTTAATCTGTGTTTCCAAGCCCTAACTCTATGACCTACTAAATTTTAATTGTGCAGCTTGATGATGCACTGAGTGCAACAAGGTTGCAGGATGGACGGATAAAGGTCTGGATACATGTTGCTGATCCTACGTGCTTTGTTCAACCTCAGAGCATAATAGATAGGTATAATTTGTCTCAAGAAGGATGTAGAACTGGCAGCTTTGTTGAATACTACTAATTTTTTTCTCTGATTTATAGGGAGGCTATGAGAAGAGGGACTTCAATATTTTTGCCCACTGCCACGTTCCCTATGTTCCCTGAAAAGCTTGCCATGGAGGGAATGAGCTTACAACAAGGAAGAATCTGTAATGCAGTTAGTGTATCTGTTGTGCTGCGTGAGGATGGCAGGTAATGTAGTCAATCCTTCTTTTTCCCAAAAAAGGTGCCCATGTGTACTTTTCTGGATAGTATGTTTGTTTGCTTTGCAGGGATTTTTCAGGTGAGAATTATACATTGATGACATGTATATATTTTGCTTTAGCATTGCAGAATACTCCATCGATAATTCACTCATCAGACCAACCTATATGTTGACATATGAAAGTGCTTCAGTTGCTAAATTTGAACCTGGAAGAAGAAGCTGACCTAAAGATTCTGTGAGGCCGCCACACTCAGGTTACAGTGGCGTTGTCAACAGCTTTGGTTATTTTTTTTTGTATTTTGAATATGTTTTTTTATGTTAATTCTGACAGTTTCAAATTTTACATGAAAGTTTCTGATTTCACCTTTTCAAGTTGAAGATTGAATCTGACATGTTAATACATTATATTTCAAATTATTAATGACTTATATACATTATATTTTAAAATATTTCAATTAGTTACATTTTAATTTTAGACTTATGTACATTATTTTTCAAAAATTAATGACATGGTAATGCATTATATCTGAAAGTCAATTACATTTGTTGAATGTAACTAACTTTTAATTGTTATATATAATAAAAATCAATTACATTTCTAAATGTAACTTACTTTTAATGCAATTTATTGTTGAAATTAAGTTATATTTTATAAATGTAACTGATTTTTTATTTTGAACTCTTGTTTTATACCATGATTTGTGTTTTATTTTCGCATTCATTGTCATCTATCACAAATTCTTTGTCTGATAATTGTAATTAAATAATCATCAAATTAAAAACAATGTTTCAAAAAAAATGTTGATTATTCCTTATCGCCATCGTTTTCTGATTGAATGAGAGGTCGCAAATAAAAATTCCATTTTTTTCAATATTTTTGAATATATGGGTTTTTTTTTTCAAATGATTTCAGTTTTCTCAGTTTTTTTTAAGAATCCAGAGAGGATTCTAGCTTAAATGGTGGGGCCTATGTAGCAGGACTCAATTTTAATATAATAATCTTAAAAATATTTGTGCGACTTCGAGCACCATGTTCTAAGAGTTTGTCCAAAGTTATAAATGTAAACATGTCAGAGTAGCTTTTGAATTTGCATGAAGTTAGTTTTCCAAACCTGTTTTGAAACAGAAAAACTGGTGTCAAAAGCTGCAGACAAATATATGTGAAAAACACTCAAAACCTGACTATTTTAGAAAGCTATGGAGATGCAGCTTTCTACAAAATCAGTTTTAAACTCAGCTTTTGTAGTTTTGCAATCGTGCAATGAAAGTCATCATAAGATTTGATCTATTGGTGAAAGGTAGGAGATGCTTACCAATTTAACCAAAACTTAATTTACATTTTCACATATTTCTTAAAATATGCAAAATCAAGACCCTCATTTTTTCAATTCATTTATATGCGATATAATATCTCATGTTATATATATATATATATAATTTAATAAAAATAATAAAAATATTATTAAATAAATAATTAGTAAAATATGTTATGAATTGATTTAAAAAAAAAAATTGTGATGAAATGAATGTATGATAACTATACAAAAAGCTTATTATATGTATACCTTTAGCCCCCGTTTGAATTGAGGAATTGAGTTATTCTGGATAGCTAACTATGCCAGTATAGATAACAATATTACAGGAATAAGAGATTTTCTGTTTGGTTGTGTTTTTTTTATCCTAATTGAAAAACGTAAGAATAAAGATTGAGTTATTTGGTTGATAAAGAATAAAATATAAATAAGGTGTAAAAAATTGATTTGACATGTGTGCCCATTGATGTATAAGAGATGTTGATAGGTGATTTGATGTGATAGGGTATAAAAAGTTGATTTGACATGTGAACTCATGAGAATAGATAAACTGAGTATAGTTTATCCTAGGTGTTACTTAGAACTCTTATACTCGTTTAAACTAGTTTAGTAATACCAAGTTATACTTTGCAAACAAATAACCATTTTTCCTATCCTTTCTTATACCACCCTTATACCCCCTTAACCCGCTATCCAAATGGGGTGTTATATTGTTAAGATTAAGATTCCTCATTTGGAACTCCATCAATATCCCTCGTATGAGTTAAAAATAACATTTATGCACAATTAAATTCTTTTAAAGGGTATTACTGAAAATAACAAATCTTTAGAATATTTTAACAAAATGTAATGTTTTTAAGATATATAAATGAAAAAAACTCTATTGAAAAGTATTTCACGAGTTTAAATGAATATAAAGATACGATATCACCCAAATAGATAGACACATGCGCATACGTAAGTTTGATGAATATTTAATATTATCTTTTTTTTTTTTTTTTGGTTTGATAGTCGGCAAACTGGATGCCCCATAGAAGCACCACCATAAGTCACGTGATTCACACGTGCCTTTCCTTCGTTCTAATCGTAGATCAGAAGGGATTTTTTTTTACTAATTATTAAAAAAAAAATTCATGGTGGGTCGGTGCCGAAGAAGCGGCTCCATTCTACACGTGTACCTAGGAGAGGTGTCCAAATGAGTGTTGCACTCCACGCCACGTAGCTGGGGAATACAACCACGTGTCAATTCGAACAAAGGAGAAGAAGAAGAAGGCCCTGAGAGAATCAGAGGGTATTTATTGTATTTTGCACTTCATCTTCTCTTTTCTCGAATAAAAGACACCGACTGATCAACAAACAGGCAACGAACAAGAAAGAAGATGGCACAGCTAATGGACAAGGCGAAGAACTGGGTTTCTGAAAAGGTGGCCAACGTGAAGAAGCCGGAGGCCGAACTGGGTGACGTCTCGGTGAAGAACGTCAGCGGGGACTCCGCCAATTTCACCTCCCAACTACATATCACCAACCCTTACGGTCACGACATCCCCATCTGCGAGATCTCCTACACCCTCAAGAGTGCCGACAGGTTCTTCTCTCTTTCTCTTTCTACACAGGTCTTTGTTTTCAACAAATGATAAAAAATGATGATGATGATGATGTTGTTCTTCTTCTTCTCAGGGTGCTCGCGTCGGGGACGATGCCGGATCCAGGATCAATAGAGGGGAGCAAGACGACGACGCTGGAGGTGCCACTGAAAGTGCCGTACGATTTCTTGGTTAGCCTGATGAGAGACATAGGGAAGGACTGGGACATCGATTACCAGCTGGATCTCGCCCTCACCGTCGACCTCCCCCTCATCGGCAACTTCACCATCCCTCTATCCAAGAAGGGCGAGACCAAGCTCCCCACCCTCTCCGATATCTTCTGATTCCTCTTTCTTTCTCACCGCCTACTACTTTTTTCTTTTTTTTTTGGTTGGTACCGCCTACTACTTCGTGCAACAATAAAATCTCTTTTCATCTTTCCTCTCTGTAACCGCATCAGTGACCAGAGAATATGTTATACATCTACTAATAGTAGTCTCCTCTTCTTTTTAATGATGAATTTGTCTGTGCACCTTCATAAGCACTTTATCTGGGGATGATTATATCCTGACCATTATCCAACTATTAATATCATTCCCCCACAAAAATCACAGCAAGAAAAAACAGAACAGAAATCGTGAAATTAGGATTCCTCACCCATAAATTCTACTACAGTTTTTTCTTTTTTCCATCTGCCAAACAACTTTACATATAGTGGAAACAGGGTTTCATAAAAAAAAAAAAAAAAAGCATCAGAACCGCAGTTCATTGATGCCACAATGCACTAACCATCGACTGCAATTGCCCAGAAGAGCAATTCAAATTGTCAGAATAAATCCATCAACAGCACTCTTTTTACAACTAGAGCCGTTGCAAGCTAGGTACTGCTGAGCTACGCTGCAAGCTTTACCCGCCTTTCCCACCCTGACAAATCACATTAAATCCAAAAAACATGATCAATCATCGATTATTATATGTTTTTTATAGCAGAGACCTTATGCACTTATATTCATATCGACAGGATTCACACCTCTAATGCATGCATCTAATCAAAGTATCTGATCAATATGTACGGACGGAAAATGAACAAGTGAAAGCAAAGAAACGATGCAATTCCATTCTTTCATAAAACAAGTCCTTGGCCATCCATTTTCACACCAAAGTTATATCAGCATGCTCATCAAGCAAAAGGCCTAAACATGTGACAACGTCCAGCATACGAAGCAGATATTTCCAATTACAAGAAGCAATACAACCACTCAATACTCAGATATGCAATTCGTACAGACAAGTGATGGGAGTCAGATGACTCTATTCGGATGGACAAAATTAGAATCAATGCCTTCAACATAACCAATCGAGTATGGGTTTACAAGCGTTATAACATATGTATTCCTTTCTGCGGCTGTAGTGGGTTTACTACTTTTGCAATTCGTTCCTTGCAAGAGATGGTTTGATAGAGGTACCCACCCCTTTTAAACTGAGGTCAAGTTTTACTTCCTTTAGAAGGATAAGATTCAAACAAGAAATAAAACAAAACACTTACCTATATAAAAAAAATCCAAGTGTCTTTTTTCCTCTGTTAACCCACAATCGACCTCCAAGTTATAATGTCATTGGTAATCTGATTCTCCTTTCTTTATGTGGTTGTTTCATAACATCCATTTTAATTGTTTTAATGCATGCTCTTTTCCGAACAATACAGATAAAAGATATAGTTGGCTTGATTTTTTTTTCCAGTGGTAGGCTCTTCCGCTGTATTCCTATATATACTCACCTGACATTGACAGCATACTTCATAAAAAAAAAACCAAAACAGAAACTATCCTCATTGAATCATAATCAAGTAGAAGCACTGTGATCAATCAACGATAGCAGCATTGACCTCGGTCTCTTGTATTATTCCTTGATGCACATTCAGTCCTGTGATGATACTTCGCCTATGAAGTATAAACAACTACACTAATTGCCTGACTGCAAAACTACATTCCCAGGTTAACATCATCGCTATTTGGCAATACTTAGTGTTGTCTCAGCTAACCTAAAAAGCCTGGTGTGGATATAATTTTGGTAACTTCCAATATAACATCTGGTGGATACCCCACCCCTTTCAATACTATAAAATCACATACATTCCTGATAAATTTTCATGATATCATATGCGAATTTCGGTCAACTAGAATTCTATGTTTCAGGTAATAATCTAGCGGTGTAGCAGTTAATGAAACCATCCCATGAATTTAAAAAAAAAATACAGATTAGGGAGTTTTGATTATAAGAAATAAAATGCCACAACAGTCATGCCTATATCCAGACCATGGCATTGGCAAAGCAAAGCAAATCCTAATTCAGTCATGTATAGAACCCCATTTTTGGATTTAAAAATATGCAAGGCACCTGTAGGCTGTAACGAATTCCCCAGCTTAATTTTCAATAGAACTATAGAGAAATGAACTGATGTCATATGATATCCCCTTCGACCCAGAGAAAATCACAAGCAACAGCAGAACATCTGAGTTCATCAAGGATACCAATGCAGAATAAGAAATCAATATCATTGATGGATCTAGAAAGCATATAGACAACAATCACTACAAATATAAAGCTTGCACGTGATGAGGATAGTAGCAAGTAGCAACTGTACCTTGCGTGGCGGAGTTCCTGGTCTCAACGTGTTGTTTCCAAATCCTATCTTTCCTTTCTTCTCAGATGGTTTAAGAATCTGGAAAGAGCAAGTCAGTGTATCATCCACACTCATCATGGCACCAGCATTGTCAAACTCCCCGCAGTAATTGGGGGCTGAAAATATAGTCACCAACTGGCGCTTTGCAAAGAATTCATAACCATCTTCAACAACCTGTTTAAAAGAATGGATGTTTTCAGACACATTAAATTAAGGAAGGGCACATCAGGAGCCAATTTCAGCAGGCTGCATGGGAATAGTACATGAAAACTTGATACACAGCTAATATATCACAATACAGATCAGATACAACCCTCATCAAACGTTCTCAATGGAACGTCTCCCACTGTTTGGTGCAGTGGTGAGAGGACACCCCCCACTTGGTGGGGTTAATGGTTTCAAGTCCTGCTTTCAGCAAGTGAAAAAAAAAATGTGGTCATAGCCTTTGGGCTGAGTTCTGTTAGTGTACTAGTGGGCTCTGTCCCTGTCAGTTTGTTGTAATCGCCCTGTGAGGCCTATGTACCAAAAAAAAAAACATTGCCAATGGAACATTCATTTAGAGAACAAATATGAGCTACCTTCCTTGGTGGGTATTACATGGCCAAGAAAAAAGGAACATCAAAAGAGCAAATGTAATTTAAGAAAGAAAAGAACAATATAGCCTCTGTCAAATATCTATATGAGAGAGGGAAAAAAAAAAATTACAGTCATCATTACCTGGTGGGCTCTACAGATGAGATCAAGGTCATGTTTCTGTAGAAATTCAGCAACCTTGTTGGGCCCAAAGGTATATGAGACACCTCTGTCATTCTCCCCCCACCCATTAATATCTTTATCAGGATCAGCCCATAAAAGATCACAGATGAGGCCCTGGTCTGGCACATCAACTGGTCGAGCAATATTTCGGATCTGATCCAAGTTCTCCAAATCAGGAGACAGTCCTCCATGCATGCAGAGTATCTTCTCATCAATAAGTGCTGCAACTGGAAGACAGTTGAAGCAGTCGGTAAACACCTTCCACAAGCGGACATTAAATCTTCTCTTGCATTCATCATAGAAACCATATATGCGATTAATGGAGGCACACTCATGGTTGCCTCTGAGGAGAAAGAAGTTCTCAGGGTATTTGATCTTATATGCAAGGAGAAGGCATATAGTTTCAATACTTTGTTTTCCACGGTCAACATAGTCTCCCAGGAACAGATAATTTGCCTCCGGAGGGAACCCACCATACTCGAACAATCGGAGAAGATCAGAATACTGACCATGAATATCTCCTGCCAAATAAACAAATCAATTTAAAAATTCGACATAAAAAATGAACAAATGTGTGTAAGATAAAAAAAAAATCATTATGTAATTTTTTTTTTGAAGAACTGCCACTAGGGAGATGAAGTGCATCACCTCAGTATAGTTTGCCACCCTGTGTGGGATTACATTTTACATAATTCAAACAGAAAGAACATTTAGTACATGATGCATTTAATATAAGTTTTTTTGGGATAAAGGCTTTGTTGTTGTCATTGGCCTGTATGACTGAAAAAGGAAACTCTGTTAATCAATGGTATCTAATTATTGCATTTTACAGTATTTTTCCCTAAAAACATTGCATTTTACAGTTATCTTTCAATATACTATATCATCACTCATAAATGGAAAGTATAGAAAAACTCTGTGTCTGCGACTGGGAATTCAGAGTAATGAAGATAAAATGTCGAGACTCTGGAAGAAGTCCTCGAAGGCCCATATCAAATACTGCTACACAGAGATGGCTAAAATAGACATCGAAAGAATTATAAAGTGATATGTACATGTTACTGAAGCATAGATGAGGTAGCCTAGTGTACTAGGACTAATACAGAAAGGAAAAGAAATGAAAATTTACAACCACAACAGATCAAAGTCCCAACTAACCGCATGGACAGTAAACCCTCCCTAGACACCAGTAAACTTCTTATGGTAAAATGGAAGAGGCATATATAGTTCATAGTCAGAGAATGATGGGTGTGCAACCACCAAGAAAATCAACTAAAGTTTTGAAATTCTACCGTCTCTGTTTCCTTTCCATGTAGAATCCTCTTGGTATTAATATGGGTAGCTGTGTGGGATATCCTATAGATACTACATGTCCTGAATTTGCAAGATGGAAAGATATTATCTTGATCATGCATTCATATCTCCATTCATATTTGGCTTCATCGGTGTAATGATCATTGGAATACTGATACAGTTTGCCACTTTGGGGCTGTAGAAGCAATAACAACCACCACCTAAAGCATGTGGCATGCTTGTCCATGATTATAAGGCGTCACTTAATATTTGGGAGAACCTAAGCTAAAGCCTCCTGGCTGTCTAATGGCTACCCCAAATACCACAGTTGTATTCACTGCCAAAATATCCAGTTATATCATTCAACTCTACACCATTAAGAAAGAAACAAAAGATTCTAATATCTTTATGCATGTGAGAATTAGATGGAACACGTTGAACTTGTTAAATAAGCATTCTATTGTTATTCCATCCACCAACTTGTAGATTCTTCATGAGTCATGATGCCATTGAACTTGATGACATCACCAATTTGCACTGGATAAAGCTAATTCCCGAATCCACTAAAGGTGAGATCAAAAGAGAAAAAAGGATGTACAAGACACAACATTATTTCAGGGAATAGTCATAGACTGTTAGTTGTGTGCTGTGACGATAACGACAAATGAAACAATTTGCATAAGAATCTTTAGTCAATAAAGCCCAAACTCAAAAGCAATGGAAAACAAAGGAGAAAACCACGTAAGAGATGAACCTTTCGCCATTTCAAGAGCTTCTAAGCTAAGCTATAATCGGTTGCATACGAAAACAATCAATAACCAACAAATGAGTTAGATAGCTCAAAAAAAAAAAATCAAACCGAAGAAGACAGAGAAGGTTTGAGGAAAAGAAGAAGCAATGAGCAGTATAATCGGAGAAAACCAATGAAAGAAAAGATGATTAAGATAAACAACAATAATAACAACAATAAACAGAAAATGAGAATCAAGAGAGAACGAATAAACAAATATAACGAAGACCATGTGGTGGGGATAGTGGTAGAAGGGAAGGTGTTATACCGCAGATTTTGATGGGGGCCTCAAGCTCGAGGAGGTTGGGCTGGCTGATGAAAATTTCCTTGGAGGAGACACACAATTGTCGGATCTCCGCCTCTGTAATCTGTACCTGTTTTCCCGCCCTGCTGTTCTTCGCCTCCAACAGCCTCCTTATGATGTCGTCCAATACCTCCTTGTCCATCGCCATCCCCCCCCCCCCTTTTTTGATTTATGAAAAATAAAAACCAGAACGGATGACACAAGATAAACCCTAGATTTCCCTTCAGAACCAGGACTTTTGACCGATCGATCCGATAAGAAATCAAGACAGAAAGAGAAACCTCGTCCTCCTATTGGGGATTGAACGAAGGGAAAGCGACTCCGTCATCTCTTGTTAAAATTTTCTCCTGGTTTTAAGGGAGGTGATGAGGGTTTGGAAAACGGCGTGCGCACGTCTAAAGGAAAAAAGAAGAAGAAGAAGAAATGAAACAACGAGAGGCGGTGGTCAAAAGAAAGAGAAAGGAGCGAGTGGAAGAGTGGTAGTGCTTACTGATTTACTCATATACGGTATAAATTGGCGTGGCCGTCCCTTCTTCCCGAATCACACAATTTTAAAAATGAGAAACTTCACATTCATATGTAGGAGAAATATCTTTCTTCTCTTCTCTGGTTCTATATCTATCTCCCTCCGTCCGGTCCAACCCTAACCAACATTTTTTTCCCTTCATGGGCTCGTGCGTGCATCTTAATGGGCCGAGGTTTTGAAACCCTTTTTTGTGTTTCCCCTCTTACCCGACTTACAGTGAAATGTGTAAAAGTCGAACAATGTATTATACGTGTAAATACGCATAGAGAAGATCCGGTGGTTGTTGGTGGAACAGGTTGGGAAATCGAAGATGATGAATAGGAAGGGGATATAAATGGCTGATGTACAGGGAATGGAACCGAAGCAATAGCAGCGGCTCATCTTCGGTCTCCTCCTGAACTCCATCCGCTCCATCATAATCATCATGTGCGTTGATAAAGGGAGCCTCAGCGTGCATTTGTTACCGTTACGAGCCTGTTCCTTCCCCTTACAAGCTCAGCTTCATGGAAACCCCTTCTCGGATCAAGGTTCTATGCACTCCAACTCTCTCTCTCTCTCTCTCTCTCTCTCTCTCTATATATATATATATATATATATGTTTGCTTTTCTTTCCACATATCATGCTTCCGGTGAAAATAATATTAAAAAACAGAACGACTGTGATGATTACCCCAACAGAGGTAGTCAGCTTGTTGTTCTGCACATGATGTTTTTGGTTCATTTTCAATCCTCAATAACATGTGCATTGGTTATAATGCATAATTTGGAATTCATCATTCGTCCCATTTCCAGTTAGAACATGCTAACATATGGTATACAATGAGATGTCCTTTGTTCTTCCATTATCTAAATTTTTACCTGTCAATGTGTCGCATGATGATCCACATATCACTTCGTTTCAAAGATTCCCATTCAAGTGGTACCAGAGCCATTATAATTTCCAAATGCACTCTGACATATCCTACTGACAAAATATATTAGTTCTGATTTCCATTGTAAATCGTTCCTTGAATCTTGGGAAATTTTATGTCATTCTTTTCATAACTCCAAACTGAATGACTTGCTTCTTCCTGTCAATTACACAAGTCGTCAGCTGCTTGTTCAGCGCTGCTGATTCCCTTAAGTCTTGGGAAATTTTTACCTGTCAATGTGTCGCATGAGGATCTCATGTTATTGTAGTTTCATTGTGGCCTTGTGGGTGGTTCAGTTGATATCAACTTTGGTTATGAGTTTTTTTTTTTTTTTTTCAGTGAATTCTTTCTCATTGGACAGTCAAATTTACTGTGCCTATTTACTGATTCATCCATTTTTCCACTGTGCAGATAATTTTAGTCACTCACCCAAAGTGTAATGATCTTTGGGTCTCTCTGGCACATTTACAATCTTTATGTGGAGTATGTTGTCAAAATTCCTCTCTATATTCCTGGCACTCCTGTAAGGTAAATTTCTATCTCATTTTTGCTAGATAAAATCATGAATTATGAATTTGTTTTTTACTTTCAAATTTAGATTTGTTTTTCATGGGGACATCTATTTCATGCCCACATTTATGTTTCTTCATTTTAAAAATTGAGACAATGACAAAACAGGTCATGATATCCTTGAGCACATTCATCTCGATATTTGTCCCTTGTAAACCACTCACATTTCATCATTCTCCTGCTCGTAGCCATGCAATTCCTATATACATGTTGCATTCTAACTGCCTGCCATGATGACTATACAGTTGACATGATTTTTTCTTTCAGTATTTCAAAAGCTCTGCTTTAATTTGTCTGATTCATGATATACAATGTTTCAGCTGGATTTTTTTTTGTTTCATTCGATCCATATGTTATCATAAGCATCATCATCCATTAATACATCCAATGGCATCATATGCAAATCTACTTAAGTTCTCTGTACAAAGGTAATTTTTTGGTCATAGTAGACTTTGCGTCCGTATGGAAGGGCGTTCCGCCTGGGTTAGCGTTGGTGGATGTTGACGGATGCAAATGCAGAAACAAAAACAAAAACATCTACTGCATTTAAAGACCAATTGTTGCGTTTGATGCGTATTTTTTCCGGCTTTCTTGACGCATAAAAACACCGCTTCCCTGATGTTGCTTGCTTTCTCCAACACTGCAATGCCCGGCGTGTATCCCAACGGAATCCAATTGATAGTAGACTTGGGAAACAGGAATCTATGAGGTTCACTTTGACTGTATATCCTTGGGTGTGACCACAATTATAACTCAGTCCCGATTTGAGTAGCATTGAACTGAAATAATCATCTGAAATTCCAAATCAATTCGGGCTTGGGTTAGGTGCTCGAAGGTGAAGAAAAGGCTTCCGCTGCCATGGGGATAAATCAGGGATGGTTATCAATCTTGTTTCTTGGGTGAAGGGGTTCATATTCCTTTTATTTTCATTTTCTCTCTCTTTTTGTAATTTAAGATCCCTCATCCCCATTATGTTCGAGCGGCACTTTTTTAAAATGATGGCTCCAATCCCTGTTCAGAAAAAAGGTTTAAATATGGTTATGTGAGGATTTTTGTTAACAATATCTATTTGGAGTCAAGTACTGTGGGTGATTGCTTTGTATAAATCCATGGCTCGAGAACATAATGATAAAAAAGCTAATTATGTCCAGCAAGGATAATTATAGCCAAATCTGATAATTTTTTTCTAATTATAACAAGAAGAATCCCTCGCAAATAAGAGATGGAAACCTGCAGATTGTTAGGGCCATATACTTCCTCATTTGAACAGATTCTGAATGCAAGACTGATGAGGTGCAAGGTTCAAAATTTGAAACTCATTTCACTGCATTAGAGATATCTATCTTTGCGTAAGTTTGGTCCCTCTGATGTAGCATGCCCACGCTACATCACCCTCCCTCCTTCCAGTTGATTCTTCAGGTTAGGGGAAGATTATCATCAGTATTCTTGTTGTAGGGAAGAGCAGACTGGTTGGGAATGCTGACTAACCATTACTCTGTAACAGTTATGTAGCATAGATGAAAGTTGGATTTGGGAATGGGTTTGTGACTTTAAATGATAAACTAGTAAAGAAGAAATGATGCATTAGTACATGAATGCTCTCCTAGTCTGCCTGAAAAAGCAAAGAGAACCTCAGGAAACCTTTAGATCTTGTAATTCTGCTTGCAAGTTGATTTTGTCCTCTCTGGGATAACATCTCCTCGGAAAACTTGGATTTCATCCAGCCTGGGGCAATTGTAATTCTTTGCTTTTGAGAATAACTGAATTTACATGCATGATCATTTTCATTGCATAATGAAAGTGGGACCAAAATTATTTCTGGAATCATAAGTTCATAAATTATTATATCAATGTTTTAGGTGGTTTGTACGTCAATGATGTGTGCCATAGACTGCATATCTATGGAAGGACTAAGAACTTACAGTCAATGGTATCAGGAGTAAGAAGGCGTTATTAACAGTACTTATAAAGGATATAATTGATGCTAAAGCCAGGATAGAAATGACCTCAGACAGGTTTTGTATATCTGTTTGTTAGGGAGATGTGTTGCCAGTGTTGGTGTTGTATAATATGCAGGATAAGTATGCTTTGGTGTTCAAATTCCATTTCTCTGCTTGACTCTGTTGGTGTTGTATAATATGCAGGATTAGTATGTTTTGGTGTTCAAATTCCATCTCTGCATGACTCTGCCTGTCTTATTTGCTGGAAAGAAGGCATCACAGACGAAGGCTTTTTGTCATTTTCTCAGCATATACTTTATTTCATATAACAACATGCATTTCAAGAGGTGAATGTATGGTTTTTTTAAAAAATAAAAACAGGATGGACTACAATAGGGGCTGTGTGCATCTTTTTCTTTTTTTTATCCAGCCTCCACTGGCACTCAGGGAGGCTTGATACTGTGCCTCCCATTGTCCTGCTGCCAGAGCCTGGTGGGACAATCTCGGCATCCAATTGCCAACCAATGGGGCTAGGCTATTATATACTTTTGTCACAAACAAAGGAAATTGTGAGAAAATATTATGCGCAAGAGAAACTGTACACACACAATAATCATTTAGTTACGTGCAAGAAAGTTTATACACCACCACCACCCATTGAATCAAAACAACGGAATTAACAAGACATTTATATATTCCATTTCAATGGTTGTTGATTGTGCAGATATTATGGGCTCTGTCACCAGCAAAACACTGGCCGACCAAGATGACTATTATTTTGCAATTAAAATAACCCCAGGTGACCTAATAATACAGAGATGGGCCGAGGCCTTTACAATATGTATATAAACGAGTAAACACGGGCACATTTCTCGTTACGCTGGAACGCATTTTTAAATGACATTTGGAATCATTTCCTCATTTCCATGGGATCTATGAGTATTGAATTCTTGAGAAAAATAAGTTATCATCAAAGTTATTAAATTGAAACTTAGGACTAGTTTAGTAACTCTAAACTCTGGGCAGAAGGATAATTCTCCATTTTCAATAATTCAATTGTGGTCGATTTGATGGAATGAGAAATTGTCTTGAATGTTCAAGAATGAACATATGAATGAAAGATACCAATCACAATTTTTCAAGTTGTTCTAGTAGAAGGATAGAAGGAGAATGATAATAAACGTCAAATTAACCCTTAATCATTCCTACAATCATTACTATAGTCCTAATTAAGTATATGAAAACCTCAATAGAGTATATATTCTATTATAGGAGTATAAAAAAAACAGATGATATGTATTTAATTCATCCAAACATATATTTCATGTTCATGAAGATAGTACTACTACTATAGACATATATTTCTTTAAAAATTCAAAACATGTCGGCACTATAACAGTGACAATATGAATGACTTGGTGACATTTTTCCTATAAATTTAATTGTGGTTTAGATTTGATTCAAATTCAACTCAAAAAATTAATATCTTCTCTGTTATGGGAAGGGGGTGGGGCTGTAGTGTTAGAAGAGAGTGGCATCAAGGAAGAATTAGATGGTGATGGGCAAAGGAAGGAAGGTAGTGGTGGTGGTCAAGAGAGCTTCTTCAAAAATCTCAACTAATCCACCACCAACCTTGGAAAGGGATGTGTTGTTGTTGGCCAGAATTATTACACACACACACACACACACACACACACACACACATATATATATATATATATACACGGGGGCGATTAGGTGTGGCGTGCGGCAGGTGCGGCGGCGACGTGGGCCGTTCGATCGCGGGTCCATCGCATCCAACGGTCGACGTGAATCGCACCCGACCGTCCGATGCGATGGACCCGTGATCGACGGCCCACGATCGATGCCGCACCTGCCGTTCGCCGCAGGTAATCGGCCCTATATATATATATAGTCGTGATATTATACGGTCGTGCGGTCGGTGCGGTCGCGATCACGGGCCGTCGATCACGGGTCCATCGCATCGGACGGTCGGGTGCGAATCACGTCGACCGTTGGATGCGATGGACCCGCGATCGCGACCGCACGACCGCATATTATCGAAAATATATATATAGAGGAATGATACGGTGCGCGATGCGGGAACGTGCGCGAACGACCACGGGCCGTCGATCACGGGTTCATCGCTGGTCCATCGCATCGGACGGTCGGGTGCGATTCACATCGACCGTTGGATGCGATGGACCCGCGATCGGACGAACGATGTCGTTCCCGCACCGTGCGGGACGCCGCACGATATCACTCGACTATATATATATATATATATATATATATATATATATATATATATGCTTTTTGAATGGACCGTTTAATAATTAAATAAGTCTTCCCCATCACCTTCTTCAAATCAAATTTTCAATGACGTCCATAGAATCAAAAGAGTGTTATCTGACAACTACGCCTCCTTTTGTATCTAATTTTGTTGAAATATAAAAAACCTGTTACAACAGGCCACCTTACCCAAAAAAAAAAGAAAAAAAAAAGAGTGTTATCTGACGTGGCAATTAGAGTCCAGGCGTCAGGACTCAGGAGGCGGTCCACACTTGGCGTCGCATGAGTGTTAAGCACGTTCGTTCGTTCATCGACGTGGTCCATTCATATTCAGTACTCATTTGTAAATGCAAGCTGACTCGCGTACCCTCGCTAGTGAAAAATCACTTCTTTTTTTTTCTTTTTCTTTTTATCAAGAGACAACGAAGAACAACTCCTTTCTCCTCCTCATCAAGCTAATGTTATATGTAAATATCGACAAAGCACAAAGAGACAATAATGAAAACGAAGGCATCTGATATGAAGTCTTTCCTTCTAGTCTTGCCACTTCTCGAGGTGATGATCTATTTGAGAGTTTTGACTTGGTTTTTGGCCGTTAGACCGCCGCCCTAGCTGTTCCAAATTATTCGTCTAGAAGCATTTACCTACTACTACTACTACTAAACCCACTTTCCACTGCATACCTACCTCTACAACCAATCAAAATATATGTACGTATTTGATTGAGTGAGGCTTTTGCTTAAAACCTAAGGATCGAATTGAATGAAGAATCAGTACTTTGTATGACTTGGGAATTAACTACTACTGATACGTGCCACTGTGCACACAGCAAATCAAGACCAACTAAAAAGATGAGTGCCCGACCGGGTGTTGTTTCAGAGTTCATCTAGCCAATTAATTTCTAAGAAATCTATTTATTAAATTTTCCGGAACATAGTTTTGGTGATGCACTGATGCACTTGAAAGATTGAGTGAGAGTTTAGAGAGTCATGTATTAAATGCTTGGAAAAACTAAACCATTCATCTTTTTTTCTAAAATTGAACCGTGACTTTACTATGACAACAAATATATTAATTATTATTTATGACTAAAAAATTTCAAAAATGTTACATCATTCAAGTTTTAGATCCTAGCAATTTTTAAATCCTTATATAAAATTGTAGTATTATGATGGCATGATTCTTACATGTAAAATCTAAATTTAAAGTTTTATCGTGTGTGTATATATATATAAATCAAACGGTACATTAATTATATGTAAAAGTAATGCGCATTAAATTTTCCAAGCCAAATTAATTAGTGAAATTACTCTCCCTATTCTTTTTTTTTCCATTCATGATCTCTGTTGCATCCCCCCTCCCCAGTTCCCACCCTAAGAAGAAAAAACTTTTTGTTGGGATTATGTCTCGATCCAGCGTATCATATCGGATGACCATGATAAAATCATATTAGGGTGAACACCTAATTTATATATTAATTAATATATGATCTTAATTAATATTAATTCAAAGTGAATCTCCTAAAATCAGATAACAATATATGCTTATTAATTAGAAGATTATTTGAAAATGAAGTTATTTATCTCTATAAATATCCTCTAGGGTTCCATGACATAACTTGACATGATACAATGTAGAGATCCAAGGGTAAGATTGAGAGGGTTCTAAGGTAATTCCATGAGAGAGTTTGTGAGTCTCTTAGGGTGTGTTTGTGTATGATGGAAAGTGAAGGAAAATGAGTGAAAATAAAATTTTTACATTTGACCACTCAAAAAGCTAGCATTTGTGTCAAACAAGGAAAAGAAAATTTTTTCTATCATTTTCCCTCCCCTATTTTGTCTTATTAGAAAAAATGGAAAAAAAATTTTCTTTCCCCATAGGTGAGAAATTGAGAGAAAGTGATGGAAAATTTTTCACCACATGCACAAACACCTTGAAAGTTGGTTAAAGGAAAAAAAAATATTTTCCACCACTTTCCCTTTGACCCAAATTCCTTCACTTTCTTTTATTTTTCCTTCAACTTTGTGCACAAACACACCCTTAATGTATTTTTATATCTCAACTATTACAGTATATTCTCTTTATTTTCGTCCCGTGGATGTAAGCCTGGGCCAAACCACATATATCTTGTGTTCTTCGTGTATTGAGATTCCATTCTTGTGTTCGATCTCGAATTTTGTTGATGGCTTTTAAATATTCGTTTCCCAACACTTTTTAGAAGGCGACATCATTCATGGACTTTTATGAACATCAACTCTTGAAATAAATCACAATGGTCTAACTAACCTGACCTACCCATACGATGCATGGTTTATAGAAGTGGACCCATATAATGCTTGAGCTTAGTCCTCTTTAATTTGTATCATATTCGAGTCATACAATGAATAATCAATTTAATTAATCTTCAACACAATGCCATACATGATCATGAGGTGCATGGATTCCAAGTTAATTTTGCATGTAGTTTTGTGGGTCAAAATTATTTTAATTATATATAGTTTTATACATCCTTCTTTTTCTCAAAAAAATTATGGAGGATCAACATTTTGGACGAATTAAATTGTTTCAACACGTACGTGTCATGATTGATCGCCTGTCCAAACACAAATCATGCAACAGTGCGTCGATTAATTGTTTATAATTGTGAGCTGAATCTAAAATACGGGCATAACATTAATTGAGAAACCGGACGCTCGATCAGTACTCCGCAACACTCATTGTAGAAGATTGGGGTGTTACAACTCATTTAAACTGATACATAAGAAACAATAATATATATATATATATATATATATATATATATATATATATATATATATATATATATAGAGAGAGAGAGAGAGAGAGAGGAGTGATTAGGTGCGGCGTGCGGTCGCGTGCGGCGTCGATCATGGGCCGTTGATCACGGGTCCATCGTATCAGGCGGTCGGGTGCGATTCACATCGACCATTGGATGCGATAAACCCGCGATCGAACGACGCACGTCAGATCTGCACCGTGCGGTCCGCCGCACGCTATCACTCGGGTATATATATATATATATATATATATATATATATATATATATATATATATATATATATATATATAGTCGCGATTACGTGCGGTATGCGGTCGGTGCGGTTTACGACGTGGGCCGTCCGATCGCGGGTCCATCGCATCCAACGGTCGACGTGAATCGCACCCGACCGTCCGATGCGATGGACCCGTGATCGCGCACCGCACCGACCGTAAACCGCACCTAATCGGCTCCCTATATATATATATATATATATATATATATATATATATATATATATATATATGAAAATGATTGCGTGCGGCGAACGGCAGGTGCGGCCACGACGTGGGCCGTTCGATCGCGGGTCCATCGCATCCAACGGTCGAGATTAATCGCCCCCGACCGTCCGATGCGATGGACCCGTAATCGACGGCCCGTGATTGCTGCCGCACCCGCCGTTTGCCGCACACAATCACATCTATATATATATATATATATATATATATATATATATATACCCAAGTGATATAACAAATAACATACATAACCATAAAGATATAAATATAATTATCTTCAAATCAAATGAGGAATTGAGGTATAAACATTCTTCTTAGCTCATGTTATTTGTGTTTTCGTTTCATTTATTGACTTGAACAACAAAATATTTATGACATAAAAAATTTGTTCACCAAAAACGTTTTTGAAGAGTCATCAGTTATCATCAACCGTGCATGGCATATCGAGCTAATGATTTGATCGGCCTCCTGATGTTTAGACAACTGGTTATGACGATAGAGGAAATCCAATACCACAATATTCTTCAAAAAAATCATTGTTTTTCACGTTAACTTATATTTTGATTGATACAAAAATACAATGAATATATTTCTTTCAATAAAATGGTTCACCAATTGGTTCTTATATTTATCCACGGTGCTTTACTGTAGAATTTCCTTCTTTTCTTTGTGTAGTTTTACTAAAGAATTATTCCTATATAATACTTTTTGAAAATTCATGTTAATAGAATGATGTCACATGGAGTGTACATGGACGACAATAATTTTTGCTACTCCCACATGCACGTGGACTACATATATTTGCACCATATATCTCATAAATTTACATTACCTACCAAGCCAGTTAGTTCTATTGATTTGAATACATAGTAGCCGGATTGTATTATAAACTTTTCTCTGACTAGTCTAGCTTTTCGTTTATAAGGTCTAACTTCGTTACATAAGCTTCCTATATATGTTATATTCAATGATCATCAATAAATAAGATCAGCTTGGTACAATTGTGATTGAATGATGTAATATTTCAACCAAAGTGTTTTTCTTCTTCGTTTCTTTACTATGGGTAAATTGTTCATTAGAAGTAGTAAGTGAACAAAATAAACCACATTTTGTACGACCCTAGCCATATCCCTGGAGACATTAGGTGAACTACAAACTTTTCAGGGTTCATGTTACATAGACTTTTTGGGTTAATGAGGGGTTTGGTGAACGACATTTGTCACGCCCTAAAGTGGCCAGCTTTAGAGAACAACATAATTAATATAAAAAATCCACAAGATTTAGAAGAAAAGATACTGAAGCAAATAGATATAGTAAAAGAGGAACACAGCGGAAGCATACAACTTAATTCCAAGGCCAATAAAGGCCGAATAAAAAGAAATATTCATAGAGCACAAATTGACAACCCAAATTAAGTCCTGTCAGAGCACTAGAATAGTTGTCAACCGGTTGACAAGTGAAGAGTTTTACAAAAAGAACACCCACCAACACTAACACAAAAACAGACTGGGATGATGAGAGCTCTAACTGGCGCCTAACGTAGTACGTCCTCAAGTCGAGCCAAAACTCTAAACACCCCGCTCACATGGGCGCAGGATAGCCACCCTGCTCTGCACCTGAAATAATAATTCAGCCACAAAGAAAGAGTGGATGAGCGATGAAGCTCAGCAAGTACATAACTCAAATCTCGCCCTTACCAAATTAATCACTGTCACAAGCATAAATTAAATACCATGCAGTGTAAGGAACCATATGACACTCTCAAGTAAAATGCACGGGTCATACATGAACAAATAGAACTAACATATATAGTTAAACAGAGTTCCAAGATATTATGCCAACCGCATCCCTGATGTCAGTGTAGGGGGCTCACTATCGTCATGTCAACCACATCCCCGATGTCAGTGCAGGGGGCTCACTATTGTCATTGCCAACCACATCCGTGATGTCAATGTAGGGGGTTCACTATCGTCATGTCAACCACATCCCCGATGTCAGTGCAGGGGGATCACTATTATCCTTATCACCATTGAACAATCAATTCTATCACAATGTTAAAATCAAACATGGACGAGATATTACATACTAGTCCTCACGTGTAGATTCAATGCATTGTCAAATCAAACATAATACAACACCTTAAACATCCACCAAACAATACCTTCTCATGATTAGATCCATAACAGCAAATAACCCTTTAACCTCCACCACTCATAGCATGCTATCATACATTGCATATTAAAGAAATATATGGTCAACTATTTTAATAAGCAAGTATATTATGCAAAGTAAATCATATTTGTAATTATTTAAATCATGCTAATATATAACTCTTAAACTTAGGTGCTCCCAAATCATACTAAAATTTAAAATATAACATAGACACAAACCTAACACTTAATATTACACATTCTATCACTCTAGAAGGTCTACCACATCAAGAAATAAATCACATTTATATTTATACCCAACACTAAGCTTCTAACCATTCAACAATTAATACTAAATTTCAAATCACACATGCATAGACATAGACAAGAAAGCACATTACAAACACAAACATATACTTCTATTAATCATTCTAACACAGTGAAAGTTATAGAATAAATACATCATCACATAACATTAAGTATAGATTATTAACTAAGCATAATCGAATTCAAGTAATAATTATTACTAGGCATGAAAATGCTTACATTAGAACAAAGATGGAAAGAAACAACTAAAACTACTCAAAAGGCCTATTGGAGAAAGAATTTAACTTAGCTAGGTATAAAATCACACAAAAACCTCCAAGAGTCTTTTAATACTTGAAAATAGTTCATCCAAGGACCCAACCCATTCACCACTTTCCTCCATCAAACCTCCATGCATTTTGTTTTGAAGCTTACAAAAGGAAAGTCAAAATGACTAATGAGAACATGAGATTCACAAACATTAGCTTGGGTAAAGATAGTTCAACCCCTTCCCAAATTTCTAACTATATGACCCTTCCACAAATATAAACCATGCACATTCATGTTAAATCCATTCAATGAAACCAATAATGCATAATGAAAGCAATAGTTGGGAAAATTCACCCTTATCCCTTATTGTTCCATGGCTCACCAAAACCCATCAATTAGAGAGAGAGAGAGAGAGAGAGAGAGAGAGAGAGAGATCACTCACATTTTTATATAAAGAACACATTACACACATACAAGCTTTAAAGGAGAATGAGTGAGAGAAGTGACTTATGTACTCACAAAAAAGCAAGAATGCTTGAAGGGAAGCAAGTGAGGAAGGGGGAAGTGTTCTTGGACCGCCGCCACACCAAGTCGGCCCCAAATCAGCCACCTCGGCTCGCGGCCCAACCTCCACCAACCTCCGATGTGGACGAAAATGGTCTTCAATGGACGAGGGAGTGACGATGAACAAGATGTGACAAACGGATCGAAAATCCAACGGTTAGATTTTTGTAGATCTGAGTTTGAATGTTGATGTAAAAAGGGTTTTGAAAAGAAAAGTAAAAGAAGACTCACAAAGAAAAAGAGATGCTTGAGAAGAAAGTGTCAATTGGAGAGAGAGAACTTTTTCTCACATTTGTGAGATGTGTTGGGTAAAATGTCTCAATTACCCCCAACTAAAACCTAAGAGACTCAAACATTTTAAATGGATGGTTTGAACATGCATAACCTCACTAATTCTCAACATAACACTTAAACTAATTATCCATTAAATAATCCTAGTTTGACCCATAAAACCAAAAATTGCATCTCAACCCTTAAACACAAGTATAAACTCATAAATAAAAATTATCTATACTAATTAAATGACGCAGTCTTAACAACATTAATGAAGAGATTCATGTATGAGAATCCATAGTTTTATTGAAGAGGCTAGGATACATTTTTTTGCTTCATATGGTTAGTGAATGAATAGCATAAAAGAGGTCTTTTTATTTTTATGTCATATACTACACATGTAACACATCTTTGTCACGTTATTAAAGCTAGCTAGATGCGTTGGACAATTGACGTATTGGGTCTTATTTCTCTGTGTTTGGTACCTTTTGATTTTTCTAGACAAACAAAGCTGGAAAAGTCAAATAAATGCGTGCAATTAATTGTTAATTCTTCCAGTTTTGAAGTGTAGAAAAAAAAATGGTTCCCAAAAAGATCAATGTCATTGTAATTTGTACATGGACATTCTTTATATTCTAATTCATGAGTTTGGAACCTCCGAGGGTTGATGATTTTGCCACCCACTTTAATCTTTTCTTTTTTTTTTTTTTTTTTAGTGCCGATGGTTGTTAGCCATAAATATTGGTGCCTTTGTTTTTTTAGTAAGACAATAGCATGGGGACACGCTCGATCGCTATTGGGCGGAATTTTTAGTATTCTTTGTTGGTTGGAATATCAAAATCAGTGCAAGTCCTTTTAATTTGATGAGCTGCAACAAAGTTGTATATTCTAATGTTTTATTACTGGAACTCCGTGCCTACCGAAGCCCAGTAGGAACACGAAAAAGTAACTCATCGTTGTAAAAGTGGAAGGAGCATTAATTTTAATTTTAAGGATCCATCCCTCTTTTCTTCATATTTATTTTTAGTCCCTAAATTCAATCATCTATTTCGTTTTTAGTCCCTCCGTTAAACTCATCTATACATCGTTAATTTGTGAAATGTTTTTAAATTTTTAAGTCATTGTAAACTATATTATTTAGTGATCAATCCTCCATTTTTGCATATTTTATTTTAAGTTCTCACTTTCAAATGTTCTTTTTATTAGTATCTAGACAAAATGTCTATACAATTTTGTAAGTATTTTGGTATTTGAAATTTGTATACAAAATGTTTAGTGAAATATCTAAATGGATAAATATTTTGATATTGATTTTTTGGTTTAACATTAACTTCCATCATTTGATAATTTATATCCAAGAGAAAATCATTTAAATTAAAATTCAATAATGAAAAAAATCATCAAAATTAATTTGCTTATATAATCATTCTTCTTCTACTTATGTAATTAATCATAATTAGATAACTAAGATTATAAGATAATACAATCTCAATTTGAGTGGGCATATACAATGTTGAATAACACTGAAATGGTCATTGAATATCTAACAATGCAAATGCAATTTTGGTATACATATTTCACTAAACATTTTATATACAAGTTTCAAATATCAAAATACATACAAAATCATACAGACATTTTGTCCACGAACTAATAAGAAAAAACATTTGAAGTTAGAGACTTAAAATAAAATATGATGAAGGAATGAATTAATAACTAAATAACATAATTTACAGAGATTTAAAAATAAATCATATTTTATAAATTAACGGTGTATGGATGGACGTTTAGTAGAGATACTAAAAATCAAATAGAAGGTTGGATTTGAATACTTTAAAAAAATATAAAAAAAAGAGGATCGATTTCTAAATAAACATGGTTATGTACTTCAGACAGAAAAATCTAAATTTTTTATTTATCATTAACTAATTGAAGTACATACAAATTCAACACAGAAACTCACACGTATTGTCCATGCATGCAATGTAAAGTCAGTGTCATGAATTTTGGTTTGCCTCGGAAATAATGATGATGGATCAGATGTGCTTCGGACGATTCATGTGAGTGCAACGCCTATTCACTTCTAATTATTTTTAAAATTTTTCCCTTTTTTGTCGTTTCAAAAATCGATGTAGGGTACATGAAATTTATATAATTTAATTATCGGATCAATTAGCAATCTATTTGAATTAGTACCCCGCAGATTCTGTCCTTTTCACTTCCTGCCACATAAGAGAATCTGTAATGATTTATCTTGTATGAACTTTAATTATATTATTATTATTTTGTAAAACATAAAGGGAGGCTCCACTAACCAAGATGGGCATCTTCACCTGATTAATTATGCCACAATGATTTATTTTTGCTCAAAAAAATAGAAATAGAAAAAAGAAAAGCTTTGTTTGGGAGCAGTTGACTAAAGACAGGCTGCTTCTCCTAATTTCCTACTGATCTCGGAACAAATTTACGAAATAACCCTTTCTCTTTGTCTCTCGCATAGTCGTAGTCTATAATACGATTCACCCATTAATTATTCATATATATATATAATCCCACTGGTTAAACAAATAAGAACGACCAACTCTGTTTTTAAATTAAAATAATACATGTGACCGGTCGAGGAAGACACGGCCCAACCGATCCGGCAACCAACCAATACATTCCGTTCTCGGAAAGAAAAAAGCGAGAGAGAGAGAGAGAGAGAGAGAGAGAGAGCTAACAGTAGCTCTGTCTTTTTGGGATCAGAAGGGGAAGACCGGGAGCTCGTCCTCTTCTTGCTTCTGTGCTCTCTCTCTCTCACTTTCTATATATCAATCTCTTCTGTATGTGTTTTGTTGAATTTGCCTTTGTTTATTATTGATAAGGACTCATCTTTATTCGTTTTTTCCTCTTTAGCTCACACACAAATTAATAGCGCGCGCGCGCGCACACACACACACATAAGAGAGAGAGAGAGAGAGAGAGAGAGAGGCATATATATCTCCTTTTCAATGCGGGCTCAATGCGCGTACATGTCTTATCCCATCGATTCCATACGCGTTCCCTCCAACCCTCCTTTATATTAGCGACCCCCACCATCCATTACAAGTTTACAACTGTCTCTCGCGCTCTTTCAATTCCGTTCGAGAGACCTAACAAAAAAATAAAAATAAATAAATGATGAGAGGATCAGGCCACCAACGGCGATGGTCCGTCGGAAGCAGCTGCAGCAGCAGCAACGCATCCTCACCCGGTCCGAGGAGGAGTATCGATTACGACGAAGAAGCCGGCGAGGAGGAGTTCGTGGAGGTCACACTCGATTTCCAAGAAGACAACACCATCATCCTCCGCAGCGTCGAACCCGCCACGTCCGTCGTCCCCGGCTTCGACCTTGACTCCACCGCTGGCAGGGCGAGCGGCTCGACCACCCCGTCGTCCGCTTGCAGATCACCCACCATCCGACGGAGCTCTTCCCACGGCCGCATCCGCCAGTTCTCTCAGGAACTCAAGGCGGAGGCCGTGGCCAAGGCGAAGCAGCTCTCGCAGGAGCTCAAGCGCTTCTCGTGGAGCCACGGCCACGCTTCGTTGACGGGCGCTCAGTCCGGTGGCATCGAGTCCGCGCTCACGGCCCGGGCACTGCGCAAGCAGCGCGCGCAGCTTGACCGGACTCGATCTGGCGCTCACAAGGCCATCGCCGGGTTGAGGTTCATCAGCGGCAACGGAGGCAAGCCCAACGCTGTGGACGCATGGAACCAGGTCCTTTCAAACTTTGACAAGCTCGCCAAGAACGGCTACCTTTCACGGCCCGATTTCGCTCAATGCATAGGTGCATATATCATATATTATTTATTAATTAATAATTAGGCTCTACTGATCAATCGATCTCATGCATTGTGAATTGATTGATGAAGGGATGAAGGACTCGAAGGAATTCGGATTGGAACTGTTTGATGCGCTGAGCAGGCGGAGGAGGATGAAGATGGATAAGATAAGCAAGGAGGAGCTCTACGAGTTCTGGTCCCAAATCTCAGATCAGAGCTTTGATTCTCGTCTCCAGATCTTTTTCGACATGTACCCACTACTTCATTTCTCACCATTAATTTTTTTATTATTATTATTCCAAAATTCATTCTTATTAATTCTTGGATTGATTTTTTTTTTTAAATGCAGGGTAGATAAGAATGAAGATGGAATAATAGGAGAAGCCGAAGTGAAAGAGGTAGGTCTCTGAATTTCATTAATTTAATCGGGAATCATTTTGTTTAGTATTTTTTAATATAGAGCTATATAGATAAGTGAACGATATAATGACTTTGTGAAATAATGTTTAATCAGAACAATTAATTAAGTATTAGTTAGTTCATGTTGATTGCACTTCCCATTAAGAATTATATTTTTTAAAAAAAAACAGAAAAGAAAAGGGGGCCATGGAGCTGTCTGATTCCAGCAGATTAAGAAATAGTAAAAAAAATATATAAAGAAAAACAATCGCTGTTGAGATATGGAACATATAAGCCTTGGGATGACTAAACGAAGAAAAATGCATGGATTAGTGATGATGGTGTTTTAAGGTAACCCATAACATCAGAAGACCCAACTACTCCCACCTGCTGCAGCTGCCTCCTTCCTTTTGGTTTCCACTCTTTTTTTTTTTTTTTGATGTACATTAATAAGACCCAAGAATTATATGGCACATCGACATTTCAAGCTCGTAATCCGATAATAATGTATTTGTTGTATATGAAAAAGTTGGTGAAGGACACTTTAGTAATTTGGCAGGAGATTGATTAAAGCTGATGATGATGTTTGTCTAAACAAGCTGAAAGTCCAATAGTGCTGCTGCTGCTGCTGCTTATTGTTAATGTATAGATATTGTTAAATAATGACAAATTTTTGTTTTTCGTTAAAAAAAAAAAATTGTGGTGGGGACGTGAAGATCATCATGTTGAGCGCTTCAGCGAATAAGTTGTCTCGGCTGAAAGAGCAGGCAGAGGAATACGCCGCCCTTATCATGGAGGAGCTGGACCCTGAGGGCCTTGGCTACATTGAGGTGCGTCCCCCACCGATCTATTTCTTTTCTTTATTAACGTCTTTAATTTGTTTCTGTTATTATATATGTTAATAAATGTAGAACCTCTTCTTAATTAAGTCTTATCTGGATTGATTTGATTCGAAGAAAATAAGACTAGTCGGTCCTATTTAAAGTGGAAACCAAGGAAAACACAAACGAACCAAGACAAAAATGGGAGCCTTGGTCGTGGTGGTACCATATGGTAGGCCATCACACAATGTATACCAGTGTATCTTCCATTTATATGAACCAGGCCCAAGCCACGTGGGTGCTGTCTTTTCATGTTTTATTTTGTTAAATCTTGAAATCAAATAAAGTCCAATTTGAATTATTAACATTCAAATTAGGTCCTTTTTTAAGTTGTAATTATTATTAAAAGCAAATAAAGTTTTTAAAGGCTAATCATCATTGGAAGGTTGGGATTGCGTGGAACATAAAACCCAGGAGTTTAGCTTGGTATGAATGAAGTGTAGGAACGACGAATAATCAATGATTTCAATGATGTCGGCCACATAAGGGGATTGCTTCCTTTAGAACGTGACAAGACAAGAGGCCCCACGCGCATTAGTTCCATCATTCCATAATTCAAATATAATAATATAGAGCTTTCATCCGCTTCATATGATTTATTTTTTCACATTCCACGTGTCTTTGATGATCTTATTGTGTTGCATGCCTTCACCTGTACCAAACTATTCACACCATGCATGCTTTCTTCATATCCACCTAATCCCCCGCACTCTCATGTATTCAGACACACATAGTTAACAAACCACACTTCTAAATTTCTGGGACCTTCAGATTAGTAGACCTGTTCACATCATCTGCATGAATCTTACATTTACTTTTATACCATGTTAATTAATTAATCAACTTGTATAAGGTTGTATGTTTTGCTTTAAGTACCCCGGTAGAGATCACAGTGGAAAAACATTTTGACTGATTGATGTGTTGGCGTGGTGGTCTCACAGCTATGGCAACTAGAGACATTGCTGCTACAGAAGGACACATATCTGAACTACAGCCAGGCCCTGAGCTACACCAGCCAGGCACTGAGCCAGAACCTGCAAGGGCTTAGGAAGAGAGGTCGCCTCCATAAGCTCAAAACTAAGCTAGTGTACTTCCTGGAAGACAACCGCAAGCACATCTGTGTTCTCGCACTGTGGTTCTCCATCATGGCTGCCCTCTTCTGCTGGAAATTCTTCCAGTACAAGAATCGCGACGCTTTCAACGTGATGGGCTACTGCCTCACAACCGCAAAGGGCGCTGCAGAGACCCTCAAGTTCAACATGGCACTCATACTCCTCCCTGTTTGTCGCAACACCATCACTTGGCTCCGCTCCACCCGTCTCTCCCACTTCATTCCTTTCGATGACAACATCAATTTTCACAAGGTTATGCATTTTCCACAGAATCTACGGGCTTTCTGAGGTCCTTGCATCGCATGCAACCAATTTCTGATGCCTTACAACATGACTTGCAACAGACTATTGCCGCCGCTATAGTGGTGGGCATCATCCTCCATGCCGGAAATCACCTGGCATGCGATTTCCCCAGGCTGTTATCAGCATCGGAAGACAAGTACAGGTTATTGCAACATGACTTTGGTAACCAGAAGCCGACATATCTCGAGCTGGTCAGAGGACCAGAGGGAGTGACAGGGATCTTGATGGTGATTTGCATGGCGATTGCCTTTGTCCTTGCGACCAGTTGGTTCCGGCGGAACCTTGTCAAATTGCCCAAGCCCTTTGATCGTGTAACGGGATTTAATGCATTCTGGTACTCCCACCACCTGTTCATAATCGTCTACCTGTTGCTCATCACCCATGGTGTCTTCCTCTACCTCGTCCACAAATGGTACCTGAAGACGGTAATAACTCAATATGTTGAATGCATTGTAGTCATCCTTCATTGCGCAAAATTGTACTCATGCTCGCAAGTTTTGTTTCACTGGACATGGCATCACAGACATGGATGTACCTCTCTGTGCCCGTCCTGCTCTACGTGGGGGAAAGGTTCTTAAGGGCATTCAGGTCTGGCGACTACTCCGTTAGAATTTTGAAGGTTAGTCAGCTCTACACATTCATTTGATTGTATTGGCGGTGGCTCTGTCCATCCAATCTGTACTCGTTGAACTAGAAGCCCATATTATTCAATCACCATTGACACTTTTCAATCATATTTCTGACATTTTAATTGGTGACAGGTTGCTATATACCCAGGCAATGTATTGACACTCCAAATGTCAAAGCCCACAGCATTCCGCTATAAGAGCGGGCAATATATGTTCGTTCAGTGTCCCAAAGTTTCTCCATTTGAATGGTACTGAACATATCTTCTGATCCTCTGTCACTCAATTTTCCTGTGTTTGTGCACATTAGCATTGAATCATATTACGTCAGTCTTGTTTAAACCCCAACATCAAGTTTTCATATGCTCGAATTTAAGTTTTATATATATATATATATATATATATATATATATATATATATATATATACTTTTTTCATGTCACAAGGATTTCCTACTTTGCATCACTTGGTGACTAATATAATAAACATCATAACATGCCATACAGTTTAAAACTTAACAAAGCCATGATGTCATAAAATTAGATGACTTTAAAATGGTATATTCAGAGAAAAAAAATTATGACAACTTACCAGAGGTTGTCACTGGTAAGCACCAGTTGTGAGGACTAATTGCACTTCTGATCTAGTCTGATCATATGATGTCGCTGACTCGCTGAGTCCCATATGTGGTCATCTTATTTGCAGGCATCCATTCTCGATTACTTCGGCTCCTGGAGATGATTACCTAAGCATTCACATTCGTCAGCTGGGTGACTGGACGCAGGAGCTCAAGCGGGTCTTCTCTGAGGCATGTGAGCCCCCTATTGCAGGCAAGAGTGGACTTCTCAGGGCAGATGAGACCACAAGACATAAGTATACATCATTTCTTATGATTTGGATCAATTATATTGCACTTGAATGAATGAGTTCTCTCTCTCATCCAACTTTTGAATAACAAAAGAAAAATTACTGATCCAGTAACTAAAACAATCAGTACTCATTTAGCTGATAATTAACCATTTTGATTCTAGTTTGCCAAAGCTCTTGATTGATGGGCCTTATGGAGCTCCAGCACAGGACTATAGAAAATATGATGTCTTGCTACTTGTTGGTCTGGGAATTGGGGCAACACCTTTCATCAGCATATTAAAAGATTTGTTCAACAATATCATCAAAATGGAGGAGCAAGCTGTAAGTACCTTGCTACTATTCAGACTTCTCTTTATGAACATTCAAAGCATTTTGTTTGTTAGTCTTTACTGTTATCTCCACCTTGGTTCATGAAGCTGTGTCGCTCTAGAAGACTTATACAGCCTCCATCAATATTAACTATCTAATTAAGTGTCAGTTTAGATCAACACTATAGGTGGCTGCATTGGGTGGCTTATTTGATCTAGTTTTTATATACTTGATATGGCTCGTGTAGTATTGCATTTTATCATGTTAACTAGATTTGTCTCCAGATGTATTTCTATACAAATAATTGTTATCATACAATTATTTTCTATACAAATAATTGTTTTCTATCGATCAACATGGTTTGTAATTATTTTTCTTTGTTGTTGTTTTTGTTTTTGTTTCTGCTGCCATAGGATTCCATCTCAGATATCAGTGGTACAACAGATCAAAGCTCTGGAACCTTTGACTCGACTTCCTTTGGCAGAATCCATTCAAAAGGGAAGAAAGTACTCAAGACAACCAATGCATACTTCTACTGGGTGACCAGAGAACAAGGTTCCTTCGATTGGTTCAAAGGCGTGATGAATGAGGTTGCAGAACTTGATCAAAGGGTAAACAAAAAGCCAAAATAACAGCAGCTTAAACAACTTCAACCGGGATCTTATTGTTTCTAATTACTGTTGCAGGGCGTCGTTGAGATGCATAATTACCTCACCAATGTGTACGAGGAAGGAGATGCACGTTCAGCTCTCATCACGATGGTCCAAGCCCTCAACCATGCCAAAAATGGAGTTGACATCCTCTCTGGAACTAGAGTATACACACAATTTTCCCGTGTAATCTTATAACTTACTACTGATCATAATCGATTAGTCGTCTTAAACCAACAGTGTGCATGGTTTCAGGTGAGAACCCATTTCGCAAGGCCCAAGTGGAAGAAGGTGTTCTCAAGGATATCTTCAAAACATCCAAATGCCAAGATTGGTAAGTCATCAAAACTCCTTAGCTTCGTATATTTTTATAGCAAAGATAACTCATTTGAGTTTATTTCTTATATACTGATCTATGGATTCATGGTATAATGACATATGGGTATTGCATTTTGATTTGTGTGGGAGAGCAGGGGTTTTCTATTGCGGGGCACCGGTGTTGGCTAAGGAACTATGCAAGCTGTGCCAAGAGCTCAACCAGAAAGGTTCCACTAGGTTTGAATTCCACAAGGAACACTTTTAAGTGGCCTCCATGTTCAAAAGGATATATACAAGTAACATTTCAAAACTAACAAGCTAATCAGAAATAGATTCATATACAGACATAAAAATGTACATAATAAGCGTTAGACGAATACAGGCAAGACAAATACGCAGGAGAGAATTTGCAGTTTCATTATCATTTTGTTCAAAGAAATGAATCGGAACCAAGCAACAAATTTTGGGTGGGTGACATGGAAACTGGTGGGATACAGCTGCGAAGTACTGAGATTGTTCAATGCACTAATTGGTGGTGGGAGAGTTTGTTGGTGGACTGATTCTTCTTTTCATTTTTGTTTCCTTTTTATGTTCTCCACTTGGAGGTCACGTGGGGCAAGTCTCTCTCTCTGAGTCTTATATCTTTTATATCTTTTAATCTTTTATACCATTACATGGCTATTTAATATTCACGGGGAAAAATAGAGTGTTGATGTTGGGAGTAAGTGAAAAGAGTGAACAAATTGTAATTTTCAATGTATGCAAATATATATGGAGTTGGAGATGGTGAGGTGGAGCCAGTGATTTTGATGTTATGTTTGTTGATGGAGATTTAGAAGGCATCATTTCAATTTCAGAAAGAATCATGCAACCTAACATTGACTGGCTCTTCTTACTTTAAGTATGAACTCTTCAATTGCAATATATTTATTTCCCTCGTATTCAAAATTCTGGACAAGTCCTCCTATGTTTAGAAAGTGAAACCCATGCTGCTTGTGGACATTTCAAAGTAAAACATTTAATGGGTGTCGTATTTACTAGAGTGAGTTACATCAGTTAAAAAAAAAAAAAAAAAACAGTCAAGCGTCTTAAATTTTATTTCAAAACGATAAAGATTATTAATGGAAGGACCAAATATAAAATCATTTTTCAATGGTGGGATCAACAAAACTAGCAGATATGTGATAGCATCTCAATGTGTAAATAGAGGAAATGGAAGAGAAATCGAAGGTGTCAATGTATGTGTGATTCTTGTGAATAGAATGACAGTTACAATGAACTAACGTCCTAAAAAGTCTACACAAACAATATTGCAAACATCTTACAGGCATGTTATATGCTTAGCATGCCTGACACATGTAAATGTAGATGAATGAACATGACTTTCTATTATCATACGGGTATATGTTCCAAATAACAGGGATTCAAAGATAATTTACGAGTCGGTAATAAAAAATAAAAAAAAATTGGAATTTTAAAAAAAGGGGAACTTACTCAAGCGGTGAGTGTCAATGTCGTTGGAGCAGTGCTTTAAAAATATTTGTAAACAAGACGGGACTGAACGCAACATATTTTTCAAGGTGTATATGTATAAAAAAATGAGTTAGTTGGTTGGTTCAGATAATTAACCCTTGTTTGGTAGTGAATGAATCTGGTCTACAAATAAGGGCAGCAGGGGTAGCAGCAGTTTGAATTCGTTGGTCAGTCACCACCTCCTTGGTTAGGTCACTTGTCCGCCATATCGTAATCAACACGTGCTCTCTCTGCTTTTTTAATTCTTTTAATGAATCATTTAACCTTAATGATTTGATTATTAGAGAGAGAAAAAGAAACAAATTGTACGTGTGTGTGTGTGTATATATATATATAAACAAAGTAAAATAAAAGTATTACTTGTTTTTCTTTTTCTTTTCCCTTTATTTTTTTGGTTAAAGAGTAAAAAGGTAAATATTTTATTACCCAGACTCCCAGTTGAATAGAAATAAGTATCTCGAGTAATCTGGGTTGCCGGAGAATTGCCAATCAAATGTGTATAAATTAAACAATGATGATAGTCAAATTCCAAGTTACTTTTCTCTATTATACTAAAATTTACTCATTTTAAAATTTAAATTTCGAAATCCTTATCTAAATTATAAATCAATTTCTATTTCACTTACACTGAAACTTATCTAAATTATTTTTTTTATTAAAATCCTTCAAGCAGCTTGGATTTTTATTTCAAATTTACATTCTTATTATACACATTAGTATTTTTTTAAAAGGATGTTATTAATTAACATTTAAATAGTCGGAATAAAAAACACATATAATTACCGTATAAAGCAATTATATTTTATATTGACAGTTACATTAAATGATTAATTATTGATTCCAGATTCATCATGACACACATACAATTGAATAGATGATCTGTTTTAAAATTGTGCATGGAATGTAAGAAATTTAAATAAATATGACTGCTATGTTACATTTATGTAAACTAGTTGATGTACATATGCGTTGCACACAAAAAATTATCATATATGATGTATAGATCAAATATCACATATAAAATAAAACATAAATATAGATATATACACATTACACTAAAAATAAGATTACAAAAGAAGAAAAGTAAATCACGCTTCACACACAATGCATTTTTTTTATAGCGCTTTTATTCATTTAAATAAACTATGATCTAAATCAGTGTGTAATAGGTCTATGCTAAGTGCTGATTGCCAATGTTAAAAAAAATAAACATTCGATAAACACTTCTCTAATATAAACATTCGATAAAAAAATTCAAACAAATATTACATTCCATCATAGAAATATTGGTTAATTACATTATTATAGGAAGTTTATTTTAATAAGTACTACCAATAAATTTGGTAATGGAGCAATAAATTAGGCACCATACAACCCGCTTAAAAGATATGATTAATTTTTTTAATCATAATATGAAACAATTCTATGTTGCATTTCCAACTAAGATAAATGCATCAAAAACTTATCAAACCATCTAGAAGAAATAATAATAATACAATGTTAAAGTAGAGTTCTCTGTCTTACCGTTTGGTCACTGGTCACCATAAGCTGTCAAAATGGATGAGAACAAACAAATTAAAACCCTGCAGAACATGAAGTTTATTTTACCTAAAAGGATTTTCCCTATGATATCCAATCTTCAATCCCACTTCTAGACCACGAGTAGAAGTAATCAGATCTGTTGAAACGAGGGTTGCAGCTGACCGGCTGAAGATACATACTAAGAGAATCAGGATTATGGCCAACGTTATATCATACTCAAATTCATTATAATAAATCAATAAAATTTGAATCAAATTAGTGGATGTCCCAATAGAATTATGTTTTTTTTATCTATACTTAATAAAAATAATAATTCAGTTTCTATAAATCTTTTGTGCAATCCACTAAGAAATCCTAACTTAATCTGAAACATAAACAAATAGTTTCAGGAATATAAAATCCTAAATCTATACATGTTTTCAATCCAAAACAATGTCTAATTTAGAATGTACAATTTATGTTCAGGATGAGAAAAGAGAGTGAAGTGGAGACCAACTAACCTTGATATCATTTTTTTTTGTAAGTAGATAAGAAATAATAACAAATGACAAACCCAACTGAGATACAACCTCCAAATCCAAAAACCTGTCTCTTTCTTTTGATGAAATCAACAAAAAAATTTCCAATTCATAAATATGTGTGATTTTAAACAAAGAGAGTATGAAAATGAAAGGTCGGGGAGGCCTTGGATTTTAATAACAATGATTATAATAATAAATATATTTTAATAAATGTAAAATGGAAACAGAAGAAAAGGAAGTGGAACAGTCAAACATAATTATTTTGATAACCATAATATAAATGGTATATCATAACATGTATTATGATAATCAAAATAAATAAAAATTAAAACATCAAATGAAATATATTATGAATAATTTTGAATAATATTATTTTACAGCATTGTCTAATATAATCGTGTATCAATATAATTTAAATATCATTTTAATATGTTTTTGAATAATGACCAACAATATGTTATATTTAATAATATACCATTTTATATTTTAATGATATGTATCATTTATAAAGATTTCAAAGAAGCATAACCAAATAAGATATATGTGATAAATCATTTAATTTAATGAATGTTCATATGGGATAGAGAGTTAGAATTTCAAGAATTTTGAATAGGTAAATATGTCAAACAAAAGGTCATTTGGGGTAGGAATGGATTTTCAGGAATTGGGAAGAGTAAACATGTCAAGTGAATGTTTTTCATGGATTGATACTTTATAGGTAGTATAGATATATATATAACAATGTTATATAAATGTAACAAACAATATAAAATATAATTGACGATCAATACATAAAATGTTTCGTGTTTTAGATTTTAAAAATGTAACATACATTTAAAATGTACCTCATAAAAGGTTAATTTCAAATTCAGATATAACTGGCATTCCAATAGGATCGAAATATGAAAAAAAATTAATATCAAACGAAAACCATTAAGCAAATCAAACTGGATTGTAGATCCAAAAACATAATAAATGTCAAATCTGATTCGATAGACATTAAGATGAAATCCAAATCGAAAAAAATAACAAATCTGTTACTTCAAATTCCTCTTAAGTAGAAATTCGGATTGGCTACTAAGTGTTCTTCATTTTAAATTTAGTTTTGAAAAAAATCAACTAATAATGATGAATGAATAAGAATTCAATTCAACCTTCCAAAAAAAGGAAAACAGTAATTAATGTTGCACGGATGCAAATACAAAAAATCAAAACCGTGGCAGGTTTTGAAGGATTGATTATCAATTAAAATCAAAAGAATATAATAGGAATTCTCCATTTGATATTTGATAGCACATGTGATGAGACCTAAAAGTTGAGGCTTAAAGAAACTGAGAAAGATCAAATGAATTAGAAGGGCTAACATTGGGCCTAAGAACAACGTGGTTGCTGTGATTGGAAGGTCGGGGAAGAACAAAACTGACACTATAAACGCGATAATTAATGTACATGAAATAACACACGCAAGGCAGGCGTTTGAAAAATCCTCATATGCTCAAGGATTCTAGAAACATCCTTTCAAAGAATTGCATGTCCGAAAACACTTCAATCCTGCATATCTGTCTAATTCGTGCAACTCATGATTTGAAAAATAAGGAAGCAGTCAGTTCAATCGAAGAAGATTTATTCGTAGCTCTGTTTTAATTTGTGTTCAGCGTTTAGGGATTGTTGATGTCCATTTTTTTTTTACACAGTGAACGCGGGGGACAAGCATTCCATCGATTCCACACGCAGACGGTTAAGGCACCGCACATCCCAACGGGGCCTAGGAGTATCTCGTATTACTTATCTTGTGCTACTCATATTATATACTATATATATAAAGCGCTTATGCGGCTAATAACTCTGCCACCTGGGCAATCAGGTTATATATAAAAAACAAGGTAAACATAAAATATCTTGTAGTTAAAGAGATGATTTGTTTTTTTCTTGAAAATATTCAAATAACTCCCTGTAAATTGTTTAAAATTCATATAATTCCCTAAAAATATCTATGTAAATTCAAATAATCCTCGGAGTTAAACTTCAGTTAATAGATAAAGAATATTTTAAGAATATTCTATTTTATTAACTCTGATTGAAAACATAATATACTAAAACCCCCCTATAATTTGTTAAAATTGTGAAAAATCATCTGTACATGACGATTTTACATTTCTGAATAAATTATAAAATCATATTCGGAGGGGTAAAATCATCATTTATAGATGATTTTTCTCATTTTTTAACACATTGTAAAGGGATTTTGATATACTATGCTTTCAGTCGGGGTTAACTAAATAGAATATTCACAAAATAACAATTTGTCAACGAAAATTTAATTGAGGGGGCTGTTTGGATTTCTATAGATGTTTTTAGGTGGTTATATAGATTTTATAAAAAATGAGAGATTTATAAGGATTTCAAGCAGTATATAGGGGGGTTATTTGGATTTCCCCCCCTTTTTTGGGTGAATTGTTCAAATATCCCTTGACCAAGGGTCAATTTTTTTTTCTACTCTTAGACTTTTTTTATTTTTTATTTACCTCTGAAATCTTATTCTATTTTTTTTTTTGCCCATGAACTGTGTCACTTCATTTTTTATATCTAAACTACCAACATCTATAATTGGTATTACATTTCTATAATTTATCGTTACATTTCTGTAAGTGGTCAATACATTTCTGTAGTTTGTATGCCCTTATATATTTGCTCTGTAAATTATAGTTTTTATCATTTTTGTTATAATTGTTATAAGAATGATGGATGATATTATATTTCTATTCTGTAATGGCAGTTTTTGTCATTGGGCATTACATTTATAGTTTTTATTGTAGTTGTTATGTTAATGATAGTTTTTGTTGTAATTGTGTATTACATTGATGTACATTATGTAATTATGTAGTTTTTGTTGCATTGTTGTTATGTTAACGATTCATGTAAATCATTTATTACATTCTCTAATTGTTTATAAAGTTTATGTAATGGGTTATTTACATATACATATATAAATTGATATTAAATTACTGTAATTAGTTATTACATTCTGTAAAATTATATGTCTTTAGGTTAATTAATTGACACTTATTATAAATGGTTATATAATGTTTTAGTTTTTGTAATTGTTATACATGAATCAAGAAATACTTTCATGAAAATATTACAGTTGTTCGTATATTTTTAGTTCAGATTCATGCTATTATTAATTTTGTTCATATTACTAAATTAAAATTTATTTAAAGTATTTGACTTGTTGTTGTATTTTTGATGTAGCTTGAATAACCCGTTCTTCGTTATGAAGTACGTTAAATGTCTAGTTCGATGGTCTTTCAATATATTTCATTTCACTCAAGAAGACATCAAGAGGATTAAGGGTGAGACAACAACTGATTTTATTAGGATATGAAGAAAACATTGTAATTCAAACAATTGATGTATCTCTTTTTACGAAATTTAAAGATTGTATCTATAACAATTTTGTGTACATTGAATACACTTACAGATGATATGAATTACAATTCATGAATCTATTGTAATAACACTGAAAATGTAAATATAACCATTTTGTATTTAAACATCTTTGTGTACGTTAATATTTTTTGTAAATAACAATTGTATATTTATAACTATGTGTATGATTTCTGTATGTATTATATTATATTTCTGTATTTTTGTAACTGTCTGTAAGAGGTAGTTCGAGTATTATGAAAAATCAAGAAAAAAAAAATAGGATCAGATTTTAGTGATAAATAAAAAAAAAAAAGTCACATGACATGAAAAACAAAAAATGGACATTTGAACCATTCCCCTTTTTCTTTTTCATTTTCTTGCGTATATATTTCGTATGATCTGACGCATATCTTCATCAAATCCATTAGTGGAGGTGGCTCCCATGGTAACATACAAAATATAGTGGTCTAAATTCCATCAAAATATATATATATATATATAGTCGAGTGATTCAGTGCGGGAATGCGGTCGTGCGGAAACGACGTCGACCGTTCGATCGCGGGTCTATCGCATCCAACGGTCGAGATGAATCGCCTCCGACCGTCCGATGCGATGGACCCGTGATCGCTTCCTGCACGACCGCATTCCCGCACCGAATCACTTCCTATATATATATATACACGGTTCAGACTTGAGAAGAGGGAGAAGAGAGAAGAAGCAGAAGAAGAAGATGAAGATGGAAGAGACGATCGTACTGTACCCATCACCAGGGATGGGACACCTTGTCTCCATGGTTGAGCTGGCCAAGCTGTTCACCCGCCAAGGCTTCAAGGTCATCATCCTCATCGTCCCCCCCTCCTACCACACATCCACCGCCCCATTCATCACCACCGTCTCCGCCTCCAACCCTTCGATTACATTCCACCACCTCCCAAAGATCGACCTCCCCCCGGACTCTGTCCCATCCCCCCACCACGAAGCCCTCCAATTCGAGCTCATCCGCCTCCACATCCCCAACCTCACCCGCGCCCTCCACTCCATCTCATCCAACCCATCCACCTCCGTCCGCGCCTTCATCGCCGACTTCTTCTGCTCCACTTCCATTGACGTCGCCGCCCACCTAAACATCCCTTTCTACTTCTTCTTCACGTCGGGCGCCGCCGTCCTCGCTACCTTACTCTACTTGACCACCCTCCATGAAAGCACCACCCTCAGCTTCAGGGAGCTCGGCAAGACCCCACTTGACATCCCGGGCCTTCCTCCCCTGCCGGCCATCGACATGCCCCTGCCGACGCTAGACAGGGACGACCCCGCCTACGAAGGCTTCCTCTATTTCTCGCACCAACTTCCCAAAGCGAAGGGCGTCATCCTCAACTCCTTCGAGTCTCTCGAGCCCCGCGCGCTCAAATCCATATCTGATGGGCTCCACGTGCCCAACGCGCCTCCGGTACCGGTCCACTGTATCGGACCGTTGATCATGTCGGAGAAGAGGGGAGGAGGAGGAGGCGATGATTGCCTGAAGTGGCTCGACGTGCAGCCGGAGAAGAGTGTTGTCTTCCTCTGCTTCGGGAGCTTGGGCCTCTTCTCCGCGGGGCAGCTGAGGGAGATCGCTTTGGGTCTCGAGAGGAGCGGACACAGGTTCTTGTGGGTGGTGCGGAGCCCCCCGCTGACGGCGGAGCAGAGCAAGCTCGTCTCCGCCACTCCAGAGCCCGACCTGGACGCGCTGCTTCCACCGGGGTTCGTAGAGCGGACCAAGGAGCGGGGACTCGTCGTGAAGTCATGGGCGCCGCAGGCAGCGGTACTGAGTCACGGATCAGTGGGCGGGTTCGTGACGCACTGCGGGTGGAACTCGGTACTGGAGGCGATTTGCGGCGGTGTACCGATGGTGGCTTGGCCACTCTACGCGGAGCAGAGGATGAACAGGGTGTTCCTTGTGGAGGAGATGAAACTGGCGATACCGATCGACGGGTTCGACAGAGGAATAGTTGGGGCAATGGAGGTGGAGAGGAGGGTGAGGCAGCTCATGAGCGACGATGGAGGTCTCCGAGAACGAGTTTTGAGGGCAAAACACGAGGCCATGGCCGCGCTGAGCAAGGGCGGGTCATCGAACTCGGTCTTGATCAACGCGTGGAAGAATAATTAATTAATTAAGTGGTGACGTTCCGTGGTTGTGATGATTTCTTTAGTTAGTGAATGTGATATTTGGATACCATATAATAAGAGTAATCGTTGATTCATTGTCTGCCCGTCTTAATATTTGTATTGTGATTTTTTATTTTATTTCGTCGGTCACGCCACTCAAGGAGGGTATCTTGGAGGACCAGTGATCATCGGTATAGCAATTTGAGTGGTTCAAAATTTTTTGTACAGTCACTGCCTACTTTTTTTTTTTATATATAGTTTGGATCAATCAATCAATAGATTTAAGAAAACGGCACGGAAGTGGAGGTCCAACTAAAATCACAGAAAATTCCAGGCATCTCAAAAACTAATGTTGGATTAAAATAGAGCACATGGAGTACCAAGTGTCGAAAAAAAAAACTTTGATTTTATTTTTTAATAAAAATTCAAATTTATTTTGTTAAAAAAAATTATTATTATATATGGTGTTATCTATTTATTATTTTAAAATAGGATTTATATTTTTTTTGAGAAGTTGTTATGATCTATATCCAAAAAAGGCGGTTTGTTGATAACAACTCTCTCCGATACCCACTATGTATGTGTTTCACTCATTTAAAAAGAAGGATCCATAGAAGAAAAGAAAAGAACAACTTCATCGTCCAATCATTCCATAAAATATTCTACAAAATCGATTATCCTATCCACTCTAGGCCTCTATTTGGATAATGAATTGAAATCTATATCCAAAAAAATTGTATTTGGATATAGAATAAATGATATTTTAGTATATAAGTGCAAATAATAATTAATAAGAATAAAATCAATATTGATGTTAATGAAAAATAAAAAAATATTTAAAAATAAGGAAAAAATCTATATAACCCTTTGTAAATTGCTTGAAATCCATATAATTTTCTAACTTTTTCTGAAGGCCATATAATACCCTGAAAACACATATGTAAATCCAAATAGCCTTTTAAGTTAAATTTTCGTTGACAAATATAGATTTTAAGAAAAACCAGAGGGTTAGATAGATTTTAGATAGTTTACAGGAGGTTATTTGGATTTTTTTCTTTTTTTTAAACATATGTTAAACGTATTCAATATTAGACTCATTTGAATCGTATCGAGTATATCTATCCAATCATACTAATTTATGAAAATTAAAATTATGTAGAAGAAGTTACACACTTTTTTTAAAAAAAAATTAAGCCTCCATATTATTTGGAGGCTCAAATAGTGAGCCTCCAAGTTGGAGCCCTTAAAATGGAGCACGGTTGGAGGTGCTCTAAACATAGCATTTAGTGTATATGTGTGTGTGTGTGTATATATATATATATATATGAATGATATTATGCGGTGTGCGGACTCGTGCAGCGTCGACCACGGGCCGTCGATCACGGGTCCATCACATCGGACGGTCGGGTGCGATTCACCTCGACCGTTGGATACGATGAACCCGCGATCGAACCGACCACGGGCCGTCGATCACGGGTCCATCACATCGGACGGTCGGGTGCGATTCACCTCGACCGTTGGATACGATGAACCCGCGATCGAACGAACAACGTCGCATCCGCATGAGCCCGCACACCGCATATTATCATACGATGAAAAACAACCTCACGTTTCTCTCGCTGTCTCTCTCTCTCTCTCACATGGGATCGCGCTCTCTCTCTCTCTCTCTCGCTCAAAAACCCTCACGCACAAGATCTCTCCCTCGCTCTCTCTCTCTCGCTCAAACGCACGGTCCCCCGGCGACGACGACCGCACGGACCCCGTCGACGATCCCCTTGGCGACCCCCTCCACTCCCCTGCTGCGACCGCATTGACGACCCCCTCCACGTCTCTTGCCGCGTCCCCATCGGCGACCCCCTCTGCAACCCCATCAACGACCACCTCACAGAGAAGCCCTCCCCTGCGATCATCCTCGGGTCATTCCTCTCTCTCCCTCAAATAGCTTTTTTAATCTTAGCAATCTCTCTCTCTTTGAATCTTATTCAACCCATCAGAGCAGTCGATTCTTATCCCCATTAAATCTCCTTATGAAGATCTCTCATTATCTTATATGTTCTTTGTTTTGTTGGGTTTATTTAAGTTCAGCTGAGTGAAGATGGTCAAAAGGGAGGAGAAGATGAAGATGAAGATGAAGCAGTTATTCAGGTTTGATTTTTTGATCTGTAGCTCCTTATTTGATCAATGTGAAATGGGTTTGTTTAGATTCAATGACTTAAGCATAAAAAAAATAATAGTTTATTTATTTTTTTATCAATGTGAGATGTGTGATTTTTTAGATTCAATGATTTAGGCATAAAAAATTTTTCTATAATTGATGGACTTGTTTATTATGAGATGATCTTATTTTCCCTTCTTTACTTCGGAAAAAGACCCATCCTTGAAAATCAACAGGGAAAACCCAGATTTATGACTCAAGGGAGTGTGAAGAGGTTGATTTATTAAATGATGAATATGTTTCTTTTTAGGTGTTTAGAGGTTGATTCATTAAATGTTCAATATGTTCTAAAGAAAACACATCATATGAATCATTTTTTCTTTAGAGGTTGATTCATCAATTATTTTTTTCACAATTCTGTTTTTTTTCAAAATATAACACAAGCCCCTGCAAATTCTTTGTGTTACACACACATAACTCATTTTGACTTCTAGAAAAAAAAAAGGGGGAAAAGAAAAAAAGATAGCACCTATGGTGGCACTGTTATGAAGAAGGGTTGATCAGAGCACCCATATTTCTTTTTTACTAAATCTGTTTAAATCACGAACATGATCCTCCAATTCTGTAAATTGTTTGATCATATAAGTGAACCCCTCTTTGAAATTAATTGTACACATGGTTTGAGTTGCAGAGGTAGTTTATACAGACTATTATGTAGACCTGGGGTATGAGAATTGCTGGATGAGAGGCATCGATTAAACATGGCTTATGACATGGTTAGCTCATAGACCCTACATTTTTTATGCACTGCATTTTTGTGCATGCCTGTGTTCTCCTTCCTATCTCAAGTAGGCATGTATGGTTATTGATGCTTAATATCTTTCCGCAGGCAAAGGGTATGAATTATCTTCATAGACGCAATCCCCCAATCGTTCATCGGGATTTGAAATCACCAAATCTGTTGGTTGAGAAAAAATATACCGTAAAAGTAAGAACATAAACACAGATTACTTTTGAATAATTCAAGCTTTACCAGATTTCCTTAAAATGGTTTCCATTGCTATTCCTCCATCTTTGTCTATATTGTTGTCCATTTATATGTGGAAAATCTATTGTCCATTTATATTTGAAAAATTATAAGTTCGGCCTTATGTGCAGCTCTGTTCACATCGTCAAACTTTTTCTTTAAAAAAAATATATATTTACTCATTTATTGAAAATTTGAAATACATACCATTATAAAAAAAAGTATAAACTGAGATATGTTAATATATTTTGTTCTTTAAAAAAAACAAAAATTAAATTTTTCTACATTGTGATAGAAAAATGTATGTATGCAAGTGGCCGGAGAATTGCTTTCAAGCAATTGTAAAACAGATTGAGTGTATCCCACTAGCTCTTTATATTTAGACCAAACCAAAGCACAAGCGGCCCACGGAGGCTCCTTGTTAATTTTGGGCTAGGCCCGTACGTGACTCAATCCGTTTGATGTCACTGGGAAAAATGTGAGCCAGCCCAATAAAAAACATGGACACAGAAAGAAAGCCATCGGTCGACTGACAATAAAACACATTGGGTGCTGTTATATTCAGTTTTTTTCTCAGTCTAAAACGAAGTCCTATATATCACATTATAAATTTAGTGAAACACATACCTCGTTAGACGTTATATATACCACATTAAATATCCTCTTACACTTATAAAAAATGAGTTCATTCAACTCGAAATGGAGTGCTATGCATTTTTATCAAAACATGTATCTCATTAGATGATGCTTACTATTTTTTTAAAAACGAAAACATGTGACATCTGAGTTTTGGTTAATAAATGTGACTAAGTCTAACACTTTTCAAGCACATTATATGCCATTTTCTGGGAATATACAATAGTTATCTGATCTACCTCAAAATTCTTTTGCACACCTTTTAATTTCCAGTCTTTGGTTTTTTTTTTTTTTTGTAACAATTGTAAAGCTTACATGTCTACTCCATTTCAATTCAACTATGAATCAACCCTTAAAAATAATTTATATAGCATGGATCTTAATTAGTGTTTTATCATTATATATACTTTTAAAAATATTCTATTTTTCTATACCATCACAAATTACATATGTATATTTGTATAACGCACAATGCATTAAGATGCATAGGAGTTTTTATACCCAAAATTAAGTTCTTTCAATATTAAAAGGATTTACAATAAGATTATTTTTTACTATATTTAAAATCATCTAGGTCCTCATTATACCAGCTAAACATATTTAGATCTTGGGGTATTTAGAATACTCGTATTAATTTATTCACATTTATTCTAATATAGCTATATTCAGTTATTCCTTACAAATGAGCATGATTTTAAATTGGGCAAGAAAATTAAGATCACACCCATTGTTTGAGTACTAGCTAGAGTGAAATACATACCATATATCACAAATATTTGATAATGACAACTCCAAGCATTTAATTACTTGAGGGCCATGGAAGGACTTTTGAACGTTTTGACCCCCAAAAAAAAAGTTCTCGAGTCAATGTGGAAACATTTATTCACAAGAATGTGAAAAGGCCTGTTTAAACAACTCTATAGTTGAAAGCTGTTGCACCCATACAAACTTCACAGGACATATATGCACTAACCACCCATGCATTTTTATTATGTGGATGCCAAGATACGTTGTGCTCTTTTAAAATAAATAAAAAACTCTCTCCCCTCTGTTTTTTTTTCTACATAATGATGTAATATATTATTATAGGGTATGAATGACTTCATTTTTCTAACATGACTGTCCCTTCTTCCACTCTATCCTATTTATTGAGCCAGTGGAGAAACAATAAATATTTTTGACCCGGGAGATTCATGACAGGTGCATACATGTATCATGTATGGTAAACCTCATCTATCTATAATTGAACTACTTAATTCTGTATACTTTGTATGCTTACTTGATGTACATAGCCATTAAGTTCAATTATAGCTCATGAGTGAACCCAATTGAATCAGGGGGACTGTATATAAAAGAGAAACTAAAAAGGGACGTCCATGATAGGAACCACTAGAACTCTTATTAACTAAAATAAAGTCCAACTAGCTAGCAATATAGTACATGAACCAAATCCTGCATCCAAAGACCATATTAAGGCCGACAATTAAATTCATCCAACCGCCTGCGATGATGGTTATGATCTGTAACTTCTGATGCAGAACGCGTTTCGGGGGGCGATGAACCCGAAAGGGTCCATTTGAAGATTTTCAACTATTTACAGAAAAACCGGCTAGTAGAAATAAATGGCGCCCCGAACTCGGAATTGGCTGAAATTTTTACTGGAGGTAGATGTCGAGGAGATCTTCAAGAGTTGTCGCTACGCCACAATACGTCCTTATTTTTCCATTTTTCCCATTTTTCGGCCCTCAAAATGGCATTTTTGCTATTTTTAGTAACTTTTTAGATTTAGCGTATCTCCTTCATAATAATTCGGATTTGACCGAAATCAAATCCCACGATCTTCTAAGACCCCCTAGAATTAGTTATAACAAACTTTCGTTTTTACTATTTTTAGTAAGTTTTTACCTATTATAAAAGGGAGGCTTGTAATCTAGGGTTTGGAATTTTTATCAATATATTTCTGAGTTTTAATATTCTCTTGAGAATTGTGGTTTGTTGAAGGATCTCAACGCTTGTTGGATCTTTATTTTAGTTTTTCACTGCGTTAACTTCATTGTTCCATAAACTCGATTGGGACGAGCAAAGGTTCCAATATTTGTTACTTTATTTGAGAATATAATCAAAAGGGATACTCAAAAACTTGTGAAATAAGAAAAACCTAAAACTTAAGTATTTATATCAAAATCTTGAGTCCAGATCCTTTGTCAAACACAAAGGCCTTTATAAAGAGCATCCCTTGTAATTGTCAAAAAAACAACTTACATTAGTCAAAATATAAACTTACAAAAAATTAAATGCATGTGGTCTATAAACGAAATTGCAAAATTGAAGTATGCGGATCATTTTCCTAATATCTCCCTTTTAGAAGTGTAAAATAGGATGGAGTTGTTGCGTAGAAAAAAAAATGATGTTTAATAATAATTAAGATTTTCTTTTAAAACGGAGTCATGACTCACGATCCCAGAGGAACATCATCTATTATTATTAATTTAAGATAATTGGAACATCATCTATTATTGGTGGTATGAATGGATTAATAATTTAAGATAAGAAACATCATCTAGCTAACATAATCAGGGATTTAAGATCTGGGCCCAGGGGAACATGCAGACCTGATGAATTGATCAATACGCCACTTGTTATTCATTCAGTAAATAATATAATATAAATTGGGGACTCTACGACTTCTATGATATGATGCATGCCCCTTTGTATGTACTCCCACATATTTATTACTTTATCATCTCCTCCTCCTCAGTCCTCACACAAAAGGAGAGGAGAGGGGGGAGAGAGAGAGAGAGAAACAGAGCAGACTCCTGTGTCCAAAATTCTCTGATCTCCTCTAAAAAAAAAAAAAAAAAATTAACATCAAAATTGGAATGATGGGGGACAACAAGGAGCAGGTCAGACCCTTGGCCATCTCCCCCACTTACGAATTAGAGAACCCATTCTCCTCCTCCTCCTCACCATCATCCAAGTTTAAGCTCCACTACAGGCGCCGACGTCACTGCATCCTCTGCTGCGGCTGCACCACCGCCACGGCGGCGATCGTGGCTGTGGTCCTACTGGTGCTCGCCCTGACCGTCTTCAAGGCGAAGGAACCCAAGATCAGCATGAACTCCCTGACCCTCCAGAACTTCCAGTTCGCCCTGTCCACCCCTGTCACGATCAACCTCACGGTCACGGCCAACGTGTCCGTCAAGAACCCCAACGCCGCATCCTTCAAATACGGCAACACCACGACCTCCATCTCCTACAGAGGGACCAACGTGGGGGAGGTCCATAGTCCGCCAGGGGAGGCGCCCGCGCATCGGACGGTGAGGATGAACCTGACGGTGGACGTGCTGGGAGATAAGCTGCTTGGGGTGCCCAGCTTGTTGGGTGACGTGGCGTCGGGGTCACTGGCGGTGCGGAGCCTCACCAGGGTCGGGGGGAGGGTTAAGATCATCGGCATCATTAAGCGACACGTCGTCGTCACCATGAACTGTAGCTTCACCGTCTCCGTCACCACCCAGTCCATCCTTGACCAACGTTGCGTCCAGCACGTCAAGCTCTGATCGCTCCACCCCACCTTATTATTATATATCAGATTATTATTATTATTATTATTAGACTGATGATGTGGTTTGAGCTTGCTTTTTTCTTATTTGGGTATTTGATCCGCTGCTTCTATACGTAGATATAAAAATATGGTCTTTGTTTTTCCCAAGGCACTTGTTCGGTTGTTTGGTCTGAATGTCTGATATATGTTGCAAATTTTGATTGGCTGATTTTTCTTTAATTTCTTTCCTTGTTTTTTCATCCGCGCTCAGGAGGATTTACCCACACACGTGACATGCGGGGCTAATGAAAGAGTAGTTAGTATTCAATCACCTACCAGTTTGTGTGGTATCATTATCATTTTACTAAATGGAACACGATTTGTTTTAATTAGTATTATTATATATGAAAATTATGGTAGTTGGTTCGTGAGCATATTTTCATGGTTACAGCGTGGCCATGGGTCAGCTTCTCTTTTTGGGTATGCAAGTGATGTACATTAATTTATTTGTCAGGCATTCCTGTGTTGTAAAGGGATAGGATCCAATAGAACTTTATTCCGTGACGTCTCAAAAGAACTGTTATAAAAATCACATGTCTAGCTACTACATAAGATGTCACATGCATGTAATCCTTTAATCGAAATTGATCCAGTTTTGAAGGCACGATTAAAGAAGACTGAGAGGGGGTGTAAAGGAATTGAATGAAGGCTGGTATTCTGTTTAAGTGGCTCTTACATGAATAATAATTAATGACGACCTTTGCCTCCGAGCTTTAAATCCAAGAGCCATTGTTCGGTTGGTTCATTAATTCTTTAATTCTATTATATATAAGGTGCACCAGGAACACAACTAGAATGAATGTGTATCCCACACGTAGTTAATTGATCAATATGTGAATTCCGAGTCCGTGTTTCCATCTAAGCATTAATTACTAATCTTTAACCTGTGAAGCTTCCTCTAATATTAAGGTCAGTTTGTTTATGTGTTGGGAGTCGGTGGACGACCGCAGGCATAAACGTCTTTTCCGTCGATGCTTCGATAACTCACGCGGATCCTGATCGCAGACACCCCCTCCCGTGTCTTGGCAAAGCGGACAGACTTGATAAACAATTAATATAAAACCTTAAATCCTTTCTGCTGTTAACAATTATGATTCATGCGTAGTGCTCTTAGCAACCATGATTCATGCATAGTGTTAGTGTTCTTAACCGTCACTCATGAAAGTTGGACATACGTTTCACCAATTCATATGTACCTATTTTTAGCCGTTATTATTATAGCGGGAGGTGAGACTGTTTATTGGGGTCGAGGATGCACTAAATTGAAACTATAAAATGGGAACGGATAGCCCCCACCACCACACAACCATGACAACCACCGCTCCGCCCCCGCCTTCTCTCTTCCCCTCTCCCCTCCTCCTGTGCCATCTTCTGCTAGCTGTCTTGGTAGAACTGATGAGGGGGCAATGGAGGTGGTGAGATTAATTAACGATTTTCTTAACAAAATTAAAATTTTGGTTTTAAATTTTTCAGGAGAGTGGACTCAAAAACTAGTTGAGGGGGGTAGTTGCTCCCAACTAAAATTAAGGCTCCTGTTTGGTTGCACATTTTAAGCAGATTCTATTTTTTTTAAAAGCTAAAAAATTAAAATCATGCAGTAAAATAGAACAGTTTTATTAAAAATTCACACTTGAATTCCTTTTAATTTTCTCCTCGAAATCCGTGTTTTAAGAAGCTTTGAAAGAAATTTTACTGAATTTTCAATGTTAATACACGTTTCACATGAACTAGGGCCTCAAACCCATCACTCTCTAAGAACAAACAGATATGGGAAAATTTACATACCCCGGAAGGACCGTTTATAAGGGATTAGTTGTTTGGCGTTTGGAAGAATTTTCAGTCCTATAAAAGTATCAACTAGTGTTAGGTGGAAAATGCATGACTAGCTACCCTCTCCTAAGAATTCCCGACCACATGCAGATTGAGAATTTAGAATTCTGCATTTGGTACATTTTAATTTAGTTCCATACTGCGTGATACATCGTGTCACCCCATTCACAATACTGATAAAGGTTATTTGGGTTAATAGCATCATATATATATTCACTATGAAAAATTATAGGGTGATGTCAGACGCGCGGAATCTAATTGTCATATTAATTATTATCTGACCATGATTTTAGCATGGCAGAGGATCAGCAGGGCCCGTGCCATCCCGTTTTACATGGTTAGTTGAAGGCCAGACACTAATAAATTCAACAAGGATTTATTTCAAATTAAAATTATGGGATGTGGGAATCCAAATTCAAAAATCAAAATAGGCCATGTATTCCACGGAGGAATTGAGGAGATGTAATATATACTTCTTGAGTCTTGACTGTGCTGAATCAAGGGACACAATGGATCGAGTTGGCATATAACGATAGATTTATGTCGGGATCGGGTTAGGTCCAACAGGCGTTGGACAATTTGATTGTCCAACGTATTTGTGACCGTCCGATCTTATAATTTTTATATGCACAAATTAATTGAATCCTAAAATGGAAGGTTTTAAAATTTAATTGCATTCTAATTTTAGTTTTGAAATCTTACAAAATATTTCAATCACAATAAATTGAGAAGATCGGACGGTCACGAACGCGTTGGACAATCAAATTATCCAACGCCTGTTGGACCTAACCCGATCCCATTTATGTCAAACTTTGGCGATCATCAAGTACTCAACTAATTAAGCTGAAAAGCATCCTCCTCAAAGAGTATTGACGCAGGGTGTGAATTAAAGAGAGGCCTTCTTTGGCAATAATTGTATAATTGCATTGTCCCCCACCCCCGTTGTGGAGGTCAACATAATTACATTGTGGTACCCGTGTTTCTATGGAAGAATATTAAAAAGTGTTATTTTTTTCTCTTTTCTTTTTTAATTTTTACTGTTAGTTCCATGCACCTTTCTTGAATCAAAGCCATGGAAACTTGGATACAGATCTTTTTGTCGGTTGTGAAGGATATGAATTTTAAGCCTGGCCCGGGAATGAATGCCTCCTTCCTTTTGGGATCCTCTTACAATGAAACAGGAGGAGCTACATAACATCATAATGATTATTATATTAATCTCAGGGCAAACCACATAGACAATGGACGTCTTTCCAGAGTTTCTAGAATCCAAAATCTTTTAATCAGCAGCCAGCGTGTTATAAAACTATTGGTCAATAATTAAAACCGTGTCTCATTGAACAAAGCTAACCCAAAAGGTCAACAATCAACGGATGACACATGCAGACCAAAGGAAGGAAGGAAGTGTTCTTTCTTTCCACGAAGGCCCCTGCATTATTGTGTGTGTGTTTGTGTGTGTGTGTATAAATTTGGGACATTTGGTTCTTCATCCACACCAACACAATCTTCAATTAATCAATCAACCAACCAAAGTTTCAAAAGCCATGGTGGAACTGGACCAGGTCAGGCCATTGGCCCCGGCGAACGAACGCGCAGTGAGCCCCAGCTACGTAGAAGACAGAGGATCATCCCGCACGTCGTGTTACCGCCGCCACCGCCGCTGCGTCCTCTGTGGGGGTTGCTGCGCTTCAACCCTCCTGATCCTCGGCATTGTGATCCTCGTCCTGGGACTCACCGTGTTCAAGGTCAAGGACCCGGAACTCACGGTGAACTCCATCACGGTCACCGGCTTGAGCGTGGGCACCGTCACGTCCAACCGACCAGTCTCCGTGAACGCGACACTAACGACCCAAGTGTCTGTGAAGAACCCAAACCACGCGTCTTTCAAATTCGGGAAGAGCACGAGCAGCTTCTACTACCAGGGGGACAACATCGGGGTGGCGTATGCGCCATCCGGCAAGGCGTCCGCGGAGAGGACGTTGAGAATGAATGTGACGGTGGACGTGCTGATCGATGAGGCGGCGAGCAATTCACAGCTGAGTCAGGATGTGCTGAAGGGATCGGTGGACCTGACGAGCTACACTGAGATGGGGGGAAGGGTGAGCGTGCTCGGCATTGTTAAGAAACATGTTGATATCGGTCTCAATTGCAGCATGACCATGAACTTGTCCCTCCAACAACAGACGATCAACGTCAAGGATTGTCATGCACATGTTAATTAATTATGTACATTTTTTCGTCTCAGATTTTTTTATTTTTTAAATCCATTGTCATACCGGTATTTGAGTTAGCGGGTTTTTTAATATATATATTTTATATTTTTATTTCGTGTTCTATGGTTTTTTTTTTTTTTTACTTTAATACAAAAAAAAAACAGAGTATAACAACACATTAATTTTCCAAGCCTCATAAAATTCATAAGTCTAGCAATATTTGTTCTGAAAAAAGAAAAAAAAAAAAGACAAACAGGTTATGGACATATCTCATGAGCGAGAGGATCAATTTTGATGGAAAACGAAAGGTTATGAGAAGAGTAGTGAGAACCTTGGAAATTGAATAAAAGAATGGATCAGAGAAAAGCAAAAGCGGGAACCACTTTAATCGTCAGTGTCTCTCTGTTTGATGCAACTCATGTAGATAGGACTTGATATATGTACCATACACGTTATGTTCTTTTAAGTTCCTCGCGTAAAAAGACTCAAAAAGAGGGGTGATCAGGCTTTCCGGACATGTATCTCTGCAGGTCAGAGCATTCGCACTTCCTTTCTCAATTTATAGAACCACACTTTCTTTCATGCCAGAGAAAAGAAAAATGAACCTCAAATAAAGTATAGGTATCGATAGGTACATGAATCCCATCTTTCTAGGATTGCAAGCCAACCAATGCAGGTATTCGCAAATCTATATATATATATATATATTGTTGGACCCATGTGTAACGAACCGAGTATCATGACTGGGACATTCAATACTCAAACACCCAGCCAAGTGAAAAGAAATTGTTAAAATCTTGGAGGTTATGCATGGGACAACAAGTGTTGGGTTGCATGTAATGTCATGTGCGTATGTTGTAGGATAACACTAAAAAGCCTGTGACAAATTATATCAGAATTGTATGTTGTGAGGAAGAATCCACCAACCAATTATTGTCTCTCTCGAGGTCTCAACAATGGAGAGGCCCACTGCCAAATCCAAAGATTTAAAAAAACCTATTCAAGAAGGAGGTCGAGATAATCAAATCCTGCTGACATTGATTTAAAAAGAAAAAAAAAGGGAAAAGGTTTGAGATATGTATAGCTATTTAAATTAGAATCTGGCATCAGCACGTTGCAGACGGCAACGCCTTATCCCAATCCCAGTATATTTACCCCCCCATGCATGCACGAATTCCCTTTCTCTACCAAACCCCTTTTGCAGGCTATTGTTGGGGGTTCCAAATGTTCGAAACAGACAAGAAAACTGTATTCCCTTGATTTAAATAATGACAAGGAGAAAAAGAAACATCAAATCATTCTATAGATCCACTCCTATGTATCAGCTTGTGATGTCCCGTGATCGTGTGTGTGGCCCACGCAGGCTGATGTGGCAAATTTAGTTTAAGCGAAAAATACTCTTTTCAGGCGCGCGAACATTGAAAAAGGGCTGCCCTATATAGCTAGTAAATTTTATGTAAAAAAATATGAAACCTATGATGGAAGATATAAAAACTGTTAAGATTGAATATAAAATGATCATGTTTTAATAAACATAGGACAGCATGCCACATACATACATATAGTACGATTAATAAAAAAAATGGTTAAAGTGTATGAAAAATTAACCAGGGAATAATAACTCGGTTGAGGAGTGACTTTGGTATACATAGGAACTCTCATTCACAACAATAAACAAATAATGGAGGGGCCACGCCACGGGCATCGGATTCTCTGCTTTAAAAGAACAGCGCTGGTACTGATACTGTGTTTGTTCCGGCCCCGATGGCGTGACCGGACCGGCAACAACATCGAGGTTTTCAGAAGTATGGGACACAGAAAGAACACACTAATAAAAAGACAAACCATACACACAACTGCACAACAGAAGGGTAAGGTAAATAAAATACCTTTCCTTTGCTTTCTTTCTCTAAAGTTTTCGGATTAAAGAGGCGGGATATTGTGTTCATGCTCCCCTCTACCGACACTAGATGTCAAAAAGTTTATAAAAAAAAGAAAAAAAAAAGAGTAAAGGATGGATTTTTGAACATAACAAAATCATTAAAAGCACCAAAAATATTAAGGCATTTTTTTCGTAACCCTTTGCACGCATGTCTTCTCATTAAAGGAAGGCAAACTTTCTTTTTATAGAAATTAGTCTTGCTTTCGCATCTAGGGTTTGTTTATGCCCAATATAATTTTAGATGTAAATTGAAAAACAAGTGATGAAATCTTGACATACAAAATGCGATGGAAAATAAAATACCATTTATTTTATGTTACATATTTGTGAATGTTATAGATGATTCTATCACTCCTATAAAAGAAGGATTTTTTTTCCAAGGAGAATACGTTCTTCGGTCAAACACTAATTTTTTAAGCATCACTTTATCGCATGAACAAACACCACCCTAAATAAAAGATTTTAGGTGTATTTCTGATGCATTAATGATCAAAATATTTACCTCATATGATTTATCACTTATCAGTATATATTACCAGAATAAATGAAATCCTTGCTTAATATATAAATGACTGCTAGTAAATCAATTAGCTGCTTGCTCTCAAGCCTATCTTCTTGTTTTTTTCTCACTTCTCAACACTTCCTAATCATCCAATAATCAATACTGATCTACACATAAAAAAAACGCAAATTCATAATTCGTTCCTTTTTAAACACAGGAGCGAAAGAGATTAATTAATAAGCTAACAACAAAGCGCAGAGTCTAATTAATTACAGTCATCATCTTCCCTTGTTTCTTCCAAAAGATGGAAGCGCCCGAAAACAAAAACCAAACAAATATTAATTTATACATCAATACTGTATTCATTCGTTCACTAACCACACGAAATGACCTTCGCGTCTTCTTCTTCAGAAGAAGGTGGTTCCATGGATCTGTCATCCGACGACTCGCTCTTGCAACGTAGCAGTGGAGACCCACTCTCTGCATCACATAAAGCCACATCAATTCAACGGCCCAGATTTCATTATAGTTAAATATTGTTATCAATCGATAAAAACTAACCACTGGAGGAAGCGTTGAAGGACCTCTTGCAGTGGGCAATGGCGCTCTGTATCCCGTCCTGCTGTTGAAGCAGCGAATCGTCTCTCCTCCTCGCCACGACCGCCGGAGATGGAGCCGCCGCCACCGCCGACGACGCCGATCGACTCTTCCCCAGGTGCTTCCCCACCACCCGCAGCCTCGCCTGCAGAGACACCTGCTTCAGACTCCTCTTGTTTCCGCTCGTACGCTGCTCCGCCGTCGCCGCTGGCGCCTCCGCCGCCTCTTTCACCACCACCACCTCCGCTTCACCTCCGGCATCCGCCGCCTGTTCCTCTGTCGTCTCCGTCTCCGTCGCCGTCGGCGCCTTGGCATTCTTGGCCGTGCTGAGATGCGCGGAGAACCTGGGCTTCTCGCCGTACCTCTTGGAAGCCTTAACATAGAGCGGCTTGATCATCTTCAAGTACTTCTGCATCACATCCTTCGCGAATCGCTTGTCGTCCGCCGTAGTCGTCGCTGTGGGGTCCTCCGGAGGTGGCGGCGGAGGAGGCTTTTGTCCTCGGTTGCTGCCGGTGCTCCTTGAGCTGTGGTCCCTGGTGAAGAGGGACACGATGGGTACCTCCTCCACCTTGAACTTCACCGTGAAGAACTTCCCGTTCTGATGGGGACTGGATTTCTGAGCCGCCGGAGTGGCTCCGCAGGCCTCCGGCGCTGCGACGGGGGACGGGGGCGGGGGAGGCCTGGGTTTCTTGAGACCGAGCATGAAGACGCGGAACTTGGTGGCGGACTTGATGAGGGAGACGGGAAACTGCGGCTTGTTGGTGTTGTTGGAGTTGAAGACGATGGAGGATGACTCGAGTGGGAGCTGGAGCCTCCCCTTGAAGAAGAGGTCGTCGGAGGGGGAGAGCGAGAGGTCCGCGTCAGGGTCGGTCCGTCCCCCCTCGCTCGCGGCGGAGGACACCGTGAAGCCGAACCCCCTGCTTCCCTCATCGTCAGAATCCCCATCGTCACCTCCGTCGTCCTCTTCGTCGTCGTCTTCGTCGTCGGGCACGGCGAACTCCAGGTCGAAGAAGGGGCCCTCATCTGGGTCGGCCTCGTCGTCCGTCTCTTCGGCGGAGCGGAGGACGGTGGTGGCTACAGTGGTGGTGGGGTTGGGGTTGGGGTTTGGGTTTGGGGTGCGAGAATTGGAGGAGGGAGGATGGGAAGCTCCATCGCCGCCTCGCCAGTACTTGAGGAGGCTGAAGGCTTCCATGGTGGGGAGAGCCAGAGCAGGCACCCCTTCAATGAAATGAATTTGATGTATTTAAGAGAGGGTACGTGAGATGGAGGACATTAATGAGAGGGGGTTTTAGACTTTTGGGTTGGGGGTTTTCCCTCTTTTGGAAACAACAGGTAAGGGAAAGGAAATTATAACAAGAAAACAAAAACAGGGTGGTAAAAATTTTGAGAGGGGGGAAAGAAGAATGGGGTTGGTTTGGGGGTGAAAAGAGGGAAAGAAAGAGAGAGTACTGAATTTGTGGGGGCAAGTGGTGGTGGTGGCAGAGGTTCAAATGGGAGAGACGGTGACAGGGATTCAACTGTTAAAAGTAATAAAGCCTTTTTTTTTCCTTTTTTTTCATCTCCCCAGAAACAGAACAGCGAGAGAGGGAGAGAGAGAGGTCTGTGAAAGAGACAGTGTGTCATGTGAGTCTGTTCTTCTCGCGTCAGAGGAGGGGGGAAAAGAAAAAAAAAAAAAGGCATTCAGAGCGCAAAAGACTGAAACGGTACGGATAAACATAAGTTGTCATGTGCAAAAATACGTATTTTATACGATCGATGGAAGGCGCGGATTTGAAAAGGAAGGCTTGGCGAAAGCGGGAAAAGGAGATGCTGGAGGGTCAGGTAACTATTGACAAATCGACAAAAAAAGATTTCCTTTGTTTTAAAAAATATATTTTTTATTGATTACCGTACTGTGTTGTTCTTAACAGCATTAACAAGTGAATATTTATGTTTCTTTACTGTCAAAGAATATCCAACGACGGGGAGAAGACTTTTTTTTTATGTGGTAGAGTTGGTGCTAGCTTTTTATACTCGCGTTAGGGACACATGAAAGAAGAAAAGAGAACACTCTTTCATGATTTCATGATTAAGGTATGAAAATAAAATACATTTATCATTGACTCGTTTAGATAGAGACAAAGCAACAATCAAATGACGTTTTAATTCTACGAGTCTTTTTAGAATCTTCTCTCTCTCTCTCTCTCCCTCCGACTGGTTTTAAAGGGACAACCGAATAGACTAATGGGTCTTTGAAATGTCATGATCCTTATTCTTTTGATTTTAGTGGGGGAGGCATGAGGAATTACTTGGCGCAATTTGTCTTATAAAGACTAATACAAGTTTGATTGTTTTTCTATGGTCGGCGAAGTGCTTTTTAGAAAGAGAGAAATAAAGAAGGTAGGGATGAAGAATTAGAGCAATTGAGTGAGGTGGAGAAAGTTGGGATGTTAGGTTTTGAATATGGACAACCACCAACTTAGCTTGTTAGTTGCCATGTTTTTGTATTGGATCCCTTTCAATCTCTTTAGCTCCGTTGAATTGACCATATCAAAGGACTAATTTGGTGTCTATGATAATCTTTAAAGAGTTTGCCTCGCAAATGAATTAATTACACGGTAATCATTCAATAAGAAGAAGAAGAAAAAAGCACCCAGAAAGCTCTTCTGTGCAACTGGGTCCTATAAACAACTAATTGGTTTTCGATTTTACTGCAAAATGGGTCCTATATTTGAGAAAAGTTAAATATGGTGTGTGTGTCTGCATGAATTGAGTTCTCTTTAGGGCGGAGCGTGGTTAGTAAAAGTGGTGGTGCAAAATGCATGACAAGAAAAAATGGTTGGTCAAGCTGAAATGAGGACATCCTTTTGGGGAGGAGGACCCTTTTTGTGCATAACCTCGTCGATCGTGACTAATTGGGTCATAAGTAATGTGTGTGCAACATGACCATATATGTTATTGGGCCTTGGTGTTGGCCCTGTTTTTGGTGTAATTTCAGGATGGAAACTAAAAAGTGAATCCGAGGGGACCATTTTTTAAAAACTCTCTGTTCCTTGCATTCCAAAGAGTGAGAGTTGCCAGAAATCAAGTAAAAGTAAATGTGTGAATGTTCAAGTTCCATTCAACAGTCCCCAGTGTCCACAATACAACGGTTCAGGGTTTAACGGTGTTATCGATAGGTCCTGGGTTCGAGTCTTGATGCTGACTTACCCACCTGTTTGTTGGCGATTATTCGAAAGAATTTTCCGTGGGACCGGGACAAACAGGCGGAGGTAGCTTTCCCAGCTCGACCGTAAAATCAATCACGGAGAGTCCCTCCGATATAAAAAAAAAAAAAAAGTTTCATCCAACTTATAAATTTTCCCCATGAGCACCCAAAGCTGTAATCTGTCTTAAGGTAGTTAGCGTGGCATGTCACTTTTCTTATTACCTGAAAGAACTTCAAAGACTGTGTCCGCAATGAAGTTTTAGGAATCAGGTTCTCTTTTAATAAAGTCATGGATAGTGCTTTCTGGGAATCGAATTCTACTAGGAAGCCAGTGCCAGTCTCGCAAATTGATTCTGTAATCCTCACTCGCATACTAATTGTATTCAAGCCTCTCTTCATTCATAGATGGTTGTGTATAATGCACGCGATTAATCAAAAGATAGCCAATAATTATAGTACTCTGCTTGAGAAGGGACACGCCTTAATAGAATCACTATGGATTTATGTTCCATTAATTGATACACACATTCGTAGTGATTCTCGTGGCCTTCTCTTCTTGACCATGGATTTTGCTTGGTGAGAAAGGCAATGTTACTGCCACTAAAATTATCCCTATATTATCCAAGTAAAAAAATATAATGAATGTATTTATCTCCAACAACTGAGTAAGCCAGGCCAGCATGTGAAAAGTCAGTCTTTATGTACGGTCACTGCTTCACATACAGCTTTATGAAGTTTTAAAATAGTTCCAGCATGTCCTTTTGGGGATTTTTAAATTGTAGCCGAATTGTTGCCGGATTAAACACCCGTGTCTTCTACTCTGTTGACTACTCGATCAATCAAATTTTATTTATTTTATATTTACAGGAAAAAAATATCCATATAAATGGATATACATGGAAAACATATGCTAAATATTGGATATCCAGATGGACCCCTCAAAATTTCATGATATCTGTATCATGAGTTTATTTCACATCCCATGTCACCATCTTATTAAATTGAAATAGGGTTAACCTAACTCAATATGATAAAAAGACCAATATATGGTTGATATAGCCCAATATGATAAAACAAAAACCTATATATTCATATACCTACATGCATAAGCTATCTTTTCCACTCTAAAACCTATAAGATCGAACATAATCCCCACCTCCCTCTCCGTCCCACCATTTTGCCACTCCTCAACCACACCTCCCCCTTGGGCCTACCTCACTCATGCCACCTCAATCCGACCTTACTTGCATCAAACACAATCACACAAGTATTTCACAATGTTGGTTTGAGAGTAATGAAAAATGAATGCTTCAATTCTAAATCCGCATGCCCTTTGCAAGATCCATGCCTGATTAACTATTTCGTCGACCAAAATCTAAAGTCCATTAGTTCACATAAAGGACCTTGATACGCGCTAGAGGAGGGAGCCCAACAAGTCTCAACAAATGAAGAGTGTCTTACCAAATAAAAAAAAAGGTTGAATAGAGCTGTATGAGTATAGAATTTTCAAAAGTGTTTTTCTGATGTTGCACCAAACAAAGAAAAATCACGACACATTCAATTAAATATTATGTTACTGAACTTCTTTTTGGTAGGATGGTAGATGTTCTATTTTTAATAAGGGAACATGTGTTCAAATTTTGTCATCTCAGGACAAACTATTCTATTCAGGGTTAATCTAAACCCACCCTCTGGTCATGTTTTTTTAGTAAGAGTGTGATGGTGACAAGAGTTAATTTATCTTTATTTAAATAAATAAAAAAAACCAACCTCCTAATTTGGTTCAAATTCCCTCCGTGTAACCAACTTGATGGCTTACATCTTATATGTGTTTGAACTTTATGAATCTTGGATTTTCATCCCACGGATATTTGATACATCTCATATTTGAATTTTACAATGTATCCCACATACTGATACTCGCATCAATTATTGTGGCATGCACTTCTGCCTGAAACAAATGTCCACTTCAGCCATCTTTCCTCACTTGGATTCATGCATCCCCGGACTAATGTTGAATTTAGTTGTGCGGCAAAATTGATTCAATAGGAATGTGGGTTTTAAACTGATTTTGCAAAAAAACTCATCTCCCAACTTCTTTTAGAAATTGTAGTTTTTTTACACTATTTATTTGAAATAATTTTGCATTAAATTGCTATAGTAAACCTTTTTTATTATACGATCACAAAAGTAGCTTTCTTTAAATGTAAAAACTGTCCAATCATATAACTAAATTGAGTGAACATGCTTTTAGTATGCTTTGAAGTGATATGTGATTCATTCATATTTCACCTCCTGTAAATCGTACAATAAAATTTGTACCTTTAATAATTATTTAAAAACAAAAGTATCAATGCTGGTTTCATTGTTATTACATTTTGAATGACATTATAAATTCATAGAGATACGTACAGGAAGTCCATCAATCCACGGAAGGGACCTTGTATACGCGCCCGACGGAAAGAGCCCAATGAGTCTCAAACAAGTGAATAAAGTGGTATTACTATAGAATCCCAATAGTGTTTTCCATTGTAGGACTAAACGAAGAAAAAGAATAGTGGTATGAGTATAGAATCCCAAAAGCGTTTTCCAATGTAGGACTAAACAGAACTACAAAAAGTGTTTTCCAATGTAGGACTAGGCTCCGTTTGAAAACACAGATTGAAAAGTAGATTTTGGAATAAAACTGCTTTTTAAGATGATTTTAGACCTTGATTTTTTTGGGATGTTTTTTTTTAATTCGGGAATTAATATTTGGAAGGAATTTAATGTTTGGTAGAAAAAGTTGTCTTTCAATTCAAAAAATCGATTCCGACAAAAAAACGTTCTTTTTGAGATTTAAAAAACACGGATTTTGAGAGAGAAATTAAAATGAATTCAGTTTTTTATTCTGCCGGAATCCGACCCGTTTGGCTGTACGATTTTGATATTTTAGTTTTTCAAAAAGCGGAATCCGCCCAAACCTCGTTACCAAACGGAGCCTAAAAGAAGGAAAAAAACACACGTTCAATTAAATACGTTTGAACTTTATGAATCTTGATTTTCATCCCACAGATATTTAAAATTTTAAAGTGTATCCCAGTATCCCACATACAAATCAATTATTGAGGCATGCGCTAAGCTTCCAACTACCTAAAACAAATTTCTAATTCAGCCATTTTTTCAAAGAGGTAGACAAATATCACCATGATTTATGGAAGTTATATCAGTTGCGTAGAAGTTAGAGGAAATAGATAAAAGCAAAAACAAAATAAGGACGAATCTTGTTAGAGGTAGTGAAGGCCACTACCTCCATCTTTTCTCACCTTATTCATGCATTCCTGAACATACTCTTAATATGCTTTGAAGTGTTATGTCATTCATTCATATTTCACCTCACGTTGACAAGAAAATTTGCAAAAAAATGGTCATGGGTCCGGTCCTATTATTTACCAACAAACATAAAAAATAAAATATTTTGCACCATTAATATTTTGTAAAAACAAGAGTATCAAGGCTGGTTTCATTAATATTACATTTTGAATGACATGATAAATTCATAGAAACTTTAAATGCACATAAAACAAAATGATATGTCAAATTCCACATGCAACTCTCGGTAATTTTCTATTAAACAAATACACTCATCCATTAAATTAAATATTGGTATATGAATTGAAATATATATTGAAATACATTTCTGGTTTCATACACTACGATAATGAGGTACACATTGTGTTATCACAGTGTATGATACTGCAAGCGAGATTGTAAAACGAACTGAGTACAACTTAACTACCAAAAAATCAAGAAACAAGTAAAGCCCAACATCTGTTTTAACAAAAAAAAATTGATTAGAAGATGGAAAAAAAGTGGATCACACGGGTCTCAGGAGGCGAAGACCCGTGTGATCCACTTTTGGGAGTTTGCCCTATCAGGTACCTTTAATAGTTACATAATAATTAATATTAATTAACCATTCAGATGGGAATCAAAGATCGAATGTCACGTGACATCTTAAAACATCGTTTTCATTTTGTCTTTTTTTGTTCATCCTTTCACATGAGTCGGGAAGGGCAGACCACTGACGATAAATTCATTGCTCAAAGCGATCACAGTATTTAGTTATCCAAGTCAAAGAAAAAAAAGGTCAACACAAAGTAGCAACCAAAGCAATATATATCTGTGATTTCTTCTATTTTATTTCTTCCTTTTTTTAAGTACCCACAATATTGATTGGGAAATGTCTAACCGATCATACACCCATTATATAAAATTTTCATTCACTTGTAAAATATAAAAGGGGACGGTTACTCCCCAATCCTTTTAAGATAGTGAAGAGAACAAAAGAAAACAGAGAGAACACTAGGGAGGGGGTAATCGGGCTCGGATTCCCTGTTTCTCATGGTAACAGGAACAGGGTTTCCTTCCAATTAATGGATACCACCTATACAATTAAACAGGAGTTTAAAATTCTATTCACTATGTTTACATTACACGACGTCAAAAATTAAACGCGACGTCAAAAAAGTCGTTTACATGGTAAAGTAAAAAAACAATTAAACATTGCATTATGGTCTTTATATAATAAAACAATCACTCATAGATCCCTTAAATGGTGTGGTTGGTGACTTGGTGGATATCCTTCATGATCATGTCAGCGGCTCTGAAGTTACATTAAGGACTCGTTTGGATAGAGACATAAGATATTGTGGGGTTTATACCTATTACATGAATTTTTTACTTTATCAATGGAATAAGAGATTTTGTGTTTGGTTGTGTATTCAAATATTCTCATTGGGTTACGTAATAATAAAGGTTGGGGTGTTTGGTTGATAAAGAATAAGATGTGAATAAGGTGTAAAAAGTTGATTTGACATGTGGACCCCATTGATGTATAAGAGGTGATGACATGTGATTTGATGTGATGAATGATGACATGTGATTTGATAGGTGAGTCTCCTTAATCTAGTGAGGAATAACACAATTCCATGGGTGGACTTGGAATACAAATACCAGTTTATTCTCTCCTTATTCCGCATAGCTATATCCCTTTATTTTGTTTACCCAAACACCTGTTTTGCCTATTCCTTCCCTTTTCCACCCCTATTTCGTTAGCCAAATGGCCCCTAAAATTATTGTATAACATAAGAATTACAAACTAGTCCCTCTAATTCTTTTTCTTAATATATAATCCCTCTAAATTGAATCAAACGAGATGCCTCCATTCACTCTAACTAAATATATATACATTTTTTTTATAAAAGATATCATTCAATTTATTAGACTAGGTACTTCAAATTTTAAAAGTTCATAACTCATTAGATAATATATGTAATTTAAAATTAATTAAAAAGATGAGTGGAATGCATTTGGGACTATAATAAGATCGAGTGTAATAAATCCATGTCCTCTCATTTCCTTCAGACATTATTTTATTTGAAATAGTAATGATCACGTTTACGTCAAAAAAAAATCGAGTGTACCATTTTCCTTCTATTATTGGGAATGCATATCCAGCAACCACACTATTCATTGAAAAAAATTATTTTTTTCAAAAAATTGAATAAAAGTTTAGACGAGCTTCAAACAATATCTACACAATTATATTACAAACCAAATTAAATCATAAAAAACCACTATCAAATTTAATTAATAACATTAAGTCAGTCATACAACCTCCTATGTGATCTCAACATGTAGGTTTTGCTTAGAGTTGTAAGATTACAGTTATGATTATCTTAAAATCCACTAGCATGATACCGCTTTGTATATATAATTTTGATAGACACCAACGCATTGCAACCGACTCTTGTTTCTAAATGTGGTCTTTTCACCACTTTATCTCATTTCTTGTTCTCATAAAAATCATGCTTTGAACGAATAAATTTTCGACTTGGAACAACATTTTCAAAGTTAAATTTGACGCTTGATTTTTTAATACTAATACCTAATTTTTCAGCATACTTATTATAGAATTGATATACTATCTCTTCATCATCAAAATTTTTTTAAGGGAAGTTAAACTTTTTATAACTTGACGAAACAGTTACAAAGGGTCCAAAAGTAGAGAAAGGATAAAGAAGAATAAGTTAAGGACCCAAATAGGATTCAAATGGATTTTTTCATATCAATTTTTCATCATCAAATTACATATCAATGATTGGCACCTTTCTTGTATATTCAACATCTTCTTTAGAAACATTTAATTCTATTTCTTTGATCAAAGTATTAATAGAAGAATTCAAATGGATTTTTTTACTATAATAGTTCACATTACCGTTTAATACTAATTCACCACTCTGGTCATTTAGAGAATCATTCAACTCCAATTCCATTCTCATATTTTTCTTGTTAGAACAAATTTGTCAAATTCAATTGTTATCTTGCAAATACTTAAAAAACAACTATAATATATTTTGCACAAAACATATAAAGTAGGATTCAATTTTATATAAAGTTAATATCTTTTTCATATTTCCTTCTTAAACTTTTTTTCTCTTTCTATTAAATCATCGTAGCGCCGTAGTTTTCCTCTCTCGTCAATTTTTTTTCTTGTTATTTGGATACACGTGAATAAAGTCCCCCCCCCCCCTTTATCTGATTCATATAGAGTATTTATTTGTGATTGTTTTATTATACAGGGACTATAATACAATGTTTGATTTTTTTTTATGACTTGTTTAGTTTTTGATGTAGTGTAACGTTTTTAACGGTGTCATAAACACAGTGGATGAAGTTTTTAACGTCTGTTTGATTGTACAGGTGGCGTTCATTTATTGAATGAAAATCATGTTTTCTGTTCCCATAGGAAACAAACAGGGAATCCAAACCCGGGGGTAATCATGAACTAATGCATGGATGTTGGGGGTAGGCTTTATTATTATCATCGCATTAAGTGGATATCCACTTGTGCCTGTTTGGAAACACGGTTTGAAAATCAGCTTTTAGCTTTTGCAGCTTTATGCACACCTTTTGTGGGTAAATGATGATGTTTTGAGGTGTAATGATGATGATTTGATAATGTAATGATGATGGCTGCTTTATGAAACACAGATTTTGAGGCACAGTTTTAGAAATAAAATCTAGTAATGATGATGTATTTAAGTTGATATGTTTGGTAACAGCTTTTAGCTTTTAAATAATGATATATTTGAATTGATGTGACTCCAAAAGCTAAAAGCTATTTTTGACTTTTGTAACCAAACAAGCACTTAGCTCAACAATTTAAACTCGACATCCATCCATCAATCCATCCATCCATCCCAGTCAAATAAGTAAACATATCTGTTTTTGGGCCTTTGTTGACCCAACTTCACAGAGTCAACGACATATCTTGGTGGCGAAACGGTCAAAAGCTTCTATCCCATCGTATGGGAATCAATCTGACATGGCCACACATGCAACGCATGAACGCACTCCATTGAATCAAAGCATATATTTTATTTTTAAAATACATTAAACGAGACTGCAATTTATATTAGACGGAAGGAACACCATCTAACTTAGATTCTCGGTTGCATGTGTTACTGTTTTTTTCAGTTTTGATTCAATCAAGAATGATACTATCAGTACCTTTAGTATCATACTTTACATCTTATTGATTGAATCATAACTGTACAGAGAGTAATTCTATACTCAATAATTGACTGTATAATTTTATTAATAAATTATATAGTTCGATTAATAAGTTGTGTAGTTTAATAGGTATTGATGGTAATAAGACTTTACTAAATATGAATATGGGCTCTGTTTTTTAGCCTCTCGTTGTTAAAAGAAATAAAACATACACTATCATTCTCTTCAAGAAACAGACTCAAATTGATACATATGACGTCTGTAGTCTAGAGGTGATATAATATATGAAAAATTTTAAAATTATTTATTAATTAATCAAAACATTTATATGCTTCACTAAGATATGTGTATATAATTGGCTATGCAAACCGAGCTGCATATATCATTTTCTGGAAGAGAAGAGAAGGGCAGGCATGGCAGGCCAATGAGAGAGAGATGAAGACGAGGACCTCGAACATAATGAGAGGAAGTAAATGCCCATAAACAGTTGTGTAGTGTGTATTAAATGCGGGCAGCTGGGGAAACCCACCCACCACCCCCCAAAAAAGAAACTCTTCATCAACACCACCAGCACCACTCCCTCCCTCTACCCCCACCCCAACATGAAATACCACATCTCTCCTTCCTCTCCATCTCAACATGTCCTCCTCCACCTCCACCTCCATCAACACCACCTCCACCTCCACCTCCACCTCCACCTCCCAAGGCGCCTACCTTTTCCACAACCTCACAACCCTCGGCCTCGGCTACGCCATCGCCATCGCCTCCGGCTTCCTCGTCCTCCTCTCCGCCCTCCTCCTCGCCTCCTACGTCTTCTGCCGCTATCGCTCCTCCCACCGCCGCAACAACAACAATAGCTCCTCCCAAAACCCTAACCCCAACCCTAACCCCAACGCGGTCATCCTCCCCCGCATCATCTTCGTCGCGGAAGACGACGACGACGACGGCGGCCCCGTCCCCGGCCTTGACGAGGCCGCCATCAACTCCTACCCCAAGTTCCCTTACTCGAAAGGTTCCACCAACGACACCGTCTGTTCTATCTGCCTTTGCGAGTACAGGGAGGGGGAGATGCTCCGGATGCTCCCCGACTGCAGGCACTCCTTCCACCTGTCCTGCGTCGACGCCTGGCTCAGACTCAACGCTTCCTGCCCTGTTTGCCGTACGTCACCCCTTCCGACTCCCATGTCCACTCCTCTCTCCGAGCTCGTCCCTCTCTCACAGTTCAACGCCGACCAGAGGAGGAGGTGACCCACCCGCCTGTCTCTCTCTCTCTTTCTCTTTTGGGTTTTTATTTATTTATTTTGGTGATCCTTCCCTGATGTCGTGTATATTTCTTTATTAGATTTTATTCTTCTTTTTAGATCATGGAGTTCTTTTGAAAGTTTGGGTTTTTCTTCTCTCTTTTTTTTATTGGTTGTGTATTGGATTGGCTATCTGGGAAATTTGGAACTGACCCTGATTCCCCCTTTTGGTGTATCTTTAGGATTTGAATGATATTTCATTTATTTCAGTTGGTGGGTCTTTATTCTGCTGATCAATGAATACAGTGGATAAATATATATGTTCTTCATCTTGTTTTTATCAAGGAATGCTGCGGCTCAAATTGAGTGTCGATTTCAGTGTTTTTCTTTTAAGTATGCTTTGGGTATCGACTCTTTTCTTCCCTTGCATTGGATTTGTAAGCTGAATTTCCTTGCCCCATCCTAACTCAGTGTGAATATGATTTGTTGCAGTGTGAAACCTTATAATTAGTTGTGCTTCCCACATCTATAGGAGTAAATTTATTTAGTGCCACTCTTTATCTAAAGCAATACTAATCTTCAGGACAATTGTGTTGGATCTCGTGGGGGATTTTATTTTGGCACAAAAATCCTTTTTTATGTTATAGATGAATAGCAGAAATGGAGATGGTAGATAAATTGATAATGCAATTTTGAGAAGTTTATCAAGTAATTGGAATTGAAGGCTTTTTAGAGCATCTCCAACCACCCTCCAAATCTATAAATCTGGAGGGTGGTTTGCTCCAATTACCCTCCAAATGGACCTCTAAACGTGGAGATTTGGATTTTGGAGGTGACCTCCAAATGGTGAAAGTGTGGATTAATATATATGTCACATTTTTGACACATTTATTCTTATATTAAACTACTCTGAAATTTTGGGTCATTCATTCAGCTCTGGAGTGCAAATGTTACTGTGAGCCTATGTTCCTTTTTTTCTCCTTCGGACTGGAGTATAATTGAGTATTCAAGTAGACATGATTAGTTTACTGGCAGACTTGCTAGATAAGTGTTGATACTTTCTTTTGATGTTGAACTGTTTAGGCGCTCAACACTGATCATAACATGTCATTGTCTCTCTCGAATTAACTCCACAAAAAGTGATATAGTCTGTTTAAATAATCTCAGTTGCTGAATATCTAGGCATTCAATTTCATGTCTTCCTTAACACTTCCATTCATATTTTCCTATAATCAGATCTGAATTGCAGTTTTCTTTTTTTAAAAAAAAAAAACAAGAAGAAGAAAAGAAAAGAAAATTCTGAATTGCTGTTTTTAAATTCATGCTTGGTTTCACATGAATTTCTTCCCAAGGAGTTCTATGCAAATATTTAGAATTTCAATTGTGTTTTGATTTTCAACTCTCTTTTTTTCTGTAATTTCAATGGATTATTTTGCACATCAGAGAAAATGTCATAATGTGCATAGTTTCCTTTTCTTTATTTTACCTAACCATAGACTTGCATCCCTTTGACTGGTAGGAAGTGGTTGAAGTATGTGAGATAATTAGTTGAGAACCACATAGATTGGTTCGGATTCCATTTTTATGGCACCTGCTCAATAGCTCAAGTCAATTTCTCTATGTTTGGAACTGGATGTCATGCCACCCAGGGAACCACTTTTAACCCTTTGTGTTTGTATTGTTGTGAACAGGATCTTATGAATGCTTTGTCAATGACAATAAAATATGGTGTTTATGGTCTAGACTCTAAATAGAAGAAAAAATAACTGCTATTTCACATGGCCCAGCCCAACTTTTATTATTTGTTTAAAATATTGTAGATCTAATTCTACTTATTAACTTGGTTCCTTGCCTGTACTGCAATGTCTAAAGTCTATGCATTGCTTCTTTTTTAAGATGTGGTAGGAACTCTGCCACCAAAATTTATTAATCCATCACTTGAGGTAAAGCTCCAGCAGAGTCTATGCATTTTTCATAGCACATAACCTGCATTGTTTTCCTTGAAAGTGTCCAGTTCCTGGCTGACATTGAAATTTTGTTCAAGGCTGTCATTTCTGCTGAACAGTGTTGGGCAAGAGTCTTGTAATTTCATTGTAATATAAACTCTTTCTATTTTGGGCCTTGACATTTAAGTGAAGAAGAGATGGGTCTTTTTCAAGAAATTATTTTGATGAGTGGAGACAGATTCTATATGTATTGAATGGATTTGGTAAGATCTCATTCAAAGCTAAGTTTGTGTTCTAGAATTATTATTATTATTATTATTGAGATGAAATGGTAGGCCTTTGTATTAGATAGAAAGAACGATGCCCAATTACAAAGCGAAAATAAAAAGGAGAGGGAGAAGGAAGGTGAATCCCTGTAGAGGTGTGTGTAGAATTTGATCTCACACTTTAAGTTACTAAATGTTCTAGACCACTTAGGTGCGGTTATCAAGGATATTTGTGGTAGTAGCAGTAGGATGCCCCATCCTAGAGTGTGTTGTTGTGAATGTCTGCAGACTTGTAGAGTTTCTGGGGACTTCATAAGAAATTTGAAACCAATTGTTAGTCTTACTGATAGTCAGTGTGCTCAATGCACTTTGGAAACCTCAAACTGCGATCAGTTATAAATGTAAGCTGTTAAGAAATGACTTCAGAAATCAAGTGCTTCAGCTGGGATTTGGTTTCCAATTTTCCAAATTCACCATGTTTACTAGTTCTTACTTGAATTGGTATTCTATGGGGGAAATTCACAGTATCGTTGAAATTGTTAAGTTCTGGAGCATTACCCAAACCATGTGCAAGTCTTGTTGAATTGAGAGAAAGGGTTGACCACCAACTGCCAGTTATCAGATGTTTGTGACTATTTAATGGGTGGGTCAAGCCATATGCTTTTCATTGGCAACTAAATGATGGATGGATTAACTTATGTTTTTGCACAGTTTGTTGATAATCCTCATCAACTACTTGGATCAATATATTGATATGAGCAATTTATCTGTTATGTATGCTGTTACCTGGCAAAATTATGGACTTTCACTTGACAGCATCTGATAATGGCCTCAGTTCCTTGTCTTGGAATTCAAACCATATTCACTAGAAATTAATTCTGTTCTGCCATATAGAGTAGGCTACTCACTGAAGTTGGACTTCTCTTAACACTTGCTTTTCTTGACATGTGAGACAAAGATGATCAACAAACCCATCCGGGGAGATGATTGTAGGTAGAAAATGGATCTCTTGTGAGGTTTAAATCATCCGAATTCTTCTTTGGCAAGAGTGATGCATAATTATCATCTAATGCTTTGCGAATCAGTATTTATTAACTCATCTTTGTTGCTGTTGTCATGTCATTGAATCTGAATGTTCAGAGCCCACATTTTATTTGCGGGGGCATATCTTTTAATTTGAGGTCATTAACATGAATGTGATGGTCTACCTACCTATTAATTATAATGATTATCCAAACATGTGCATATCTGTTTAGTCGTAGGCCAACATCAGACACAGTTATTGAAACAGCCGAGTGAATGGTACGATTTTCCTGGACAATCAAGATGACTCACATAAAGACTGAAGTTTATCATGTCTTTTTTTTCCCTGGACAATCAGTTGTGCCTGGGGTCGCATTATAGCATGGTTGCTTCTAAAATGGCCAAATCTGTAAATCAATTATGTATAATATGGATGACTGATTGCATAACATTTGAAAAGCCCTCATAATGTTGTGACTAACTTGTATAAGCAAGGCATGGCTTTCCATAATTTGGAGTAAAAATCATGGGTGGGCTATTTGCACCCCTCGGTTTACTTTTCACACCCCTTTTAAATGGATTAATATTTGAAGATCCATTTACAAATGGGTACTAAAGACACCCACTCCGAAAAAGGTTAGCCACATGGAGTGTCTAAATATGTGTAATCTATAGCCACCTCTGATGTCTATGGGAATAGAAGTGAAACCCGTATATTTTGAAATAGATTAGACACATAAGATGTCTAGGTATCTGTAATCCTTAGACATTGCAACAGTCTATAGGAGCAGAAGTGAAACTTGTAGATTCTGGAATAGGTAAGATATCTGAAATGTCTAGGTATTTGTATTACCTAGACATTGCTGCAGTCTATCATAACAGAGGTGAAACCCGTATGTTTTAACTAATTAAGTAGACACCTGAGGTGTCTAAGTATATGTGATATCTAGACACTTCTGCAGTCTATCGGAACAGAAATGAAACAAATAGGTTTTGATTAATGAGGTAGACACCTGAGGTGTCTGAATATATATGATCTCTAGACACTGTTGCAGTCTATGGGATCTCTTTACATGGTATGCTACATCAGAAGAAAAAAAATATTAATGTGTTAAAAAAAGCTACAACATGATTTATCATGTAATGATAAATCATTGAAAAAAACTCAACAATAACAACCAACCATGAAACAAAATAACAAACTACTTATTAACATTCCCAATTGCCTAAATCCTCCGATATAAGAAACGTTTCTTAGAAGCCATTGAAAGGAGGTGAGTGAGACAATCAATTTGTTATTTTTTTGTAGAGATTTGGAGGGACAAATGAAATGTTAAAAATTTTTTTCTGAAAAGATTGACACATGGAGTGTCTACGAAATGTGAAACCGTCGACACTGGTAGTGTCTATGCGTGCAGAAGAAGAACAACTTGTTCACATCTTCGATTCCATCCCCCCCAACCTCGTCTCCTGGTCTACCTCGTCTCCACCTATGTCCATCACTCCCTCCACGAACACTGCTTCCACGCATTCGCCGTGAAAAAAGCGCACCTTTCCGACGTCGATTTTGACCGGACGACCTTCCTCACCGCCTCTCTGTGGATGTCAAAGGCTGCCAATGTATCTTCTCGGAGGCGCTCTTCCCTACCGACCCAGCCCCACCCTCCACCTCAACCCCACCCTCTTCCTCCTCCTTCTCCTTCTCCTCCCCTTCTTGCAAATTTTTTTAGGGTTTGTAGTGGGGTGTGCAGTGGAAAGTAAAATGTTATATAAATACTGGGGTGTGTACAGAACCCAAGTTATTTGGGTGGGGTGTGCTCAGACACGGGGTGTGCTCAGCAAACTGAGGGGTGCAAATAGCCCCACCCAAAAATCATTAGCTAAATATCAATCAAGATAGGGGGTATTTGGGTCCTGGGAGCCGGTTGGGTTGGACCCGGATCCAATCCTATTATTAAAATGGCTCAATGGGTCTAGGTCCATGGTTGGTTCGCAGTCCACGTGCTCGGGTTTGTATACTTCATATGACCTAGACCCGACTCTTCTGTGGCGGGTGTGCCGATTGCTTTATAGGGGGGTAGTTGTGGACAACTTGTCCATGTATATGGATTTTTAAATACTGTGTTATTCAATTAGGACATTGGTTTGTGGACAAAAAATCTACGATTATTCGGTTGATACATTATTTTGTAGACAAAAGTCAAGCGTTATTCGATTGAGACATTATTTCGTAGACAAAAAGTCCAGCGTTATTCGATTGAGACATTGTTTCATAAACAAAAAGTTCAGCATTATCCGATTAAGACTCCTTATAGTAGATATTTTGTCACTTGTTATTTAATTTAAATCGGATTTATGCAGACTTTCATGAGTAATGAACTTTTGTAGACTTTAGAAACAGAAATATAAAGAAAAAAGTCATTTCAAAATCCCACTCAAATAGGTGGAATTCTCATGGATTTTTTTATTCTAGCGTTGTGAATATCTTCTTTTTTCTTTTCTTTTATGAATGATAGTTATCTCACGTCTTTCCTAGTTTTTTTTATCTATTTATCATCATATGTTTGATAAATATATAAGAATGGTGGATTTTCTTGTGTTCTAATCAAACATTTCCTTATTATATATTATATAATATATGCCTAGATTATCCACCATTATTTTCTAAAATATAGGTTTATTTTATTGTATATTTAATGATTGCTTTTATTTTATTTTTATTTTTTAAGTAATATACTGACTGTTTTTTTTCTCTCATTGAGTAATATAATTTATGATTTTATTTCATTATATTTAAGTGATATAATATATGATTTATATATATAATATATTTTCTTATTTTATTGCCTCTCTAATTAAACTTATCCCTTCCTTTTATAAAAACTTATGAATTTTTTCTACGGAAGTTCTGTATGAAAGTTTTCAAAAGCCTCAATAAGAGTCGATATGTGAAAGTCTGTAAAAATCTATAAGAACCTATAAAGTCCATTGCTTAAATAATATGCACAGAAATTCTTCAAAGTCCATGTCGACTATACGAAAGACCCATGCTTCTCGTGTCTTCCTCGTCATCCTTTGCATTAGTGATAATAATATATGCTACCTCTCACCACAGATATATTATATATCATATATACCACAAACTGCCAAAACTTCGCTTTTAACTATAAGATGAAAAATCAAATGATTGAAAATATAGCAATTTTCTTCCGAGAAAACCAAACACCATTTTTGAGTTTGTAGGATGGATTATTCTGATTTTTTATATAAGCACTCGCGGATTCAGAAATTTTTATAGATAATGTCATTAAAAAAATAAATTTCAAAAAATTTCAAAATATTCTTATCAAATGTTTTTATGATCCCTGTGACTTTGATATAATTGTATAAATGGAGCTCCTGGATGAACCCATCACTTAAAAAGATGATTTATTTTTTTAGCACTAATATACTCAATCCGTTTTGCAGGCATATAAGAGAGATGAAAATCATCCTTCTTCCTGCATTAACCGAACAAAGATATCAGAGAGCAATCGCCACCAGACCTCGTGGTGACATCTCTGAACAACATGGTCTATGTATGTTCAACTCCCCCCACCCTTTCATACCAGAAAATTTGCAGATGCACATAGAACAATTTAAGCTAGTGAAAGCATGTCAAATTTCTGTGTGTAGAGAAAAAATCCACATTATGAATAACCAACATTAAAGTCGTGCTCAAAAAGGGCTGTTGTCAAAACAATATAGATGAAGGATGAAACATGAGTCCTCTTATTCTGCCTGCTTTTCAAGTGAAAATGAAATAATCCACGGAAACCCAATTTGTTGCGCATGCATATAACAATGCAAGCAATCAAATGTCACATGATATCGCAATGCCAACCAGATCTTAATAAATGACAAATTTTGATTGACATTTCCATCCGACCATACTTTATATCCTGTCATACATGCTAAGCGCTCTGTTGATGGCAAATATCTTGCAAGCTGGGCAGACTCATCAGTACTCCAACTGTTCTTTCGCTTATGCACCCCTGATTCCCCCAATTTTACAAACAGGTTCATCCTTCGATCTAAGAATCTGTAGAGCAGGATGGACTTTAAGATCACCAATTATGATCTTCTGATCGATGTCGAGCTCGCTTAGGTCCACGTCAATGTATGGTGGCACGATATCGGCTGGGCAAAGACATTTAACAGTTCTTTTTATGGTATTCAGACAAGCACCTGCCACATAACACAATTACGTTGCATTAGAGTTGAGAAATAATTTGTAACCATTCGTCACACCAGAATTTCTATTCACCCCCCCCCCCCCCCCAAAAAAAAAAAAAAAAAAAAAACCACACCCCCCAAGGAAACTCTTGTGTTTAACTTGACTTTCTTGCCAGTCAACTCAAAATAGTTCATATTTTTGTTAGTACACTCTTCGGACCAGTTTGACGTTCATTCTCATTCTGCTAGAACACCCAAGAAAATTTTGTTTGAAATCCTCCATTCTTGTGTTCATTCTTGGATATCCTAGCAAAATTTTTACCTTCCACGGAATCTACTAGAACTGGATTCCTAGGAAGGAGGAATTCTCCTTTTGAACCAGAGTTATCAAATTGACCCTTAAATCTATCCAAACACATCCTATCCATTTATACACGCCTGCAAGTTTGTGCTATAAATCACGATAGCTTATTGGCATGTTTCTCTGATTCTCTCTATGTGATAACAAAGGCTCAAACAATGATGAAACCAGTCATAACAAATATCAAATAACCCTAGCATAGTAATTAAAAACAAATCTAGAGCAATAAAATCCTTATATACTTTACGTTTATTGCCATTTCCCTGTGGAAAAGCATTTAGGCATACTATATACATGCTACGCGCCTTATTGAGTTACTTTTTCCAAAATTTTATTGTTTTGAGCTACCTGGCCCATTCATAAAAATAGGTTTGGCAACAAATTGTAACATTATAGCTTTAGTTATGGAATTCAGAACATAAACAATTCATATCATTTACCATACCCAGTTTCTCTATGCTTTAGGATTCACATATGCATCTTTACACCAATTTGTTAAACAACAGTCATGGCTAAAATAATGTCCTAATGTTTATTGCTTTCATTTCTTTTAAAAAAAAATTATCACATTTTATCAACATTAATCCCAGAGTAATAAAATTGGAACATTTACTAGCAAATCCAGCACAACAAGTAAGGGTGAAGAGACACCAAAAGCAAATTACATATTTGTGTGACAAGCTAAGGATTAAGATAACAAGTACTCATGAACAGGTATATAAGGCATATACATCATACCTTTTCTTAATCCAGGGGATACATCATCTCCTCTGAACACAAGAGGAACATCCACCTTTAGTAATGCATGCGAAGGGGCTCTCAAGAATGTCACGTTAAGTAATGCTTCAGTTCCTGCCTCGAGATGTAGCTTAAGCAATGATAAACAGTCTTGTTTCAGAGAACGGCCATGACAAGTTGGCAGAAATAATTGAAAATGGTTCCATATCTAAAAAACTTAAAAATTGCAACAAACAGGGTGACAGATATTTTAGAGAAGATGCCATGAACTGCTGCAGAAACATATGGATAATTAAATAAAAACCTAACAAAACAAACTTCAAGATGGATTTAAAAGAACACAGTGTGGACATCTATGAGAGAATTAAAGTTGTTATAATTAATAAGCTATTGAATTAAAAGAAAAAGTTAAATAATAGAATTAGAGACAGGCATTCATTTATCAGTTAAAGAAGGAAGTGAGCATAACCCAGAATTTCTATCATAGAAATTACCTCAGCATCAGCATCAATGTAACATCCCATTTTTCCATTTCAACTAAATGGATTGACCAAGGCACAAATGAAGGCACCAAGAGAATCTCAAAACCAAACTATTAAGAATAGGAGACAGATGATCTGCACCTCATGAAGCTTAGGAGGAACCTCAAGAAGAGTATGCAACAGAATGCCAAAACTATTAAGTTAGCCCTCATTATTATTACAATTGTACTCTTTACAAATGAAGTATAAACTTCGGATTTTCAGTCTAGTGACAACGAGAAGCTATATTCATGCACGAATTCTTCTTCGTAGAAGAAAAGAGAATTGACAACAAATATGTTGCTTCACCATGTGTCAGGTTGCATTTTCAGCCTCTTCCTAAGAGCACAAACAAAGTTTATTACCTCTTGCATTTCTTACTAAAGCTCCATTTGGATAGGCGTTCAAGGTGCGACTGCAGCATGGATGCATACAAACATGCAGACCCTAATCCAAATATCGTTTCGCGTCGACATCAAAAACATAGTGTAAAAAAACGTGTTGTTTGTCGCCCCAATACAACGCTTCTCGCAACGCAACATACTGGTTCAGTGGTCTTTGTGAGTGTTTTACAAGTATACCCTTGCAGATTTGGTGAAATGCCAACCCCTGCCCCGATTACACATGACTGGGCGAGTGCTTTATAAACGAGGGGTGAAAATGTAATCTGGCCTCCACGGGTCCAAAACGCAACATTCCATCCAAACAGGGGAGAAAAATCAGTGGAATGCATCCTTAATGCGCGCACGGACCTGATACCATCTCCATTGCCGCGTATGGAAAAAAAGTAGTGTTTCGCACCATGCATCCAAACAGGGCCTAAATGTGACGAGTTCACTAGAAAAGTGGTAGCTATTGAAGTCCAAATGCCAAAAGAGATATTGGCAACTCCCTGTATATCAAGCCTGAAGGCGATTGACACCTCTTTTCATAGGTCTATTCTTATCCGACCCTGTCATCCAACCTACCCACATTCTCTCCCTAACCTTCAAATTTCCTAAATTGGAGAGCTTTTCCCCTCAAAACCATGTCAATTGAAGGTAGCCCCTTGAATTATGGTGGCCCCTCTCTCAAACATGCCCAGAAAAGGATAAGTAAAACAGAAAAAAAAAAAGAGTTGCTAACTTATTTTAATGAACAAAATATTTCTTCCTCCTTGAAAAATATAACAATGAAAACATTACATTTGGCATGGGAGATGAGATGAATTTTTCAAAGAAGCAAGATCAATGCAACGAAATGGACAGAATTTGGGATTTCATCAAAAAGATCAATCCATCATCCATAAACACTCTGATGCAGAGATAGATGCAAGAAGAATGTATTTCCTTTGATGATCCCTCAGGCCTTTTGCTGGTCTATTTGGAAGACAAGGAATGCAAAAGTACTATAAAAAAAAAGCAATGCTATGTTAAGAACACATGGAGCGCCCTAGTTTATCATATAACAGATTGGTGCATATATAGGCATAGATATCAATCACTGAGGAGTCTTTCGAGTAGAGTAAGGGAGTCTAGTTTCGGGGTGGTACATTTCTTATGTACCACAATAAGTAGTCTATAAATGGAAATAGGTTTGGTAGACACCACCTTTTATAGAAATAAATAAATAAAATAAAATAAATAAATAAATAAAATTAACATGAGAGATGGAATGGATTTTGCAGTGTGAAATTAGGCCCTAAAAGCTGATGAAAATTCTTCTAAACAAAATCTGTTTCAAGAACACCAGTCCCACACGTCGTCAAATGAACCACCTTTTCTCTCCAGGAGTTGCATAAAATGATTTCTTTTGCAGCACTCTATAAAAAAATCAAAACAAAAACTGATTTTTTTTGGCAGAAAACTGGAAAATAAATGTAGAAAAGGAAAATTTATTTTTCAATATAAGAAATCAGTCATTGACAATGCTGATTAATAAGCAAAGAGCACTCTGGAATTTCTTCTCTTCGCTTTTCTCATACTATGGCCTAAAACCAAGTGTTGCCCATCACTTAAACACACTCATTTACCACACAATTTCTGCTGGAAACCACTAATATCCACTGAAACATTAATTTGCATCTCCACATGCAACATTCTCTCACAGTTTGAGATACAGGTCATGGTAGGCATCATTCTAGGTTTATGTGAAACAATTTCCAAACTAGTGGGCTGCTCTAGAGATGATATTTTTTTTTGGTGGATAAATGCTGGGACTCGAACCTGCAGTCAATTTATACAGTGTGATGTGAGCCAACTGTCAGGTGTAGGACTAGGTCAATTTTTTGATCTAGCCTTCTTCATATTTTCAAGATATTGCTTCAATCCACCCTACTGCAATGGGATAATCCTTGATGATTCTGCTTCTCTTTCTTAATAATCACTCTAGACTCATGAACTTATGGAAAATCCAGTAGCAACCAAATATGAGACCAATATACATTAGACTAAAAATTGTAATCAACAACATCACCAATTCCTATGAACTTCTAAATTATTGGATATGACCCATCACATCTTGTAGAAGCCTATCAATGGATTAAGGATAAAGTGTAAGGACATGATCAGGAAGACCCACACTTTTTAAAGAAGAATATTCCTTTTCATGTTGTTGATTGAATTCCGGAATTATTGACAGACAGAAGGTCATGTCCTAATTACATACCTCCCAAATGCCCACACACCCATCTTTCTTGGTGAGCACTACACTCTAAAACGCACAAGGTAGGGATTTTGCAAAAGAAGAAGAAGAAACCAATGAGACAGTAAGCATGTTAGCACAAAAGCAACTAGACCAACATTTTGTAACTGAGAGGGCAAGATCCTCAGGGTATACATGTTCTTCACTTCTTCCTAGTTTTTATAACATCAAACTCGAATAACAAAAATTGCCTAAATCATGTATGATGTCAATCCAATTTGCCCCTAATCAAGGAACAAGCCTGACACCCACTACATAAAGCTAACTTCTAAATTCCCGCATCCTCTAATTGACCCCTTGGTCGCACTATTAGTTATTGTTTCAACATGCAATTGGGCAGATTCCACATTTGCGGGACACAGACTATGCAAATGTAGTAATAGTGTAATATGAAAAACAGACCCAAATAAGCCTTTGGTTATAGTATTCAAAATGAAAAGCAAGCAATCACAAAACATGTAAGAAATCGAACAAAGATATAGTCATCATTCACATCCTCTTTCATTATGCCTTGGTCTGGAGGAACAATCAATCATGGTAGCTAATACACTCAAAACAAAAACAACAACAAAATAAATAAATAAATAAGAACTCCCAAAGTTGTTACAGAGCAGGTTGGGGGGATTGGTGATACCTTACGGGGCAAAACGCGGACCTTCTCGATGACTTCATCGGAGTCAAAATCGGGCCTGACCTCGAGATCAAAGAGCCTGGAGAGGAAGAAGGAGTAGCCGAGGTGGTTGACGAGCTTCCGGATCTGGTTGGTCCTCACAGAGATCAGGCGTTTGTTCCCTCCCTCCTCCCCCTTCTCCTGCTCGAAAAGTATGCTAGGCACTCGCCCCGCCTTCCTCTCCTTCGCCGCCACGATCTTCTTTGGTCCCGCCCTCGGTACTGCCAATATCGTCTCGGAGTGCTTCGGATCCGGACGAGGGAAACCCTCAAGGTACTCAAAAATTGGGGCTTCCGCCACCGATGGTGACTCGGACGGAGCCAGAATGGCTGCCGCCGATCCGAATGGGCGGGACAGGTGGGGCCTGGACCCGGCGAGGCGTCTTAGGGTGGTTATGGATCGAACGAACCGCATTGGGCCCTGTCCGAGTGACCTCTCTGTCTCTCTCTCTCTCTCTGTCTGTGTTGTGTTCGACGTTCGAGGTCCGTTGGGTTTAGACGACGGCGGCGAGGGTTTTAGGGGGGGGGGGGGGGGGGGGGGGGGGGGAGCTTTACTGCCACCCGGTTTACCATTCACCCCACCCCATTGGTTGCTTTAGTTATTACCCTTTGATAATACATGAAATATGTTGGGGGCAGCTAATACCACCCGCCAACTACTCAACCCACCCCCATATTATTTTTTATGTATTTGAAACAAATCAATCTCACCCTTCACAACCCATCCCTTTACATTTTAATTCACCCAGTCTGCCTCAAAAACCCTCCCGGCCATCCTCACCATCGCTACAAGCTCGTCGACCTTGCCCTCTTCTGTTGCAATCGCTGTCGTTCATGACAGAGAACAAATTATCGTCGCTCTGACTCACCACCATCGCCGCCTTCTGCCTCCCCACACCGCCCTCCCCATCCTCCTCCTCTGCCGCCGCACCCACCTCTCCTTGCGATGAGTGAGTCAGAGCAACGACGGATTGTTCTTCGCTATGGACGACGATGACTGTGGCGAAAGAAGACGAGATTGTTGAGCTCGTCGCAGCGGTGGGGATGACTGGGAGGGTTTTTGGGGTTGAGTGGGGTGGGTTAGGATGTGAAGGGGTGGAGTTGATTTGTTTCAAATACATAAAAAAAATAATATGGGGTGGGTTGAAGAGTTGACGGGTGGGTATTGACTACCCCCAAATATGTTCACGTAGTTAGGGGAAGAGCACCGATACACTCAGTTCATTTTTTCAGTCCGCAGTCTTATATACTACAATAGTGTAATGTATATTGTGTTATCATAGTGTATGGACTCTACCATAATTAAGCCTGTCAATTATCCAAAAAAATATCTGTATCCGATCCGAATCCGTATCCGAAAATGCAGAAAATATCCAATATCTGAAAAATCCATATCCGTATCCAAAAAAAATATCTGTATTTGAAAATTTTCTAATCGAATACGGATATGCATGTATCCAATCCGAATCTATATCCGATATTTATTTTTTTTAATATATCTGGATTAAATTTCGGCCTTTAGATTTTCATTTAAGGGTCTACATTCTAGGGCAACACTTACACCTTATGTTTATCTCGCCGTCTCTTATACCCACCAAAAAATCACAAAAAAAAAAACACATCCCCGTCTACCCTTCTCATCTCTTCTTCTCTGCGGCTCGCGGATCACAGTGCTGTCACCTTCGCCTTGACCTCCACCCACCGTGCTCATCTCCGCCACCATCCATTTTTTATTTCATTGAGGGCAAATGAAATCAGATGCCATTAACGGTAGCTAGGTTGAGGATCACCACGAGTTGTTTTTGTTTCTTTTTTTAAAGTGTCTTGGTGTTTTGGAGTGAGAATTAGAACCATAAAGAGATCATGGCTTTGATGATGATGGTTAGATGCAGGGGAGGAGAGGAAGCAGAGCCGCAGAGGTTAAGGGACTCATGACATGAATGAGAGATGTTAAAATACTTTCGGATATTTCGAATAATTATCTGAATTCGAATCCGGATGTTCGGATTGGATACGGATATCGATTTTTAAATATCCGTCAGATACAGATACGGATATGTATTTTTTTTCCAGATATGGATATGGATATAAGTAGATCCGCTCCATATCCGTCCGATTGACATGTTTAACCATAATGTATGAGGTTGAATTTATTTTAAAAGAAAAAATATATCAGTGTATCTTAGTTTATACTTTAATTCAAATATTAGTATATGCTTTAATGAAAAATGTATATCTTTTAAAAAAGAAAAATCAATGAGGATTGTATATATGGCTATAGTGGAACTGACCATATCATTTTTCTTAAAGAAAAGGGAAACTGATGTGGACTATTTGAATTATTACGTTTTATATGAGAAGTATGCCAACAAGAGTTGAAGGCAAATTTTCTGTTGCGTGGGTGTCATACATTGGTGGTTGTGTCATTCCTTATACATCAGTTATGCCAATGGAGTAATTAAGACATACCAAGAACAATGTTTTTCTTTCCATGACAACTAATTGTCCACAGTTTATTAGGGTGTATGAAAAATTAGACAATAAATTTGTGGTGTATGATGCCATTTATTAGTAGGCCCGTGGATAATTTGTCTTACTAGAAATGACGTCATTTTTAAAGGACAACGGTATTACAATGAAAATTTATGGGCGACGGCGATACAGTGCATCCAACTATGGGGGGCGGCCATTGCGGGGGCACAGCGAGTCAAACTTGGGGGGGGGGTGTTCTAATTGTCGAGGAGTGATCGTGGGGTTTTTTTTCTTTCTTGCGGGTTTGAACCTTGTGGTTGGGCGGTGAACACCTCTAGTGTTCAAGTGGCTTCCCTTGTTCTTTCTTTTAATTTTTTTTTTCATTTTCTCTTGTTCTCTCTATCTTCCATTTTATTCTTCCCACACATATCGGACCTTTTGTAGTTATTTTCTAGTATATTAAAGGCCTATCTTTCTTCAAAAAAAAAAACATGGATGTAATATGTGCGTTACACGAGCGGGTTACCAATGTGAATTTGCACTTCCAATCAAAGCAAGAACTATGAGAAACAACAACAAGAATAAAAAAGAAAGACGACGGAGTGTGCATAGCCGGTTGCTTCTATCTATTATTCTAGTGGGAGCGTGGTCTGTTTGGACGTCTAGAAACTATGGAGATGATGAAACAATGCACTAGGGAATGATAAGGGCGGCTAGTCTCATGGTGAACGAGACACCATGACGGATCACTAAATAAGAGCCACCCGCCGGCCTGCTTGCAATTTTTTTGATAGAAGACTTTTCTACCTGATCGTATCAGAGTTTGGGAGGGCTGAGATCTTGTAGGGGAGGGGCCAATTTGTGATCTTTGTTCTCTCTTCTTCTTCTTTTTTGTTGCTTTTAATCACCTGTTTTCTATTTTTTTTATTCTCATCCTCATTCGGACATTATCTATTTTATTGAAATGGTGAATTAGAAATGACCACGATTCTCTTAAAAAATGAGCGTTCATGATTGCTACTATATATTATTTGATCAAAAATCTAAATTTGCTTTTACCAGGCAAAACTATGTTTTCTATATCCTTGAAATTCAGTGAGTTTGCCACGCAATAAAACTATGCTTTTACCACGCAATAAAACTGAAGTGACAAAAAAAAATCTCCATAATTTCTAATCTTTAAAAATTTATTCTGGATCCAAATCCATTGTCACTCTATTGATCCTATATTATTGGATCTACCCAGAAGGATTTTCTGCAGAGCTGAATCGATACACTTCCCGTGTTCAAGCTATTCATAAATTAAAGGAATCTTTGATAAATTTGAATGTTAATATTCTGGTCCCACTTAAATCGAAATAACTTAAATTCCTCGTATAATTAGGATTGGTGGAATTTGGAACTAGAACTGCAAATTCCTTCACTATCCAAGCTGTTGTTTACTTTGCAGAATCATAATGACACTTTTTAGATGGCCAACCAATGTACACTTTAAATAATCCAGGTTTGCACTCACATTCTCAACCAGATACAGCTCTCCTAGTGAATACATGCATTTCCAAATCTTGCATATGCACACTTTTGATTTAAGATTTGTCCACAACCCGTGTATTTTCTGAACATTGCATCAATGGTTGCTTTTCTTATGTTCTTTCACAGAGCAAATTGGGCTACCACATAGAATATCGAGCCATGATGGTGTTCTTGATTTATGCGATATAACTGTTAATGAGTGAGCCAGCGAGGGTGACAGGGTGTTGCAAGAAGAACACAAGAGCTACATAACACCCATTGAATGGTAATATTTTTTTTGAAAAAATACCAAAAAAAAAATCATTCAAGTATTGAAAATGCCTAAATCAGCGATTTTAAAAAAATTCTTCTTATAGAATTCTTCTTTCACAATTTTAAAAAATAAAACAACTTCACTACCATTATGTTATCTACTATTTAAACACATCACACATATTTAATTGTTTAACACCTCAATTAAATAACATTAATAAATAAGAAAAAATATATTTTTATTTGTGCATGAAGTTTATTGTAATTTATTGCATATCTAAATACACTATTAAGAGTTAAATTATAACAAAATTGAAGATTTTCATTATAAAACATATTTTTTTAGATATTTATGAGCTATATAAAATCTTTTGGGACATTTACATATGTTTAATATCATAAAAAAAATCATTATACAAGACATTTATAAGATATAAATAACAAAAAATTGAAAAAATCTTTTAAAAGTTAGGAAAAATAAAATAAAATAAATCTTGTAAGACATTTTTGACAATGTTAACATTTTTTACATACTTAGAAGATTTAAAAACATGCAAAATCACGCTCAAATAAAAATTATTTATTATATCGATATTATATTTCAATTAGATGATGGGATGAAAAGTTTTAAATATGATAAGAAATTTAAAAAATTATAAGAGACAAGATTATTTGTGTCACTTCAAGTTATGAGATTGTTAAATGGGATTTTTTCCAGTAGAATTTTTAAAAGAAGCCGTTTTGGATATTTCTTATATTTAAAAGATTTTTTTGAGTATTTTTCCTATTTTTTCTCTTTTGAAACAAGTTTGGAAAATTAGTTTTTCACTAAAACTGCTTTGGAAAACATATTTTAGAGATTAAAGCTCACTTTTGTTAAAAAAAATAAAAATAGTTTTTTTTAATATAATAAAAGGTGTTTTATACTTTTGTTAGGGTTGGGGATCACAGGAGGTCTATGAAAATGAATTTGAATTGAATATGATTGTTACAAAATAAAATTGTTAGAAACTTATCAAACTCGTTTTTCAAACTCCGCCTAATTAAGATTTCACTGATTTAAATTCACATACTGACAGGAAGACTGAAAATCTTTTTGGAACATTTCATTGAAATTAATGCATTTTTTTTTCAACTGTATTAATTAAGTAATGGTAATGTGCTACGTTACTAATGGTAACTCAGGAATTTGGCTGAACACTAGAGAAAATTTAATTTTTAGTCTCGAAAGAAGTGGATTTTACTATAAAAACATAAAAAGCGGACTACACAAAAAATAAAAATAATACTATACTGAGCACTTGCAATATCTTACTTGAGATTTTTGGTACATTGTATAAATGAATCTATACGATTCATTAACTTATATATTTTAAATTTTTAATAAAAAATATCTTTTTATACGAGCAGGGGCGGATCCAGGACAATATTTTAGGATGAGCTACATAGCCTATATTAAATATTTATATGAAATTTTTTTGTTTTTATATCTGATAGCATATATTAAATATTTATATGAATGTTTTTTATTCTTATATTTAATGTAATTATTTATATACCAAATAATGTAATATTCAAAAGACATATATTATATGTAAAGAAAAGAAAAAAATGAAATATAATTAAAATTGAGTATTTGATTTTATAAGAATAAAAATGAGATATAAACTCATCCTACACGGTGTATCAACAAATTTTATGATTTAAATAATCAAACATGTTTTCATAAAAATAGGAATAGTTGTTGTTATAAAAATAAGAAGAGTTGTTTTATAGATATAAATGTTTCTTTATTGTTCCATTTACATTAAATTAATTCTTATGATAATATTTGAATTTTAAATTTTATAATTGTTAAAATTTATAATAAGATTGAGGCTGTGTTTGGTTGCACGTTTGCAAATTGATTTTAGACAAAGCTGAGTTTAAAACTGATTTTGCAGGAAGTTGTCTATTCATAGCTTCTGGAAAACTCAAGTGTTGGGCACTTTTTTACAAAAATATGTTTGCAACTTTTAACCCCAGTTTTTTTTTGTTTGAAAATGGGTTTGGAAAAAGAAGATTTCTGCAAATCCAAAACTGTCCAAACCCGTTTTCAAAGAGCTTTATTTGGTTTGTTAGGTTGAGATCTAGTTTATTATGATACTATTTGATTTGCTATTAATTTGTTAGGTTGATACGTAATTTGTTAGAAATATATTTTATGTATAAAATGTAATTTATATAATATAAAATATAAATATTATAATATATATCAAGTAATAAACAAAAAAATATAAAATCTGGGTGGGCTGTAGCCCGGCCAGCCAACTCATATGTCCGCCCTTGTATACGAGTCTTCTCTACAATTAATTTCTGAAAACCATAGTGCAACCACCCGTGTACTAAACAAATAATAATGTCTTTAATTAATAATAATAATAATAATAATAATAATAATGAATATTTTGTACAAAAAGAAAAAAATGATGTCTAGGAGTTCAGTAGAGACGAACGCATATGGTTACACGTACTCAGTTACGCGGGGCCCGCATGACATGTGCGTCCAACGTCGGTCGTCGTCTCCACGTTCCAAAAGTAACGGATACTTGACGGTGACGTCCACATCCGGAAAAGTCCGTACGGTACCACCCGAGTGACGCCGTCAAATGTGACGGCAGAAACCTCGAAGTGCCCGTTAGTGGGGCTGTTTGTTTTTCATTTCTTTCCAGACAGCCTGCTCCGTGTTTGCGAACCCGAACCACAGGCTCGGACCACCTAATTTCTCCCTCGATCAACGGCCCAGATCTCTCCTCACCCGGCTCGGGATCCTAACTACATATAAACCCCGCTATTCATCGATTGAGGGTTTCAAATTAATAAAAAAGGGAGACGGAGACGGAGACGGAGACGGATGAGCGCCTGATTTGTAACTCACTCACGTTGAGAGGGTTTTCGTTCAAGTGGATCTGAAAGGGAATCTAGGGTTTTGGGGGTAGTGAGAGAGACAGAGAGAGACAGTTCGGTCGATCGATGGCGGAGGAGCACGCGGAGGGATCGAAATCGGCCGTGGAGTCGATGATGGACAAGATAACCGAGAAACTCCACATGGACGGCTCGTCTTCTTCGTCCGATTCGGATAACGAGAAGCCGTCGGAGTCGTCCATCAAGCAGAAGGTCTTCCGCATCTTTGGCAGGGAGAAGCCCGTCCACTCCGTCTTCGGTGGCGGTAAACGTAAGTTCTCTCCATTTCTTCCTCTCTTTTTTTTTTTTCTGAGAATGGATTGATCGATTATTTTTTGTTCGATCCCTTTTTCTGTTCTGACTGATCCCGTTTTATGATTTGATCTACTGATTAACAACATTTGTTCAGTAAGAGTTACTGAGATCTACCGTTCATTTTTCATTTTTTTATAATTTTTTTTTTTGAATTGTGCGCAATGTATGATTCTTTGGTACTGAGATCTTCTTTTCGTTTTTTTACTTACCACAATCCCTGACTCTGTATTCTTCATACGGTGTCTAGTATATACACAGACCAAACTGCTTTTCAAATCGATTATACTTGTATCAGATGTTCTTTTTTGTCATTTTTTTTTGTTGGATTTTCGGATGTCTCACGAGATCTCATCACATCTATGTATACGTATATGTACGTGATTGATGTGCAGCGGCAGATGTGTTCCTGTGGAGGAACAAGAAAATATCAGGGGGGGTGTTGGGAGGGGCGACCGCGGCGTGGGTGCTGTTCGAGCTGCTGGAGTACCACCTGCTGACCCTCGTTTGCCACTGCCTCATCCTGTCCATTGCGGTTCTCTTCCTCTGGTCCAATGCCACCACCTTCATCAACAAGTAATTTACTGCTCTTCATACCCTTCATAGTGGTCTCCCTTTTTTATTATTTTATTTTTATCTGAACAATCTGTATTAATTGATTCCTTTTCTTTTTCAAGGTCTCCACCACGCATCCCAGAGGTCAGCATTCCTGAGGACTTGGCTGTTAATGTTGCTCGGTCTCTGCGGTTTGAGATCAACAGGGCCTTTGCTGTTCTGAGGGACATCGCGTCTGGTCGCGACCTGCGCAAGTTCCTCGCTGTAAGTATTTGTTTTTCTTTTCTTGTATTGTTTTGATATACGTGTAATTGCAATCCACTGTCTTTTATGGGTTTTTTTTGGTTGTCAAGATTCCAATGTTCTAAAATTTTTCATAGGTCATTGCTGGTTTGTGGCTTTTGTCGATTGTGGGGAGCTGCTGCAATTTCCTGACATTGTTCTACATAGGTGTGCATCGTATATGATTTATCATCTTGTCTTTTGTTGAGTTCTTTTCCTTCTGGTTATTGACTTTGGTAAGCACAGTGTTTGTTCTGCTTCACACGGTGCCTGTTCTGTACGAGAAATATGAGACCCAAGTTGACTCCTTTGCTGAGAAAGCGACGATCGAGTTCAAGAAGCAGTATGCGGTGTTTGATGCGAAGGTTTTAAGCAAGATACCAAAGGGGCCATTGAAGAATAAGCTGCATTGAACGGAGATGTGGAACAAAGGTATTGCCATTGGTCATGGTAGGTCTTGACAGATGTTGATTCAGTAGATGTCCTTCCTTCAGTGTTTTCATGCTGTTTCATCATTATTGGTTTTAAGCCATTCCTTCAATCCATGCTTGGGAAGAGGCCTCAGTTTGGATAAACTTAGTATTTTGTGAGCGATTCCAAAGCTTGTTTTTTGGGTCCTTTGGATTATCCCTATATTTGCACTGTTTTATGTAATCTGGGCATTTTGCATAAATGTCTTTCCTGTGAGTGGATTTTGTGTGATCCGCATATCCTCTTCTTAAGTTGATCTCTATGCTTCCATATGGAAAATATACTATAACTTTATTCAGATTTGGTAATATTTTATTGATAAAGTTTATTTTGATGTGATTCTAGTATATCAGTTGAGTGTTGACTTGTTCTCTGTTGAAGATTAGATGCTTTATATGTCTGCCACCATCTCATTCTTATGGAAAAATCAGTAATGTACTATAAAGATTTAGGATTGAATGTTGGAGTTGATATAGCTCTTCCTTAGTATTATAACTTAATGTTATTTCATTGTGATGATATATAGATTTTTTATGTGTACTATACCTTGGTCTCTATATGTGGAGAAACAATTGTTTTTATTTATTTATCCAAACGTTGGAATATTAGTTTAATGCATTGTCATTTACATGTGCTGTTTCTTTGTTGGCAAACAAATACTATAGTAGTCTATGTTGGCAAGTTAATTTTTAATCTAGCATTGCATTGCAAAAAACATACTAATGAGGAACGGGATAATTTTTTTTGTTACTACTTACTACTTAGAAATTATTTAAATTTATGTAAGTTGCGATTCAAGTCTATGATTTGCGAGAGGTTATTTTATTGTCTAGTGACGATTTTGTCATTTTCATTTTAGGATTCTTCATTTAAATGAATATGTCTATGTCATGCCTAAGATGTCAGTTTTTTATGAACAATATTATTGATTTTTAATTCCTCTATCTTCTTGTGTTCTCTTTCTTCCTATCTTTTCTAATCTTCTTTCTTCTTACCTGCATTTGTTCTTCATATTTCTTTCCCTCTTCTGTTTTTCATCAAATTGGTAACATAATATATGTTAGAATTTCAGGTAGTTAGAGTTTTTACATTGTTCAGGGATGGACATTTTTAGTTTATTATTCTCTATGCTATATTTAAGTGTAGAGCCATTATGTTAATATTTTTATGGATTTTTTCATTTTTGATTCCCTTGTCCACCCCACCCCAACATCTTGCTTCCTCTTTCATATCTTTTTCTTTCTCTTTCCATCTGTATTCTTTTTTTCCTTTCATTCTCCTCTGTTCTGGCATTGTTCATGATAGGCCTGTGCTGCAAATGTGCTGAATGGAGTATGATGAGATTTTTTTTATCTCAGTTTTTGGCCATCTTTTGTTTGTTTAAAAAAAATTCCTTGGTTTTGTGTGTTCCTTTTATGTTTTTGTGGTTGTGATGGTGACTTTTTATTCTTTCCTTATTTTTTGGGGGTGCATTTTGGGTTCTGTGACTGCTGGAAGGAAAATTTGGTACCGCCAAAAAAAGTTTTCATGTTCTTGTTATCTTGTTGCAAGATCCTGAGGGTTTGCCTGTTAGCTTATGCGATAGTCATCATGAAAGTTCAGACCTCTCTTTTCACCTATTCATTTATAACTCCTTTTAACTTCTACCAGTTAATTGGCACCCTATGGTGCATAAGCAATCTGCCGCAAAGCCATGTGTTGTGGAGATGCTTGTTCGGGCTTGCCGACGCAGCATGGTTTCAGTTGCTTTTGAAGTTGTGCAATTTGGTGGAGAGATTGTGTTTGCTGAACAGTAGGGGTGCATATTTGTGTTTTCTAAAGTGAATTAGTGATTTGAGTATGCAACTGGAAACTTGTGTTGGCATCCCCAGATTTTTTTTTGTTGATTTATGTTGGAGACAGATGAGAGTTATGGGTATGATCAAGAGGTTTTTATGTTGAACTCAGGAAGGAATATCAATGTTCTCTTTACAGGATATAAAGGATGAATTTTATATACAAGAAGATTGTCTTGGTTCTTGAAAACCTCAAACGTAATGTGCTTTTTGGGTTGATATTTTGAGATCTTGAAGTGTGAGTTTGGTGGGTGACCGTAGGGATTTGATATTCTTTAGAGATAAATATTATAGGCACGACATGATAGGCACGCGACACGTTAAGAAACATGCACAACATGCACAACACGACACAATATGTTTGTGTGTGTTATATATGTATATGTAATAAATTTATATATTGTGTATAATATTAAAAAATCTAAAGTTTAAAATAAATTTTTTTTAAAAAAAAGTCGTGGGCTGGTTCAGCGGGATAGGCATGACACGGCCCATCAAAGTTAACTGGTTGGGCTGACACAACTCGTTTTACACCTCTATCAACACCCTCCTGTAAAAAATGTCATTTTTTATTGGTTATATTTTTAGTTATTTTTATTGAGAAATGTGATAATAAAGTTTTTATTGTTTGGTTAACAATAAATTAGTTCGGATAAAATGTGAATAAAATATGAATAATGATTTATAAAATATAAATTTGATTTGATATATGAGTTCTCTGATTTAATAGAGGCTTGATGTTGGTTTTTTTTATACTAGTGGAATAGATAGTGGAATAATACAATCTCAGGGGAATCTGAAATATTAATATCAATTTATTTTTACATTTTTTGACATATTAATACTCTCTTATTTGTTGCAAACAAACGGTTTTCTGGTCGTATTCTTGTATATTTCTCTCTATTTCTGTCCTATTCTTCTCATTCTACTATTCTTCCATCCAAACATGCAAACATGGCCAAGGGATTGCCTGCTTGCAAATATGGATTTAAAAATGTACACTGCTCTATAGAATTGGACACACGTAACGTTCTACCAATTGTAATTCAAATTAGTGAAAGCTTGAATGAAGTGGGAGATGATAGATGCTTGATGAATAATAACGAATGCAAGGCGACAAGGTGGATACTCCTTCCGAGCAAAGGGAACCACTATGGAAACCATGGATGATGCAGGCTGTGCAAAAAATAATGGTGGTCGGCTGATTAAATCAGATTTTTTTATTGTAAAGAAAATGATATTCTCTATTTTTTTATTAATATAAATATACACTCTTCAATTGAAATATATATTGATATAAAAAGCGAAGAAATATATGCTGAAAAATATTAGTATATTTTCTTTTTGAGAAAATGAAAAAAATTTTTGTATTTTGATAATGCAATACTATCACAATGTATAAACGGTTAAAGGACTAATTCTAAGGACTGTAAAACGAAATGAGTGTATGGGCCAATGTGACGTTTATCAAGTTGGCCCTAAAGGGGCTCCACCATTTTTTTTCCTCCATTGGATCCTTTTATTATAGTGCTGTTACATTCAGTTTTTTTCCAAGTGCAAAACACAATCTTATATACCACTTTTTTCCAAGTGAAATTATAGGTATTGATTATTATGACGATTATTATGACAATATGCAGACAAATTGACAAATGAATAGCACAATCAAGCTCTTTCCACAGGTGTATTATAAATCCAGACCCAGAAGAATCCTGGCAGCAAATACACTGGTTAAATACACTAATGGGAATATCCTATAGAAAATTAGTGCCAACTATTAGACTATTTGAAATCAATTTCTTCATGGATCTAACAAATTTTAAGTTAATAAAAGAACTATTAAACACATAACATGCATTGTCAGTAGAAAAATCAATGTCTTGATTCAATTTCATCAAGTGTTCTTTGATCATCCTTGTATTTGTATACACTATCCTCTCTAACTAAAGTGAACAATTCCTGTTACACATATTTGTATTGTTGCCCAAAACAAATACTACAAAACACTCTTTTTGATGCTTGATACTTGCAATAATTAATTGAAATAAAAGCTTGCAATAATTCAATGTCTTGATTGAATTTCATCGATTGTTCTTTAGTCATCCTTGGACTTGTATATGCTATCCTCTCTAATAAAGTTAACAAGTCATGTTACACATATTTGTACTGTTATCCAAAACAAATATGACAAACCGCTCTTTTTGATGCTTAAGACTTGCAATATTTTTAATTGAATGAAAGCTTGTTAAGTAAAAGCCCTCCCAGTAGACGTTTTAAGTTCTACCTCAATAGATGATGGAATGTAGAAATGGGCATGTCTTAATCAATCAACCCTGTGCAGGTCTCGTGCCTTTGATTTATAACACAAATATTAGAGAAAAAAAATTTGCAAGAAAAGTTTCCAATTTCAATAGAGAAAAAAAAGTACATCAATGTATTGTTGAAAATTAGAGTATGGTTGGAGCACCACCATCCTCCATTTAAGAGAAATGGAATATGGTTAGAGCCTTGGAGATGCTCTTAAACATCACTTCATTTATCGACAGGCAAATGCCATGAAACCTAATCAATTCTAACAAAGAAACACTAAAACTACATACAAACAATTTTTTTTTTTTTTTTGAAAAAAAGAACAGATTGGTTGTTCGTCCCCTCTGGATGATTAGGGCCCGAAAAGAGAAGGGAATGTGAATACCTCGGCCAAAGCTCCATCGGACCGCGTTGATTGAGCGAAGCGATGGGAGGAGCGGCGATCGGAGGGGGCGATGGCGTCAGATCCGTCGGAATCGAGATCCTCGGCGGCACCCTGTACGTCGAGGGCGATACGAAATAGGCTTTCCTTGTATTTGGCGATCCAAGTCCGCATCGTCCGTGAATTCTTGATCGGTGTAGGGAGAATTTCAAAAAGCTCAACAATCAATTTTTATAAACCGAGAGAATAGAAAGAGAGCGGTGGATCTGGAATGTGGAATAGCTGGCGACGGGTATTTTATTAGGATGAGAGTGTATAAGCGCACCAAACTAAATAGACAGTTATTCCAAGTAGGACTGGAATAATCTATTATACTTGTACAACATAAAAAACAAAAAAATAATTATAATATTAAAAATACAATTAAATATAAATTATTTATTATGAGATCAGTATGATACCGGCACCCCCGTTTGAGAAGCGGAATAGGCGGGTATAAGGGTAGTATAAGGGTGGTATAAGAATGGATAAGGAAAATGATTGTTTGTTTGCAGAGTATAACTTGGTATTACTATGACAGTTTAAACGAATATAAGAGAGTATAACAATTCTAAGTAACCCCTAGGATAAGCTATACTCACTTTATCTATTCTCATGAGCCCACATGTCAAATCAATTTTTTATATCTTATCACATCAAATCACCTATCAATACCTTTTATACATCAAATAACCCACATGTCAAAATCAACTTTTTTTACACTTTATTTATATTTTATTCTTCATCAACCAAACAACTCAATCTTTATTCTTACGTTTTCTAATGAGAATAAAAAAAAAACACAACCAAACATAAAATCTCTTATTCATATAGATTTGTAATCTATACTGACATAGTTATCTATAAAAAATAACTCAATTCCATTATCGAAGAGACAATGGTTAAGAGAATAATCCATCACATTTGTTATGTATCTTGATTTTAAAATAAAATAGAAAAGAAAACTTATTTTTTTACAACCCTTTAATTTTTTTAGAATCCAAAACCCATATGAAAATATTGCTTGCCCTGTGAAATATCTTTTACCACCTGCACATTATTGCACATTTTGTAGCTGTTATCCATTCCATGTAAAATGTTAATCAGATGTAACTCAACCCCAAAAAAGATCTGAAAGCCAGGGTTTCTATACCTGATTGGAACCAAATAATCCGTACATGTGCGCCACCACTCACAAAAAACACATTCCCAATAGAACTATTGTACACACGGAATGTATATTTTAAAAAAAATTCATTACAAAATGGAATGATTAACATTACAAACATTCTCTCACCTATATCTAATGACCGGCCCTTTGGCCGCATCCGTGTACAAAGCCTTCATATTAACACAAAACCACATTGCTAGAATCCATTAATCGATTAGCCCGCAACCAAAAGAGTAATCTAGAATCCTCAATTTGTGAATATTTATACACACCCGACTGTCCTGGGCATCAACACAGTGGCTGCCAAAGGACGAGCAAGTTCCCTGTTGATGTCCCCTTCCAGTAAAAATCACACAATGATACAGGATGAAGGCATGATGTTTTCTTTCCTTGCCTTGAGAGAGTTCATAATGTCGTATGGCCATCAAAAGAGATTTAGTTTCACACATGGAGATCATCTGCTTGACGTATCATTAATGCTGCATCTGTTTCGGACAATGGCGCTGCAAAGAAAAAGCAGATGATCGATGTGAGCAAACACAGATAACTGGAAGACATGCTACAGAACATAAAAGATGTTACTGAAAACAATGCCATAAAAGAATTAATAATGTTGTGAGAAACCAGACTAACTCTTGACAGGTTGCTAGAGGTACCCCTCCCTCACTGAGGGGTACTAGGTTCTTGTCTTTCTCCTGTTGATAGGAGAAAGATATAACCGAGAGGGGAAAAAACAATATTGTACGAAAAATGAAATAAATGTATGACACAACTAGTATACAAAGAGCATACTGTGCATGTGCTGAAGAAGAGAGGGGGGAGATATGATATAAGAGGGTTATTAAGAAGGGTAATCATGGGACTTGCTATCCATTATGATAAATTTAGTTGAGGTATATTTTCAATCAAATGGGAGACCAGGTTAAGCATTAACATGTGAAACCAGTTTAAAAGCCTCCTTTCTAAAATTTTCTCCCCTCTTCAAATACAGTTTGTTTTATTATAGCTAGACCCCCAACATATGCCAACCATTAAGCGGTTTTTTGAGTTAACATAATGGCATAGATACGAGAAAGCATCAATGATTTAATATTAGTGTTTTCCAAAGGTTTGGGTTAGCATTATGAATATTTTCTGGGTTTCTATTTCATATTAGATTATCATCTTCCCTTTTCTTAATAAACAACTACCATCATGGTTTTCAATAGTTGGGGTAGGTTTTCAATCAAAATGGGAAATCAGGTTCATCACTGGTCAAAGTCCCCTCTCTTTGAAATCTGTTCATCGCTGATAAGCTGTTGCATAGGGTCATACCAACTCAGACAAGGTGTTAAAATTTTTTTGGACAAATTACATCTATCACACCAGGTCAATCTATCTGAGTTTCCAAACTGATAACATGCTTCTAAAAAAGATCAACAAATGTTATGGGCAGACTCACAAACTTTAGAGAAAACCAATGTAAAATGGCATGCACAAATATGGCTTTTTTTGGCTGACATGAACATTCATATGAGTGAAGCCCTACGGAATTTGACAGTCCTCCATACCATACCAGAAAAGAAAGAAACTTCAAAATTTGAGGACCCAATGATGTTTCATAAAGTAAAAAAGAAGAAGCTAAACACTCGAGACATTTTAGGGATGAATCTACATACCGAGCAAGTCCTCATATGCATCCGTGGTGTACGGTGAATCCATTAGCAATGGAGGTGAGAACACATGATCTTGCATTTCTCCAATATCGTAGAAAAGCCTTTGTGAATCAGAAGCCACATGATCTATAAATAAGTTAGAGGGGGAGACCTCATTTACTTGATCTCCATAGTCATTGGGCACACTCCAATGAGTCAATTGTTTATAACTTGTTCTATTTTCTGAGACACCCTCACTTAGACCATTTGGAAGCTGGTGTTTAGATAGAGCGGCTTCACGAACAGAACGCTTTAAACTTTGTGCATAAAAACTATCACTATCTGCAAAAAAAAAAAGCAGAAATAGCTGCTATTAAACACAATATAATTTTCTCAATGTACAATGAATGACAACTTTCACCACCAAATAGCTGAATGCAAAAACAGAAATCAAGAAAATTTTACCAAATTAGTGAGAACCAATAGAGAAATCAATGTATAATGTGAAAGAATCTTTACATCAGATTTTAGAAGAGGGAAACGTCTGCAACTTGCTTATTTATGTTAAAAAATTTGCAAATTGTGGCTCATGTATTTGTAAAATATCATCTTTTTTAAACTAGCTTAAAGCAGAAAATATATGATACCCTGTACAACACATACACCTGTTCATATTTTACTTTCCAGAAGTGGTGAACAAATCATGTATAAAATATTTTGGAGGGTGAAGTGAAAAATCAACAGAAGATGATACCTTGTACGGGGTTATCCACATGATCATTGGGATTGAAAGATTTCCCTCTAGGTAAATTCGTTTCCTGGTTTGCTTGAAGAACTCTGGTGTGTTTTTTTTGTGCGTTTGCAGTTTTACCAGGAGGTACACTAAATAATTGAGGAAGTTTAAGAGCAGGACTGGTAGAAACTGTCTCAAGCTGAATAGAAGACAACCTTGAAGTTACATCAACAACTTCATTGGCACTATTTTCCTGTTGAACTCAGCAGCAAACTATGTAAGGACATGGATAAAAAAATAAAAAAAATAACAAATAAACTTCATGGGAAAAGTGGTTAATAAATAACTAAATAAGAAATACGTACAGTTGTCCTCCCACTGCTCTGGGCCTGGTTAGACAAAGTTGATCGACCATTGTGTTTTGGCAAAGGGATCACAGAGGATGTTCGATTAACTTCTTCAGTGAGCTTGGATATTGATTGTTGCATTTCAGGAACCGATTCCTTCAATTTATCAATGAGGTCCTGCATAAATATAAGGTTTAAAAAAAGAAAGCAAATGGTTAATGCGGTAGTCCTCCCACTTAAAAGAGATATTCAAAGAATGAATCAGCAAAACAAAGAGTAATCCGAGAGAATTTTTTGTAATTGTCAAAGAAATTCCTGCACTAGAAAGAAAAAATGTTCAAGAAGCCTACACTCACTCAAAGGTAATAATAATAATAAAAAAACAATCATACTAATTTACCTGTATACTAGCTAGGTGTTGGCGATGTTCTGAAAGGGTTGCATCCAAAGATTCTGCATGACCACCAGCACCTCGGAGAAGCTCTGGGCCCTCCCCATCATTAGCCTTTGCCTGTGGACCATAAGTTATGAAATTGTTATTTGCGGCATCAAAATAGCTGGCATAGGGATCAATCAATTGTGAGAAGAAGCTATGGTCATGAATCGAATGACACAGAAAGATAACATACAAGATGAAGTGACTGTTTATGAATACGCTGTAAAGCATGAGTCCAACGCCTCAGAATCTCCGCTACATCAACAGTGGAATGGGATCGCCCACTTCTGTCAGCTACCCGATTAAGAGATTCATCATTCCCTTGAGTATTAGTTGAATCTAAAGAGTTTCTTGAACCCTCTCTACTAACAGTATTAAAAGAATCATCTATTTTGTCCTGATCATCTGCTGGAGTTGGAACCAAATCTCCAGGTTGATAAGAAACATGAGAAGTTTGATCCATAGCTGCAAGTAAAGATGTCCCGGAGATGCGATACCTGCGAAACAGTAATATATATAAATATGGAAAAGAAGAAGAGAAGGACATCAATGGTACATAGAAAAGGGAACTTATAGTTCACCTATGTTCACGATGAGCTATCAAGTCCTCAATAGGGCCCGAGGCAAGAACTTCATGTTGATCTGCAAACAAATATAAAGATGACCAATACTGATAGATTGAAACAAACTAATGAATCTCTAAACAAGAAAAAAAAAGAGACTATCCCATAGGGAATTAAAATATTTCACATATGAAACAAGATGTCTTGGAAATTAATGAAAAAATCCAAACAGCAAAAGGGAACACCAAATAAAAGAAGGTATGCTGCTGTAAAAACAATGCCCAATGATCCTAAGATGACAAAGAGTTATGTAATCATATTATTTGAAAATGAGTGTACCTTCTATGCATAGAATTACATACTTACAAACTCCTAACAACTATTCCAATAAAGGAGTGTCTATTGAACATTAAATAATCGAAAATTAGCTTTTATTATCAACAAGGGGTGACAAGGCACATGCCATGCTAAGACTTATTAATGTTCTTATACAGCAAATCAGGAGCGAGTCCCGTTTAGTACTGCAGAGTATAGTAACATATTCAGCCTACAAGATGCCACTAATCAAGTCATTGGTCTACAATGGTAAGATGGGAAACGAACAATGCTTCTCATTATCAATATGAATAAGGCAGTAGGACTATCAAACCGTGAGTGCATAGGATAGAGAGTTGATTTCAAAGTTCAAACCCGTTTATACTGATAAAATCTTGGTAGTGTGTGTGTGTGTGTTTTTTTTGTTTGGGGGGGGGGGGGGGCTGGGTTATATAAAACCCCAAATGAAGTTATTCTAGTCTTTCCTTCATACAAGGGTATAACTATTCTGGTGTTACCTAGTAAGAGCACAAATGATAAAGAATAGAGGAAAAACTTTTCCTTATTAATTTCTTCTTTGAGCTTATTTCTGTACAGCTAAACCAGACAGGGCAAAAGTAATGAGTATTTAAATTATTTCCACTAAATGATATCTAGGAAAAATGCATAGGTGAAATCCTGGTCCGGTTTACAACATTTGCTTTCACCAAACCATGGTACTTTGAAAGAACCATTCAGTCTCCTTGATGGATCCATTCCCCAAACCCATCTGCAAGGGACTATGAATGTAGATAAACAGGAAAAAAAGGTAAAACAATAGAAGCCTGGACTGGTGCCACCAGGCAATGAATACAATGGTCATCAGTGCACAAGGTCAATATTGAACTAAAAGAAATAAAACATATCATTAAAAATCTTCAGTCAAACTAAAAAACAGGACTTTAAAATGAGAAATGAAACCCTTAAAGGTTGCTTGTATTAGTTCATCAATAGTTATATAACAAGTACATTTTTTCTCCAAACAATCCATAACCTCTACATTCAACACTCCCTACATCTTGAAGTCTTATACAAATTTGTCACGTGGAAGATCTCACTTTAGACCAGCAAATCTCATTATAAACCAGCATTGAGACCAAAAAAATACACAGTGAAAAGGAAAGGTGCAACTTACTTTGACGAGCCAATAAGGAATCCCAGAGGCGAGTAGCCTTTGATACCAAATGGCAGTTCTGACCCAAGGAGTTGGAGACACGATCGTCCCAAAGAACCCCTTCCAACTTCTCTTTGCTCCTCAAATCTTGTAATTTTTCCAACTCTTGTTGCAAAAAAGCCTGAATGAGAGAACTTTGGGTCATGTGTAATGGGATAATTTGCAGAGATTACAGTAAAATGACCAACAGAATACAGAAAAGGAGCACAATCCAAGAACTTCAAAACTACCTCTTCGGCACAAAGACCACGATACTCAGAAGTCATTTCATGGGCCAAGCTCGACCATGTAGCTTGCCTATTCACAGAAATATTTGCATTCTTCAGGAATCTCCTTCGTTCAAGTGCTATCCTAGCCTGTTTGGCATACAAGACTTCAGTTGAGAGTAACTGAACAAACCAAAAGCTACTTTATAGTCACTGTTGCATCAAAGAATTTGTACAAGATATAGACAGACTTTTAAAAAAAATCAAACCTAATGACCACGAATAACCAAATACACCTTGTTACAAAAAAATTCAGTCTCAATTATCAGTGAATGATATTACAAGCGAACACAACAAATCAAGAAGGTGAAACCCTAAGATAAGTGATGCAGTAATGACAATCAATACAAAAACCAATTATTGGTCATCCAATCGACAAAGGGACAGAATTGTCAGCAATACCTTAGTCACAGGAAGTAACGTAGCCGCATGGGTGTATGACACATCTGTCAAAGAGGCCGGCAGTGGGTTTGAAGCCACATCCTCTGGAAAGAGCCGTCTGTGGACCTCTCGCAGGGCATGCACAGAAAGCTGCCACAAAAGCTCAACGAACCTGTGAAATGGCCCTCCGCAAATGTCAAACACCAATGACGCAATATTTCATTTCATAATTGTCTATTAGGTCCATGTTTCCCATCTTCAACTGTTCTATAAACTAAGTTTTGATTGAAGAATTCTAAGTTGATCCAATTCCCAACAATGCTTCATGATTGATAATGCATCACGCGCAAACATTGCATCTGCAAAGAGAAAAAAAAAAAAACAGGAACGTAAAAAGACCTGGGTCCACAACAGGTGGCGAGGGATGAAACCCTAGAGTTGCTCCTCGGGAGCGCTCCCTGCAACTCGAGCTCCGAAATGATCCCATGTACTATCTGTAAAACAACAATTCTCAAACAAAACTAATCTAACAGGATTGGATTTATCAAGTGTTGACAAAATATCAAAATTCGAGATGGGTTACCTTCCGAAAGTCCCGGGACTGCGCCGAATCGAAGATCGGCCAGACCTTATCGAAATCCTGCAGAATTCAATCCACTTCAGAACGCGAAAACGAGTGAGCAAAGAAATTGGAGGCAAAGGAGGAGGAGACGTACCTTGGAGGACTGGGCGGGGCCTCGGAGGGAGCAGAGGAGGAAATAGAGGAGCTGTTCGCCCAATCTAGGGTTGGAGTGCCGGAAGAGACCAGATCTGGGGACGGGGTTGCCGGCGGAGGCTCCGAGGATCGACGGATCCAGGCCTAACAGGAGGCAATTCGTGTACGTCGCGCTCTCAAGCTCCGCATCCCTCTCCTTCTCCCTCTCAGTCGCCATTTCTGTCCTCTCTCTCTCTCTCTCTCTCCTTTCAAAAATTTTGGAAGCCGGTTGAGTTTTTTTTTGGGTTGGCTTTCGGATTTTTAATTGCCACGTCATTGGGAATGAATGGATCGACACCCACGATGATTGATGGAGATTCAACGGGTGAGAGCGGAGAAATTGGGCCGTACGAATCCCTTGACCTTTTAGGGGTTGCAAGGCCCATTCGAGTTCTTTCACACACTGGGCCACGGGCCATGGATAAGCGGACATCTCTGTCTCGTAAACCCATGGGTGCCTCTATTTGCACCCCTCAAATTGGGGTGCACACCCCTCATAAACGGATAATACACAAAAGATCCGTTTATAATCGGATCTGTGCACACCCATATATTCGGATCCTTCGCGACACCCGTAGTGTCGATCATTGGCGTTTGGATCGACAACGGGGGTGTCGCGGGGTTCAAAAACCTGAATCCATAATATCTGAATCCTTAGCGACACTATCAGTGTCGGCATTTGACATTTAAGTCGACAATCATAGTGTCGCAGGGTTCAGAAACTTGAACCCGTAGCATCTCCATCAACCATAACATTGTCAGTGTCGATATTTGACGTTTACGCCGACAATTCTTGTGTCGCGGCCTTCAGAAACCTGAACCCGTAGCGTCTCCATCAACCATGACATTGTCAGTGTCGACATTTGACGTTTACGCCGACAATTCTTGTGTCGAAGGCTTCAGAAACCTGAACCCGTAACAGACTAATCTGTGTGTCAACATTCTGTGTGTCGACGAATTAGCTATATGGCGACAATATCAGTGTCGATACTAGCAGACTAATCTTATTCTTCATTTTTTGAACGATTCAAACATTAAAACATTCTAACATATATCCAAAGAGCTGAATATTGAAATTTTACAAAGTCACTTTCAAATATTAACCCAAACATTCAAACATTAAACATTAAACCAAACATACATTATTGAAACAACTTATAAACCTAGCAACAACAAAATGTCAAACGATCTTGTTTAAAAAATGAAGAATAACAGCCGGCATGAATGTCGGTGAAGAAAGAGACGGCCGGCGTGAGTGGAAGGGCGACACCAAGCAACACATGAAGAGAGACGGGTGGCGCGAATGTCGGTGAAGGATAATAGTGAATGTGGATGATGACGACGCATGAGTAGACGGGAGATTGAGGTCGAAGACATTCTCAAATGATTTAACCATCAACCATGAATGCAACACATAAATCAAACCCTACAAAATTACAACCAACACAATGAGATCATTTAAATAAATAGAATCTAAGCTTAAATGTGAAAGTTAAACATTAATCGTGTCTTAAACAAAAATTTAAACATGAATCAAATCATAAACAACAATCACTCTTCTTATCATACGCCCCCCAACAAAAACACAATGTAGACTCAATTAAAATAATAACCTAATACAAACTGAACTATTCACCATCAACCCTCATTTTAAACACTTTAAGAAATTCAATACCAAATAACACCCACATAACCAATCACAGTTACATTCTTTGTCTCCTGTTTATGTCAACTGATTGAATACCTACAATAGATTCATTGATTGGTTAAATCATTCTCAAATTTTTCAAACACTAACCATGATTCCTAAACATACATGAAAACATATGAGATTTCACTTAAACAAATTGGATCTAAGGCTAAACATGAATACATTATGTGAATTTAACCATTTTTGTTTCCATTTCCATTTCCTAGTTCCTCTTCCATGTAAATAGAATATGTAATCTTATGATAAAAACAATATATAAGATCAATCAATGAAAATGACCACAATAACAAATATAAAACCATAAAATCTGAAACACACAACTCACAATTTTCATGATGCAAATAGAGGCATAAATTTCAAAGTGCATTTTTTGAAGTAGATGATTGCTAAATTTCAAACAAAGGAACAAGGTTATGACTGCATAAATCAAGATGTGGTAAAGTTGATTTACAACTGAAAAAATGTCAAACCGAAGACTGATTTATTGAAATAGTTTCTGGAAACAGGGATTTCTCAATCAGCCAGTCGAACGATTACTCAACAAATCACTGAGACAGAATCTTAACCATCCAACAAGAACAGTTATTCAGTGTTATGACAAGATACTTAACATTGAGATAAATGCTTGTTATCAAATGGATCCTCTTACATATAAAATCCGAATTATCCACTAAATCCAAAGTTTTTGCATGATTCTTGGCCACACAGGTATTTAAATAAGAACGGATAATGGTGTTCCTGATTAGCATACCAGTAGTCCTCAAAATAGACCACAATAAACAGAATTTTAACATACATATAGGAATGACATTTAGCAAAACCAAACAAACAACATGCACATATATAAAAAAAAACCCACAATTTCAATCACACAACCCTATTCACCAAGACATAAAGAAAGACAATAGATAGCAAAAAAAGGACACATTTCATCACCCTCTTCTTCTCCTTTTCCACAAAATCTCTCTCCCCCTAAATCAAACAAATAAACAAACAAATCCCCCCTAAAACAATGGATTTCTCCACATAAACCATCAACAACAACATCGGCTCCAACAATACCTTGTGATCGTTGACGCCGAAGGTTTGCACGGAGAGGAAGATGACGGCGAGCGGACGACCGGGGGGGGGGGGGGGGGGGGTGGTTCACGGCGAGAGGGGTGAGAGATTTAGGGTTTCTTAGGTTTGAGAGGGTTTTGATGTATTTTGAAAGGGTTGGGTTGGTGGTGTGCATTGAAAATTAGGTTTCTCAATTATATAGGGGGTGTTTAAAAATTTCAGGGTTAAGTGTTTGGTGTGTAAAAAAAAGGGTGTGCACCCCAATTTAAGGGGTGCAAATAGAGGCACCCTAAACCCATACCATTTGAATCCACGCTAGAGATCCACTTGTTCAAACCCATGGATTTGCAATAACATCTCTCCATATTCCCCCACCGTGATTACAAATGCTCATAGCTTATAATTTTGTACATGAAATATGTAGCCATTTTCAAACTCATAATAAGAAAAATGATTTAATAATCAAACATTTAACTAATTTTAAGATCTAGTCGGGAACAATCCAGAAAATGACAAAACTCTCAATTATGAGTGATAGAGTAACATAGTCAAATTATAATCATTTGATAATTGATATAAACTCTTAATACTACTTTAATTTCTACCATAATTATTAGATTACGTATTGTTCTGGATTTTACTAATAGGCTGTTGATAAATCATTTGTTATTTACCCACCCAAACTACTTCCAAGTAGCATTGAACTGCTCTATATGAGTAGGGGGGGAAGGGAAAAAAAACAATCAGACACAATAAAAAGTAAGTAATACCACACTGAGACCAAAAATAAATAACAAATAATATAACATCCAATACTATATATACACACACGATATATTTAAATGTGCAAAGAACACTATAAAAGAAAGAAGTTCCAATCCACAAGTGCCCATCTAAGCCAAATAACCTGCATTGTTTTAAACTAACTCCTCCGACCAATTGACAAAGTAATAAGCATGCAACAGACAGCACCCGGGGTTCTTAATTCTTATGAGTATACACACTAGCATAATTCATCACTACACTGTATACACTTGCAACGAGGACAGGTCAAATATTTATTTTACAGAAGCTGATGCAAGTTATCAAAATAACTGTTAAGACCCCAGACGAGCTGTTCGTTGATTCCTCAAGAGTGTTCATGTTTCTGACCCCTACGGATCTTTAAAAATCTCTGCCATCCATGCTTGCCCCATGTCGCATTTGAGGCATCTTGCAGCTTATAGGAAGTAGGACAACTGTTGCCTCTTCCTTGAACCTCCTTCACCATATGATTCATTCCATTGCTTGAGTTCACTCATTACGGTTCCTTCCGCTGAAAAACTGGCAGCCACCTGCATTCAATAAATATGTAAAACAAATTATTCATATACAGATCAGAGTATCGAAAAGATTAATATCTCTATAAAATGCTACAGCTCACTACAAAATATAGTGGACGAGTGGGGGCATATACTTTCTACCAGTGTATATACACAGCTGGCAATAAAATATGACCACTGTCACAGCACCCTAGATGCATATAGCAAGCTAGATCATGTAAATATACATAAAAAAGACTAGTATTCTCCTTTATCTGACCACCATGAGGGGCAAGCATGTTTTGCAGATAAAAGCATTAGAATCTAGCACACTATCTAACAGGAGCTCCAACAAGAGAGAGCTAGAGAAAAAATCCATGATAAAAGCCATAAAAAATGACTAGTCAATATCAGGAAGGTGTCACCTTACTGAGAAGTGGAGGAACAGTAGCCAATACAAGGGAAAAAAAATTTCTTGCTTTTAAAAGACCCAAAAAGGTGTTGTATCTTTGCTGCAATGTGTCACTAATACAACCATCACCACCTCCAAAATACTGACCCAAACAAAGCTAGCATTCAACAAAATGCAGTACCATTATATTTTTCTAAATAAATAGGTAGTCCTTTCCATCGAAAAATCATCCTTCACCATGAAATAACGCTCCTATATAACATATGAAACTGGAGTACTTCCAGAAGATAAGAAAGTCTGTGGCATAGCTGTCCCTGGGTAGACATATATTCAAAGTGCACATTAAACAGGATATATGTGAGAAGAATAGTCTCACCTGATTTTTGGCCAGTCTCATATCTTGCATGCTTAAGGGCCTAAGGGTGATTTCTTCCACCACTTCTTCCTTGGTGTCAACACTCTCTCCTGATTTTTCTCTTTCTGCAGCTTTTTGTTTCTTCTCCTGCAAACCAATAACATGTTAAAACAACAGAAAATTAAATCCTGATTCAGTAGGACCTACTTCACACCTGCTGAATCCTGACATCCGATTTGTCAAACTTAATTTTTTTTTTTAATGTGGTCGCGTTGAAGATAGAGAATTATTGGGGGGGGGGGGGAGGGATTGGGATTAGTGATATATAGCAGTATGGATGATATCACTCACTTTCTAATGTGCCATGTATAATCCAAATTGTTCAAAAGTGGCAATATTCTGATATGCATACAAATTTTAAAATTCACTTTTTGACAAAGAGATGCAAGGTATCAAATTCTCACCAAATCCTTAAGCCTCTCTTTCTGTATTAGTTCCCTAACTGGTCGATATGCTGCCGTGGTACAGAGGTTCTGATAGCAACAGTTCCCAATGTTAGTAAACACACACAAAAAAATCCAGCGTGCTCCAAAGACATGTACAGACCTTGAGGTCACTCCCACTGTATCCTTCAGTCATCATTGCAAGCTCCTTAAAGTTCAGACCTTCTTCAACCTTCTCTTTTGCCAAAAGTGTTCTCAAAATCATTTGCCTGTTCTCCACAGATGGAAGGCCAACCATGATCCTGTGGATACAAATAAATAAGCAAATATATATGATGGCATTATTGTGTAGTTGGCATCCATTTCTCCAACACTCAAACATACCTGCGCTCAAACCTTCGGATGATTGCTTCATCAAGATCAAAAGGCCTGTTTGTTGCAGCGAGAACGAGGATCCGCTCACCTGGCTTTGTCAATAGCCCATCCCAATGTGTCATAAACTCATTCTTAATTTTCCGCATGGCTTCATGCTCTCCAACTCTTGTCCGCTGACCGAGCATGCTGTCAACCTCATCCACAAATATAATTGTCGGGGAAACTTTTGCTGCGAGGGTAAAAAGAGCTCTAACATTCTTCTCATCTTCACCAAACCACTTTGAAGTGATAGTAGACATTGAAACATTGATAAAGCTTGCTCCCGCTTCATTTGCTATGGCCTTAGCCAGCATTGTTTTCCCTGTCCCTGGTGGCCCAAACAATAGTATACCTCTACATGGCTTCAAAAGACCACCTTTGAATAGATCTGGTCTACGAAGGGGAAGCATGACTAGCTCCTGAAGAGATTCTTTAATGTCATCCAGTGCACCTATATCTGCGAATGTAACACCTATCTCATTTGCTGGAATGACTTCTGGTCTGATGCGCTTCTCAAATTCATTGTCAGGAGCTACTTCCTGTTGGCCATCATGGTTTTGTAAATTACTTTGAGGAATAAATGAGAAACCAAAAAACAATAAAGGTACTACACAGATTTTGGTTGTGCAAGCCAATTATTTGTGCACCCTCACATGCCCATCCTCGATGAAGTGTACTAGAATAACTCGGAAAATGAAGTTCAACTTACAGGTACCTTTGTTGGAGCAGAAGAATTCCCTCCATCTTTCTTCACTGCAGGAACAGATTTTTCTGCTTCACCTTTATTCTCAGTGGAAGGAGCTTCAGATTTTGTCTCTGATTTTGCAGTAACTGGCTCCTCGGGTTCCTAAGAAAGAAAAAGAAAGAAAGATAAGAAAGACTTGAAACATAACAAGTTTCAGCCACACATTTAATTGTAGGAATACAAACATTACATTGGCAGATCCAACACTATCTTCGAGTTTAAGAGTATCCTTGCCAGTGTCTCCATGCTCTTGAAATATACTCAATCCATGCGCCAAACTGTCCAAAAAAAAAAGTGCATAAACAATCAAGCAATTTTAAATTGAATAAAAACCTTGGCATCACACTATTCTAACCTCTTTGATGAAATTACAAGCTTTCCATTTCTGTACTCAGGGTCTTTGTTATTCATCAGTTGATAAGAAACTGCTGAGACCACAATTTCTTCTATGTAATTGCTGAAAATAGCTGCATCAGCCAGGCAGACTGAGCCCAGGTCGTCACAGTCAAGATCATTTGCTGCAAGTACCTCTGTGATATGGATTCTGTTGTCCTGATACTGAATCATTTTCATGTCTTCTTCCAACTGAGATTTCCAGCTGACAAGGTGGGTCTCATCTTCCGGTGGTCTGATTTCTATATTGTATGGGAATAAAAGGCTAAGCCTCTCATCCACCTCCCCACAATCATCATCCAGATCTGGAATCCTTGAACCAAGGATCAACACTGGTCCTGATAGTTTCTTCAACATTTTCTGAAACAAGGAGTATGTCCTCTGCGACCTGAAGAGAAGGCTTTCAACATCTCTGATGTAAAGAACAATGGGTCCCTTCTTTGACACTGAAACCAGAACCTGAGTATTATAAAACATTTATCAGCGCCATTAAGGGTTACTCAAATATCCCATTAAGCTGGGTCTCATTTTCAAAGGAAACATGATTAATCCGACTATAGTACTGCAACTCTTAACATCTAAACAAACCATCCAAAAAGATACCTTGTAAAGTGACTGTAAGAGTAGCTTTTCATCAAATGACCAACTACTAGTGCGCTTGAGAGGAGCTGTATAAAAAGGAATAACCAGTCATCAAAAAATCATTTGTTCTACTTTTTAAAGAGAATTATGTTGAAAGATAATGTGTGTTAACATGCCAGAAAATTTTTAATTATACATCTTGATTCACTAATAAAGTGATACATTTTTTGCACATAACTTAAAACTCATAGAAAATTGTAAATAGAATAAAAAGATGTTTCATGTGTTTATTATGTTCTAAACAATAACCTGGTGTAACTGCATTTAAATGAATTGAAATTATTTCCATAGCTGATTAGCATCATCTCTTGATGGATTCACACTTCTCTAGTCATTATCTCATGAATGAAAATAAATACTCACACACACACACAAATTCATATGCGTATACACAAACCCATCATATGTGTTTACGTGTGCGTGCGCACAAAACCCTGTAAATTTTAATCCTTTGTAGAATTGCAGTACGTTCAATCAGTTTCTACTCCCTTGCAATGAAAAGTACACGATCAATTTCTATCTAACAGTTCAGGAAAAGGGAACAGAACATAAAGTAAAAACCTGGATTCGTGGGAGGAGATTGTGAAGCAAGGCTGCTGATATCAGCTGCAGCAGATGCATTTCTCCGTAATTTTGATATGTTATTACCACCTTCGGAAACCCTGAAAAATGCAGGAATTAGAATGTGCTGCAGGTGATCTTAATCTCTGTTTGTGAAGCTCAATCTATAACCCTGGTGATGCACACCTTGATCTTATGTCGACCCCGCTGCTCTGCCTCCGCAGTGAGCCTGAACCAGAATTGTCAATTATTATTAAAGCAATTAGATACAGTAAAATCCAAAACGAGGAAGAAAAAAGGGATGGATAATGTATTTGGGAGGTCGCCTCTCACAACTTCTTTTGGGGGCTTCTTCTGTAATGTCTTCAGGGAGTCGCATCATGATTGAGTAGTAGGTTCTTTTAGGAGGATGCAATGTTTTGGGGGATCGGTAGATATCTCTCTATTGCGCCTAATATGGTGTGAGTTGTGTAGGGGTTTCTCCCTGATTGGTTCTTTTATTGCATTTGTATTTGCACAATCACATCACTTTAATAAAATTTGTCGTAGATGCCTAAATTTTTTTTTTAAGTGAGAAATCTCTCCGAGTGGTATGAGATTGTTATATATCGGAAAAAGTTCTTGCACCCAAAGAAGACAATTTACTCTATTGAACAATTAGTTGCAAAACAACTACCAGAAACATATTGGTGTAATCTTTCATTCCTACCACAGCATGACCAATAGTCACAAAACAGTTTATAAATATATAATGAAAAATGAAACCATATACAACATGAAAATGAAGAAAGTTCCAACGGAGAAAAAAACAGCAGAAGAGATGGGATAAATAATTTGTTGGTACCTTTGTTCTCCTCCCTTGGAGGAAGAATGGAAAATGACCCAAGTAAACTGGACATGCACTCAAGAGTTGTCTCAGAAATGGATCTTTTAAATGACTGGAAAAAGAAATGTTAATGTTAGTCTAAGGAAAGTGCATCCAATTTCCACAAATCATCAAGTCCTGTGTTGTGTTATTTGTCACAAAGTACTACATATGAGTGTGCAAATGATCCAGTATTACATGCCTACTACAAAAGCAAATATCACTTACAGATTCCTTGCTGACACTTCCATATTTGCTCTGAACCTGTTGCAAATAATTCCTAACTTATCAGAATCACAAGCAAGTGGAACCAAGAAAAATTACAACAGAAACTACTCACCTTTAGTGAGAAGTCAGTTACATCTAACAGCAGCAGTTTGGTTTCAAAATAGTGTGCTAAAGCCTTTGCAAGCATTTGCTGGTAAAGCTCTTCAAAATTAAAACAAGTCAATTGGCTTTCAGATTAAATAATTTGAAATAAATGCAGAAATCAAACACTAGAAAACCAACACTTGAGAGGGTGTCTTCATGAAACTTACCAGCAGGACCTGAGAGCAAAATCGCTCGACTTGCAGGAGAGAGATTTCGAGTGTACTTTGAGAAGTCGGCTTGTTTTAAGTGAACATAAGCAGCACTCGTCAACAATACCCGTGTCTGCTCACTGTGATTGGAACCAAGAACATATGATGCATCAAAACAGATAGCAGTCAAAATTTTCTTTTGGTAGTGTGTGAGTGCGTTTAAAACAAATAATGAGATCCAATCAAGTACACACATAAAAATCATAAATTTCACTTAATACAACGCAACTTCTCTCAAACAAATAGTGGTATGGTGCACAGTTCATTTTGCATGGTGGGATGGATACATACATGATGGACAAAATAAGGTGACACAAACTAAAAGTATAATAAAATGCAATCTCCATGGATACAAATTGTAGCACCATTCACATTCAACTAGGAAAAAACACACACACACAAATGTCATGTGTTGTAAAAAAAACAATAGACAGAAAAGAAGACCAACTTACTTCACACGCAATCAAAATGAATTTGTTTTGGATTTTACATTCCTTTTCATTCCCACCCAATACGACAGACTCAACAGAGGATGACTCTAAACAATCAACAACAATGCAAGATAAATTTAAAATCAACCAAGAATAAACATATCGACATTGAAATTCACCTGAGATAATAAGGAAATTCATCAAAGGTGACCGTGCTATCCCTCCCTTCGACGACCTGCCTGAGGAGTTCCTGCTCAACCTGCTCTGCGGTGGTGGCATTGGATGACGCAGAGCCCGAGGTCCACTTACTCACCGTCTGCCCGGACGCCAGTCCGAATCCAACTCCGACGCCAAGCCCAACACCCAACGCGGACATCAACAGGTGCTTCTGCTCCATCGCCTCTATCAGAAACCTCTCGGAATCCCAAGACACAATTTCCCCTGAACTTCACCTTCCCTCTTGACATACAAATCCCAACCTCCTCCCTGAAAGGAGCGATCTTTGCTCCTTCCGATAGCCCCCAAAGAACAAAAACGAAAAAAAAAAACAAAATTTCAATCCCTCTGCGAGGTTTCTTCACGTAAACTCAGAAGAAACGACAGAGAGAGACTCGGGAGAAGAAGAAGGACCGATTCGAATGTGAAACTTGGTTTCTTTATGACGCGAAACCTTTCAAAATCCTGTCCTTCCCCTTCTCTCTCGGCCGCTCGTTTTCGATTCTTAAGAAGGCCCTTCTCTTTCTCTCTTTCCACTCTCTCTGGACGTCCTATTTGAAGACACGAGTCTTTCGGATCCGTAAAAAGAACCACCAAATAAACCACCGATAAAGCAGGGCCTCAAAGGGTTTCACCGGCGACACAGAGAGAGAGAGAGAGAGAGAGAGAGAGAGGAGAGACGATGGTGACGATGTTGTGAGTCGGTTCCCGCTTTTTAAGCCGCCCTTGCTTTCCGGACTTTTTATATCTCCTTTTCTTTTGACGCCCCGAAAAACTGTTTTTGACGCCTCCTTTGACGCATTTTTTATTTTTTTTGGATGGCACTGGAAAAACAACCAGCGCAGAAATCAGAGATAGAATCAGACGGTTGTTTTTAATTAATTAATTGATGACCGGATAAGCTGAACATACAAAAAAAAAAAAAAAAAAAAAAGTAAACATAACAATGTAGACAAAATATTAAAAATGAAACACTTTGTTTTTATGTGCCATGTGATTCCTAACCCATGTCGTCCACTGGTTGAAAGAATGTGCAGCTTACACATACATGTTACTACTAACACGAAACACATGACCCACTGGCACTGGCCACTGCATCTAACGTTGTTACCATGCACGTTTGTTTATTTATGGAGTCCGATCCCACGTGGAGGGAAGTAATGTGGGTTCAATGTCCCAGGCTTTTAGAAAGCAATAAAATAAGAGAGGTTTCTCTGCGGCTGAATGAGCACCCACGTGGCCATGCATTCACTAAAATCATATTGTTAATTACATGAAAGAAAATAATAATAGGTAGACTGATAACTCCTTTTTCGAGATTTGGAAGGGTTCTTAATGTCTTCCTTTTGATACCCGAATTGGTAACAGAAGTCTCCAAGTTCTCTTTTGAAAGTCAAATATTGATTCATGAGCTGATTCTTTATCTTTAGATCATTGCAAAGGGCCAGACCTATCAAATATATTTTTGTATGAATTCTCCGAATGTTATAACAGAGTAAGGGATATGTCCCTCAAATTCTTGACGGAGGCTGTTTCTGACTCTTTCGGCGAAGAGCTTGGGTAGTCCAGAGACAAATTTTTCTTTTCAAAAGTCATTGTTTGAGTTATCTATCCTATAAATTTGTGATAAAAACGTGTCCTTATACCACCTAAAATCAGATAAGGTAGGACACCTAAGATTTATAAGTTGTTCTCTAATTCTGTCAGCAGTGTCACTATGGCTGCCAACAAAATGCTTAAATATAGTGAGAACTAGTGTGGTGACAATATCGGGCTCAGGTCTCCCATTGGGATCAGTTTTTATGGCTGTATAAATAGCACGTCTTTGCTTAGGGATAATGAAGTTGTCCCACCAACCCCTTAATTGCCCCATGAATGATGTGGTTATCATATCAGTAATATGTTTGTCACTATTACCCTGTATCCAACAGGCATTAACATAAATAAGCATAGAATGACATAATTGGCTGACCTGATATTCAGACATGTCATCAAGATTCCATTCAACGAGAGAATTTCCATCATAGAAAGTTGTAAGAGTAATATCATTATTTTCTTCTATTTGAACATCAACAGGAGTTGGTCTTCTATAGAAATTCTTTGTTCTCGAGGTCTGAGTTACAGTCCCGAGCTTATTGATTTCAATATCAGAATGATCAGGAAGGCTTTCAGACATGCTACCATCCTCAATGTTTTCTTGAGAATTTTCTTCACAAGAGGACTCATCATTGAGGTTATTAATGGATAATTTTTCAGTCTTTCAGATAATTTAATCAACAATTCTTCAAAGGGTTTTTTTTGAACTTTATCCCCTTTTCAAGATTTTGTTGAGGAATGAATATTGGTTTTTCAGTTTTTTTTTACTATATTTTTGGACGAGGTGGTCGAGGCCTGAAGGCTTTGCAGACCATTGGCTTGAATATTGTCAAGACTACAATTTTCGGCGAGAGCCTTTTCTATTCTTTCAGTTTGGCTACTTATAGATCTCAGGGCAACATTGGTGAAATTATTTTGCTTAATAACCTGAATAAAGTACTCTGCCTTGAAGGGATTACCAGGGTCAATCTTTGTAGTAGTCTTAAGAGGGTTGGCTATAATGTCAGAATTAGTGACTTTAATTCTTTCAAACGGTGGATGTATAGATTCCACTTCTTCATTCTTAATGTTTCTCCATTTGGTGGCATATTTATCGATCTTCTCTAGGACCATAGCATGGTCTTCTTTAGGAAGATCAATGATCATGTTTTGTAACATCGGAATATAAGTATATTCAAACCAATCAAAGAAATATACAGTTTTTTGTTCAAATCTCATATGGTCATACCACTGTTCCCTAATCGGACCTTGCTCTTCTTTGGGTATAGTGTTGAAAAACCACTTTCTTTTATCATCGTTTTTTGAAGAATAAAAATCATGTTTTATGATCTCTTTATCTATTTCATAGTCATCATTTTCACTTATAGTGAGCATGTCTGATTCAGCGGGTTCAGATTCAGATGACATTTCATAATGAGCTTCGGATTGAACATCATAAACAGCCGATGCAACCCCTATAGGTTGGAGGTAAGCATCTTGAGTTGTCGAATACTGGCTATCCCTTTCGGAAACAGAGGGTCTCCTGGGAGTCAGGCGTTCCCTTACTTGATCTACTGGTGTAGTTCTAAGAGATCTTGTCCTTTGAAGGCCAGTATTAGAAAATTGAACTTCAATATTACCACTATCCTTTTCAATAATCTCTTTAAGGTAAGGTTAATATCTTTTGGATGCATAGTTTAGAGTATGAGATCTCTAAGGTGCTCTTGTTCTTATAGTGGTGCACAATTCTGACATTGTTTGTTTCCAATATGATATTTTCATAGTAATCAGGATTTTTCCCTATCATATCAGGGATATAGAAATGGTAGCCAGTACCAGAATGATCATCTTTGGGGAAGTATATCTTAATAAGTTCTGCTATTTCTTTGTCTACTTCATATTTCTCAATAGAGAATAGTAGAACGGAAGTTTTGAATTCATATTCGGTTTGTGATTCTGAAGTTTGAGATCCTATTTCAACAAGTATGGCAAACTGAGATTTCATACTCTAAACTATGCATCCAAAAGATATTAACCTTAAAAGACTGAGATAAGAGCCCCAATGCCTCTAGGCGATTCCAAAAATCAATGATCAGACCCAATTACTATAATTATTTGGATTATCAGAAAACCTAGGAAAATGCACTATTAGTCCAAAATTGTGTCTTAAAACATTCTTAGTTTATCCATTTTGTCTACCAAGCCAAAATTCCAAATTGATTTTACTCCTGGTGGCAAGTATTTGGTGCTAATTGAAAAAATTTACCATAAGACATCCAAGCTCATATGGAGCAGGAAGAATTAAACCCACAAAATAGCATTGATTTATTGAAATATCACAACCAGACGGGAATACCATGGATCCTCCAATGGGATTTCCAGGTAGAAAAAAGGTTTCCTCCTCACCTCAAGAGATACATATATACCAAATGGTGGGCTAAATATGACCCACGAAAATTTTTATCTGGTTATAAATTATCAATTTATGAAAAACCACGGAAAGATAGTTATGAGACTATCAAAGCAAACCTTATTGGAGAATACACTAAAAGATTCTCAAATTTAAATCAAGAATACATTGAATTAAAGACATATGAGCACATGTTTAAAATATTGATGGGGACGGGTGTTTTGGAAGACGAAAGTTTTGGCAAAGAAAAGAATTAGCTCTACCCAACTTCACCACAATCTTTTCTTTTCTTTGCCAACTCTTTTATACTCATCTTTCAGACTCCTTTTGCCTGTACACGTCAGTCACTTGTTTTTTCTTTCAAATATACATCACTCCTTCACTATTAAGACAACTGATAAGACCTACCATATATCACTCCACTGTTAAGACAACTTGTAAGACAAGGCATTAATATGGTATGTGGTCTTCTATATGGTCCCTCGAGGTTGTTTTCTTTTTCTTTTCTTTTTTGAAAAAAGTTTTATTTTTATTTTAATATATTTCAGCAAGTAACAAAAGTGCATGAATTTATTTTAAATGGATCCATTTTTAAAATAAATGTACACACATACACAAGGATGAGAATTAAAGTATAAAAATAATACAAGCACAAATATGATGTGTTCGGCATATGAATTTTGTTGATGTTTGTATTGATTTAGGGTGCGTTTGGTTGCTCGATTGCACAGTGTTTGCGATTGTAGGAAGCTGCGTTTACAATCTTGCAATCAAACAGTTTTGCAATCGCAGTTTTAAATCCAGCGATTGCAGGCAAATAGTGTTCAAAAGCTGCGATTTTAAAAAGCTGAGAAAGTGAGCTTCCTGCAGAATCAGTTTTACAATCGCAGATTCCTGCATAATCAGTTTTACAATCACGCAACCAAACACACCCTTAGTTTGCTGAAAAAATTTTGGGTTTACTCATTTTGTAGTCCTGTTCCAAAAAGTATATACACACAAAATCATGCATATACACATCCAATTAAGGACCAAGAAGACTGGAATTGAATAATATGTTTTTTGTTAGGGTATGTTTTCATTTGATATAAAACTCCATGTCTAATTTAGCTTTTGATAATAATAATAATAATAATAATAATAATAGCACCGTTTGAATGTCTAAAAATTGAAATCCTGTTTTTCTTTTTTTAGAAAAACAAAATGCTCAAATGGATCATGAATAACTCCCAGGTATAACGGAATAGTAAAATGACTATTTTCAATTTTTCATGAAAACTGAGCAATTGTTTTTTTTTTTTTTTTTTCAGTTTTTGGTGCATTTTAACACGTTTTCATTTGGTTTGTATCCATTCATTTTCATATAAATCTCTAGAAATTAAACTATAGTTAATTTGTTTCTCAAAGAAAAAGATGGTCCTTATATAACTTGGAATGGAGTTATATTTGGACTGAAACATGGAAGAAGAGACCAATCGCACGAATTATGCGAGATTCTCCTTACCTGAAACATGGGAGATAGAGATTCCATCAACATGAAAGATTAGAGATGGATCTCAGTTTGAGTGCACTCCAATCAAGCAATCAATCTTTTTTGCCTACCCACCCTCTTTTTTTTTCACATCGACCACTCACTCAACACCCCAACTTTGTTTTTCCATCAAAAGCATGCCTAAACAAAATTCCATGAAAAATAAAGTGGTCCGACACTGCAAAAAGCTTGAGGCTCTGGCCATGGCCTTTGTTGCTTTAACTTTCCTAGTTCAATGGTTTTTTATTGACCCGCCGCCTTAAATATGGCTCCATTTCTTTTTTGTTTGCATATGTAAATATGAACGATTAGATATATATACATTCATGTACATCTGTCTCGCCAGTCAGTACATTCAATATCTGTCTTATACATGTGGTGTTCGCTTGGTGTCCATGCATATGAAAATTGTAAAACATCTTTCAGAATGAAAATTTAATAGAATTATTTTTCTATTTTTATGTGACAAATAATAGTATAACTCACACTTTGTAGTCTATTACGTAATCCTTATTTGTTTTTTAATACATACATTTGATGTTGCAATATGTAGATTCTGATAAAATAATTATATAAAACGAATTGAATGTACTTGTAAATAAAAGATAACATATATAGTTTCATGTAGTGATGCATATATTTTGCTAGCAAAATGAGATTATAATTGAAGATACATGCAGAGACATGTAATAGCGCCTTGAGGCCTGAACAAACAATTTCTCAAAAAACTTGGAGCAAACGTTCATCCATATTATACATTCCCCATTTGGGTAGCGGGTTAAGCCCGGATAAGGGTGGTATAAGAATGAATGGGGAAAATAACTGTTTGTTTGCAGAGTATAACTTGGTATTACTAAGCCAATTTAAACGAGTATAAGAGTGTATAACAATTCTAAGTAACCCCTAGGATAAGATATACTCAGTTTATCTATTCTCATGGGTCCACATGTCAAATCAACTTTTTACACTTTATCACATTAAATCATCTATCAACACATCTTATACATCAAAGGGCTCACACGTCAAATCAATTTTTTCATACTTTATTTATATTTTATTCTTTATCAACCCAACTACTTAACATTTATTCTTACATTTTCCAATGAGAATAATAAAAAACACAATCAAACAGAAAATCTCTTATTGCTGCAGAATTGTTATCTATACTGGTGTAGTTATCTATTCAGAATAACTTAATTCCTCAATCCAAACGGGGGTAGAGGTGTGACCTAACATGTTGGATAATCTTATTCGGTATGGCAGAAAGAACATGAACCACACTCCTTTTTGTTCTAGTGTATAATTTAATTTGGATCAACTTTCCAAAGTGTTGATTAACAGCAACTTGGGACAGGCAACGAATTTGTTAATGTGAATGCTCATTGTTAAACTCAATCTAAATTGGAAAAATCAAAACACCATCTATAACAGTAAATTCAGTGTGCCAGCACAAATAAAAGCAAATCCTGGAAAGTTAGAAATGCACATGGTTGCCACTGCACTGCAGATTAATATAAATGAATCAAAGCCTTCTTTTTCATGGATGGTGACCTGCAGTCGCATGTATTGCGCAAATGGAAGTCCATTATTATATTGTTTGGAGATCGGCCTCTGATGAACAAATTCAAGCACATAGATATGACTTTACATCTATCATCAGAAGATTGTGGCAGTGGATTGAGTCTGCAAGTGGCATTCTTTGAGCCATTTTAGTTGTTGGGGTCATTTCTTTTCTTTCTTTTGGGTTTTTCAATTCCTCTTGTGAGTGAATAGCCACTTCTTTATATAATAATATGATGTGGAGCCTCTTGGCCTCATTTGTAAGGCAGATTTTGCTTCGCCGAATGCATTTTTTTTTTAATTGTAATTCTAAACATTTTTAGGTACGTTCATAAATGGGTTTCAAGTTTCAACTACTTCAACTGTTTTTGGAGATTTTATTCTTACAAAAATCATATTTAATCAAAATTTATTTTCTGAATACTCCCGGGACCCATTTTTTTTTAAAAGTTGATAAATAACAGCTAGTTATAAAATAAATTGTCAGGAATTCAACAAAAATGCACTTCTTGAAAACTATTTTGCTTCAAGTTGAAAAACTCTTCTGTGAAACTCATTTTCAGACATTCTTGAAAAACTCTTTATGAAACTCATTTTCAGCCATTCCAATAGTCTTATGTTTTGAGATTCATATTAAAGAAAACTACTTTAGTAGAACCCTTGAGATGAATCATTTTTTAATTTTTTTTAAGATAATGTTGGTAAACACATTTGGATAGTTTTATTTTTGCATGAATTATATTTAAACATGTTTTTTTAATGCCCCCAACCACTCCCAACTTTTGAAGAAAAAAAAAAGCAAATAAATTTTTTAGTTATAAACAATGATAAAGAAAAAAAAGAACATGTTCAGTATCTTATATCTTTTATGGCTCTGCAATCAAGATATGGTAGAACCATGGTTTGATTAAAGAGAGGAATCAGACAAGTATTTGGGAGAGAGCTGCTGGCAGCTGGCCTATGGTCCCATTTCGCTTCATGACTCCATTAAAAAACCGTACAAGCCCGTGGGCCGACATTGGTGGCAACAATAAGGAAAATGGGCCGCTCAATTTTACTGATAAGCCCACTAAATCGGACCACTTCTATGCCAACTCGAACCGTCTCCCATTTCGCTTAATGGCCCCGTTTGGACAGGGAACTAAGTTAGTATGAGGTTTATTACTTGTTTAATATAAATAAAAATAAAATAATTTTCTTCTTTGGTTGTGTTTTGAATAATTCTTGTTGAAAAACGTGATATTAAGATTTTTGTTGTTTAACTAAAATGTGAATAATATGTGGAGAAGGATTTTGATAATAAACTCACGTATTCTTTTATGTTGAATAATCTGGTATAACATAAAAGGTTAGCTCCAAAGTGGATATGAAGATACACCACATTGAGTTCAAGAGATGCTGATAGAGACTTTGGTGCATTGAGGAGCTAATATGCATCTGTTTTGATTGATGGGAAGATGCGTGTGATTGTGATATGAATGACTAAGCTTATTGTAAGCCCGGGATAGGATAAATCTAGGATTGGAATGGTTGCCTTGTTTCCAAAAGCTTCGGAGACTTTCGTCATTTATATACTCTTATTTTCTTTGACTTTCTTGAGTTTTTTCATTGAGGGCCCTCTTTTAATCCATAATCATTTTTTATCGAAGTAAAATTTATTCTAGACGAATATATTAAAAAATTATGAATTTACTCATTCCCAAATGTGATTTTTTTTGTGAAAGTAAATAAATAAAATAAATAAGAGTGTGAGTCTGACGATTAAATTATATTTTTTTGTTACATATACTTAAGAGAATATAACACTGCCAAAAAAGGGTTTTACGGCGGGTATAAACCATCGCAACAAGTCTTCAAAACCGCTGCAAATACTATTTGCGGCGGATTTATGATGGTTTTGATGGCGCCTCAATAGCTCGCGTCGCAAAAAATGTGTGATGGTTAATACCCACCGCAAAAAAGTCTTTTGTGACATTATTTGTGTTTGTTTGTGAATCAGCCTATTCCGAAGGTTAAAGTCCGTCGCTAAAATACAAAACTGGCTAATAATATGATAAGAAATTGACAATAGCCGTCGCAAAAGATAATATTAGCGATGAATAATATCCGTCATCTTAAAGTATATTGGCACTTTTCTTGACCAACGGCGCTAAAGGACAATAGCGATGGACTCCGTCCGTCACTGAAAACCAAATTTCTTGTTGTGCAAAAACAATTATTCTTTTTGGCTGCCAGATATTGAAATAGGATGATTATAGAGAGATAACCTTTTAATAGAAAATTAGAAGTGTAGAAACTAAAATCTGTCACATCTTAGGATCCGCTTAAAAGTCCATACCACCTCGACCCATCACATTATGCCATAACACACCACCATCTCAAGTCGGGCCAATAAACAATATGGTCGGACACCCAACCAAATCTGGGTGAATGGGGCATAGCTCCTGTCCGACTTGATTCAAAATCACGGAGTTCGCATCGGTAAGATATTAGAAATTTCAAGTAATATTCCCTTACACAGTGGCTGTAACAAACTGTCAAAAATTAGATCCCACGTGTCGACCGATCTAAGTGTCACGTGAAAGATTTCATCCCATGATATGCTCACACCTCCATGACAATAGGCACACCCCCTCCCACTATAAATAGGAGGATATCCCCTTCATTAAGGGGGAGGGGCAAAGAGAGAGAGAGAGAGAGAGAGAGAGATACTTCTTTTTCTTTTCAAAAACAAAGAGAATCCAAAGCTCAAGCTTTAAATCTCATTTTAATAGAGATTAGACTTCACCGTCGGAGGTTTTCACTAAAAAAGGAACTACGTGTGGCTTGATCCCTCAAAAAATGTACGTAGTCAGCCTAATTTATATCAGGTTCAGTCCAGATAAACATCCACAAATCGGTTCATCATCGTCGTCTCTTCGCGAATCTACCCAAACCAAGTCTGGATCGTCATTGAGTCCAATCCATCTAAGGAGGAGAACATTTTCACCTCCCACAAGAAGATTGTCTGAATGAGGTAGTATAAGCTGCTAAGGTTCTAGCTAAACAAGCTAAGCTATTATAGGCTCATAGCTTTATTACAAATTCGGGGTTGGATACAACCAGTCTTGTGTTCAATACATGGTTGTATACAACAGGTGAGTTCGCCTAATGCGTATATTTTGGAATGTAGAGGTTAATGCATAATTATACTTTTTGATGTGTGAATTTATTTGGCCCAATTGGCTTTTACCATAAAAACAAAAGAAAAAATTAAAATAAAAGAAGATTGTTTGAATGTTCTGATATAAATGTATCCAAATTATGTCATTTGACAAGAATTCAGAAATCCAGTGATGGGTCTTTTTTTTTTTTAATAAGATACACGTATCCACCATTATAGCCTTAGTTGCGGTCTATTTTTTTTTTTTAATCATGCACTCACTATTTGAAGTGCATATTGTTATATGAAATGAAGTGTATACTAAAATACAATAATGTATTTTTTATGGTAAAAAAATAATAAAAAATTTGAGTCATACACTATGATATAACAATATATATTGCGTTATCATAATATACGTGACTGTAAAATGAAGGTAAAAAAGACTGCATGTATCAACGCCTTTTTTTATATATATATAAAAGGTTGGCTTGTATAATAACAGAGCCCAAAGCCTACAACTATAGCTCACCACAGACAATTACGCAAAAGAAAATGATACACCCAATCCTAACTCTCAAGTGCAATATCATTTGCAGTCCATACCCATATAGTGTCAAAGTTCATGCCCTAACCCCCCGTTTGGATGGGGGGTTAAGGTAGTATAAGGGTGGTTTAAGAATGGATAGGAAAAATAACTGTTTGTATACATAGATAGTATAACTTGATATTACTATACCAATTTAAATGAATATAAAAGAGTATAATAATTCTAAGTAACCCCTCGGATAAGTTTATACCCATCTTATCTATTTCCATGGAAGATGAGACCCACCATCACATAAAAAAAATTACATCTCATCATATCAAATCACATATCATCACCATTTATACATCAATAGGGCTCACATGTCAAATCAACTTTTTACACTTTATTCATATTTTATTCTTCATCAACCAAATAACTCAACATTTATTATTATATTTTTCAATAAGAATAAAAAAAAATACAACCAAATAGAAAATCAATTATTCAATTGATAAAGTTATATGTTCCTGGAATATGTATAAACTCCAAAATTGTTTATTCCTAGTTCCAAACAGGGGGTAAGATGCCATTTGGATGGGGTATAAAGAGGGGAGTAGGGGGTAAATGGGAATAGGGGTAAAAAAATTGTTTGGGTGGGTGGTATAAAGGGTATAACTATGTAGAATTATGTGAGAATAAGTTAATATTTATATTCTAAGTCCCCCCATGGAATAGTGTTATTCATCCGTCAGTATAAGGAGACTCACCTATCAAATCACATGTCATCACATCAAATCACATTCATCACCTCTTACATTAATGGAGCTCACATGTCAAATCAAATTTTTACATCTTATTCATATTTATTTTTCATCAACCAAACACTCCAATTTTTATTATTACGATTTCCAACAATAATAATTGAAAACACAACCAACCAAAAAATCACTTATTCCATTGATAAAATCAACAATTCCGGTAATAAATATAAACTCTATAATAACTTATGTCTCTATCCAAACAGATGCTAAAAAATACTTTAAAAAGATTTGCTTGGATACACAACTACCTCCCTTTTTCATTGAGAAAATGCAATTGTCTCACTAAATCATGATAAAGCATAATGATATCTCCTATATGTCGGCATTGTTTTTTTTTTAAATCATATATATGATTTTATTGTAAAATATGTTGTTATGTGAAATGAAATATATATTAAGATACAATATATAATCTTTTTAAAAATATAAAAAATTTTATGACATACATTATTATAATAACTTTATATATTGTGATAAGATATGATACACGTTATTATAATGTACTTACGCTGTCATTTTATGTCGAGGCAGCTGACAAGGTTAAAAAAAAATCACAAATGCAATGATGAGTCAGTTGAGTCACTGGTCAAAACAGTACTTCATGGAACTTGTACCGGAAGGATATTCCCTATTTGCATCGCAAACAAGCAGCTGTTCAATAACCTGTTTGGCAGGAAATAAGAAACACTAGAAACTGACCGCATTCATAAACTCCCATCAAAGAATTGTATGATATGTGTTCCTTAAATCAAAGATGAGATCCTATTGTAGTATGTTTTCTAGTTTAGATCGGTTTTGAAATTTGATAATAAACATGATTACCATATTTAACATGATTTTTTAACGTGGGCCAGTGAACATGGAATTCAAATTTATAATGAAAACAGAATCTTGGACTGCTTGCTGGAGCAGGTGAAGTACAGTCCAGACCAAATCATACGTTTTACACGTTACACAAGATTTTTCCATTTGAAATCCAATAACACAATAACAATTCTATCAATAATAATTCCCTTCCAGTGCCTACGTGTCTCTGTTGGCAGTCACATGAAATTATCAATGACATGCCGCAAACGGTACGCCCCGTAGAACCTAGGTCGCTGATACTCTGAGCCCCCGGTTGGGATCGCATTGTCGCAAACGTTTTTAAGTCTTTTTTTTTTTTTTTTTTTTTTTTATCGTGGTAGAGAAGTTCTGAAATAATATTTTTCTATCACGACTTGCGTTGATTAACACAAACGTCTTTGTCTTGATTTTAAATAAGACCTAAATGTGATGTACTACATGTTTGCAATTGTCTCATCATTAACGGAATCGTAAAACATATATTACACTATCTCAACATATGTTATATTTTTTTGAGAAAAAGTTACTAGACCATTTTATAACTATCAAAACTTGAGTTACAATTTACATTATATTACTGATAAACATTAAAAAAAAACATGTACATCTAATTCGTATCAGCATATACATCATTTAAAAGAAAAATACAAATAAATATGGGAGTGAAAGTATATGATCATTAAGGTTGAAATACAATACAAGTATATAACGTGGGTCATTCCTAGAACCTAGAACGAAAAGGTGGGCCATAGCCCATAGGTTGCTACTCTGGATCCACTACCAGTCATCCGGAGCGACTTGTTGGTGAATCAGGATTACCACTTCAATGGTCCCAACAAAAAAAATCCACTCAACCATTTTCTCTTCTTAAATTAAACCACGCGTCAGATACTATATTATATATTATTAATAATTAATTAACGTAAATTATAAAATATAAAAAGTAATTTTACAAATCTTGATATACTATATAAAATCATCTTAAATCTCCCTTGATGAATGACAGTTGTTTTTTTAATTATTTGCTGAAACAATATAGACCTCTACTAATAGACTTTTTATTTTAATGAAAGCGGTGGCACGAGTCTACTTTTACAAAAAAAAAAAAAAAAAAAAATTAAATTTGGTGAAACAGTGCATGGCCCGTTCTCACCAACCTCCTACTTATTGTCATTTAAATTTTAAATTGATTGTTTAGAAAAACGTTATATTAGTTGTCCTTTGAATTTAAATTTTAAAATCATTTTTTAGAAGAAAAAAAAAAGTTATACTTAGTTGTCCATTGCATGTACAAATGCTCATTTGAAATTTGAATCTTAAAATCTTTTTATAAATGACATTTATTCTATTTTATTACAAATATCAATTTGTCTTTTTTAAAAATTATAATTTTTATTTAAATTTGTGTTAAAAATATTTTAACAAAACAAGTTTCATTAAAAGTTTAAAAACAATGTTAAAAAAATTGAATGAAAAAATACACAGGTTAAAAATTACTAGTTCAAACAGTAGATTAATCGGATTTAAATTGTGACATTATCATGTTATAAATATTAATATATAAATCATTACGGCTAAATCAACAAATATATAAAAATATAAAATAATAAATTTTGTATTAAATTGAGATAGACAGTATAAATGAAATAAACAACCATAATATAAGTATTTTAAAATGCAAAACAGCAATGTAAAATAGTATTTTAATTGCCCTTGTTAAAAAATAATAATTTAAGAACCGAATTTTGAGAAAATTGATTAGCAAAGAGAATGATCAATAATCAAATCACAGGGCACCGATCTTTAAAACAAAAAAAAAAATGTAGAGACCCCACAAAATATCTACTAAGTCTTGGAAACTATTAAATCTTGAAAAATGAAGATCCTATCAGATTTTTAGATGTACAAAATTTTTAGTGAAAGTATTAAAAATGAACTCTTATTAGAGATGCTCTAAAAAGTTAAAAAGGACCGGCCGGTTCGGTCCGGTTTTAAAAGATTGCGATTGCCGACTGTTCTGTTCTTCCCCTCCGGACGCTCTTAGTTGAGTTGCAGTTGAAAACAACAGCTCCGGTTTTCGTGTAAATCCATGTCGGATCCGTACTTCCCATTCTCCACTGCAAAACAAAAAAAAAATGGAATAAAAAAAGAAGCATCAGCAGCAAGCAAAGATGAATATCACAACAACTTAATGGATATCCAGTTCATCCATCACTGCCACTCACTCTCTCACGATCATCTATATCGTTTTCTCACTCGTGAATCCTCGATTCGGCCCTTCTTTTCTTTCCGTTTTTTAGGTTTTGTTCCCACTTTTATTAGGTCGAAATCCCACACAGACCCAACTCTCCCACTCACCCATCACGTTATCATCCACGGTGGGTTGATATACTTCACTGAAACTGCTTTAAAAAATATATATCTTATCTTCACTTAAAGTTGAAAGACACCCATTATTTAATTTTTGTTTATTTTGCAATTTTTCAATTAAAAAAAAGACCATCTTGAGTCGAAAATCATTTTGGAGACCCATCGTCGAAGCTTCTAGGAAGGCTAGGGTTTTCGAGCCAGACAATCCCAATTGGACCACTAGTGGGCGATCGTGCGCACAATTTTTACCATTATTAATTATGACTTGTTTGAGCGCCTCCGACGCCTATATAAACGGTCCGCTGTCGAGATTTGACTGTCTCGACCGTGGTCCACTCTTCAGTCCTCCCCAAAACTTCAGTGTTTCTTTTTTCCAAAGATTCTCTCTTTGAATTCACTGTGCTGTAGACCGTTGGCCAAGGTAAACACACAGAAACCAACACCCAACAGTTCAAAAAAATTCAATTTTTTTGAATTATAAAAGGAAATGTGTTTCGTTCTACACAAAACAGGGGGTTCGGAAAACACATTGTGATTGTGTCTTTCAAACAATTCCATTTTGACTTGTGGTTTATTGATTTCGATTTGGCGGTGGCGGTTTGAAATTTGAAGTTTGGCACATTTATCTGCTGGTGTTGTCGCAGTCGAGCAATTGGTATCGATTCTAATTACGTGTTTGTTTTTCCTTTCTACTTATCTATATGTGTGTTGGGGGATTGGATGGTTCTGTCTGTCTGTCTGTCTTCCTCTCCTTAGATTAATATTGGGTATTGATTCATTGTTACTGTTTTTATTTTTTATGAAAGGTATCTTCGTCTACACTTCAGCTGTTGCTTAATATATTAGTCTATCAATCATGCCAGGTGGAAGTTAAACCAACCATTGTTAAATGTTGTGATGTTGTCTAATTCCAGCTTTCAACGTCAGGTTGCTTCATATTATTGTTCAATATGGAAAGATTTCAGTGTTTGTTGGGTTTTGTTTTATTCAAACATTATTGTTGTCCAACAAGTGAAGAGGCGCAGATATTCAGTTCTTTCTGAAATGCTTAAATGTTAAAAAGTTGCTTTCCTTTAAGAGATTCCTTCATGTTTGATCTGGACTACTCGAAGTATAATTTATTTAAAACTTTTGTCTGCGTGTCTGCGGGAGCTTGTGTTTAACGCAGACAATCTTTTTGAGTGGAACTTGATCATCTTTTCATTTCTCTGTTTCAAGCATCCCCTTTGGCAGGGTCATCTTTCTGCTTGGCCTTTTCTTACTGTTCTTTCAGATTGAGAAGTTATTCCCTCAAATAACTACTGTTTACTCTAATTAAATTAAGTAATGCACATAGGAAACACACATGGAAAGCTTATATATTATTATATGATTACTCTTATCTGTAATGTTGGGCAAAGCTGGTCATGGGCCACTGAATATGAGTGTCTGATTTTGTGGCAGAAAAACCGTTTTATGGCAATCAAAACCATTCTTATTGGTTTTGTTAAACTATCTTTACTCTCACAAAATTCTTTTCCTGCATGTGATTAAGTTGCTCTCAACTTGATTATACAGATATATTAAAAAAAACATAGTTGTTCATTTCGTTCTGTTTTTTAATCCTTTTTTACATCCCTTGAACAATTTTTAATGGAAGATCATTTTTAAAAATAACACATGTACTGCCATCAATCTTTATCATCATGTTTTTATTTTTGTTTAATGTGTTGCTCTCATTAGGCCATGATTTCAAAGCTACTGTTTGTAGCAATACTATTGCTTCCTACAATGGATATATTCTGACCATTCAATTAAGTGATACAGCTGACAATGAAGTTCCGTGTTTCTTTTCCCATGCTCCATACATCTGTCTTGTTGGATGTGTATACAGATGTTAGAGCAGTTGTTTCTTTGACATTTCTCTACCTTTCTTTCCATATCTCCTTTTCATATGTCATTCATTTAGGGCTGTCCATCAACTGTTAGAACAGCTTTGCTGTTTTTATGTTTCTCTCAGCCATGGGTGTGAATATTCTTTTATTTTATGGTTCCAATTTCTTTGAGCTTTTAGTCGAACAAGAGAAGTCAATCATATAGTCCCAATCATCAGTGATCACAATAAATTTCAACTAAGGTGTTAAATGTTTTAATTCATCAGATTGATTGAATTTGTGATTTGTTAACTTGTATACTCTCATAATTACTTGATTTCTTTACCATCTGCTGATCATATAAAGAAGATTTTGGGGAGTTTCTTCACCCATCAGTCAATAAATATAGATGATCCATGTGATCATTCAATATTTAAGAGAAGTTTGTGGTCCTTTTTTTTTTTTATGGTTTGTTTTAAGTTTTGTCTGTATCTATATATTGTATTGAAACACGGAGCACTTCGACGGCTCATATTCTCCCAGCTGCTATTTTGGTTGTGGACTGAATTACTATTTTTTTGGAATATAATATTGTAATACAGTCAACATTGAAGGCACATGCAAGGCCTGTTAGTTTAACATTTTCTCTTCTTGTCCAGCTTGCAGCTTCTCAGGTCTTGTATACATATATATAACAAGAATTTGTTGTGTTTTCAGGAACCAGAAACTGTGCCTGCACAGACAAAGGTCAGTCTTTGTTCGGAGTGCTCAAGCGCAAATACTGATATTCAGTGGCTGACTCTGTTGCTTGAAGGGCTGCACTTTTTAAGAGTTGGAGGTGAGGAACTTTCCCTCAATGGAATTACATTTATCTGCATATTCATAGACAATATTCTTCTTATACTGTGATCTCATGGATTTTATCCTACAAGGCTACAACAGTTATATTTGAAGGTAGAAATGAACATTCATTTTCTAGAAACCCAGGATATCTTAGTGGAATGTTTATTTTTTTGGATTTAAATTATCAAGATATGTAACAATCATAAACCCCTGCATGGTGACATGTACACATGCATACACACACAGTTTTGCATGCTTGATTCTGGATCATCTTTTGATTGGATTTGAGAAAATTCCACCACATAACAAGTCATCACAGTGTGTTTGCTAACTACCTCATCAATGCAAATCCAGTGGTCCAAGAGATCCATGGATTTTAGACTATTTAGTTTGTGTTACTGGCCTTGAGATGAGTTCAAGGTAAATTTTCAAACGAAGGCTCACAAACATTTTTTTTTTAAAAAAAATTCTTGTATACAAGTTCATCCAAGATATCATTCTGATTCACTAGTTCTATCTTTTATTTTTGTTCTTGAGTGAACAAGACTAATAGATGATTTTTCCTTAACTTGTAGGATTTATTGACTTCTCATGGAAAACAGAAACTCTTCAGGCTCATCCGTGCAAGTATCCTGTGAACTTCCAACAATTTTGCACTATGTAACCTCCAAAAAGGTTGCTGGTTTTGACATCGGTGACAGTGGGAGTTCCAGTTGCCAGGATAATTTAGCCCTTCCAACTGAAGACCGGGCACCCGATATTGTTTGTGGTAAAGTAAGTATTATCTTTCACATAATGTCTGTGATTCAGTATAATGCATGTATCTGGTGTCAAGGCTGGCATAGGCCAGATGTGGACTTCTTTAAAATCTATCGTACTTTCCAGGATCCCATTGCAAACCTAAGCCAGCTTGTTAGTGGGCCTTATGGACCCAGGCCAACTAAACCAGCTTTATCTATTTAGAGCATAAGCCCAGCCTGACCGTGCCTCCAAATGAGTTGTGCCTGTGTTTGGGCCTTAGGGGGCCCACCCATTAGTTCCTAATGAGCATATGAGAAGCACAAAATAAAATAATGCTATCTGACTTAAACTAGTTGGGTTAGACAGGCTTGAGAGTCCCTGGCAAGTCTTAGGTGCTCATAAAGGCCCTTTTTGTTGGCCCCGAGTCCAGTTATTTGGTTCTGTAGACCAGAATACCTGGACACTGGGCTGACTTGAAATGTCATGAATAGTTTTAACCCCACATCCAAGTATTGAACATGCAACTCTATGATAGCCCATCATGCACGCATGTATTAAGTGATTGATTATGCACACAAAGTGTGAAGCATGGTTTCACATGAGTCTTGCATATTGCTTTGGATTAAAATATGTTATTACACTCATGTTATGTGTTATGCAGTTTTGCAATTCTCTTTTTTTCTAATATTCAAACTAATTTTCTCCGTAATTATGTTTATTGTTAGGAAATGGAATCGATAGCATTGCAAGGGCAGGCTGATTCAGAAGCTATATCATCTTCAAAGTCAGTTGTGACAATCGAACCCCACCATTCACATAAAATTTCTATCAGCCTGCCATCTTCTCCGTCACATTATTTAGGAGATATAGGTGGAACAAATTCTGTTGGTAGGCAACCAGTTACCTCTGCCTATGTTCATTTCCCACAGGCAATGCATGATAAGTTTCATTCCCAGACCATGCAAACAGGCACTGCACATGAGAAGGTGGCTTGTGAAGTGAGATTTCAAGATCATTTAGAGCAGCAGCCGAGGAATCCAAGGCTCGACAGGCTGAAGGACAAACGTTTTGATTCTTTCAAAACCTGGTCTGGCAAGCTTGAGAGGCAATTATCAAATCTACGTGGGAAGCCGCTGGAAGAAGAACCAGAGGAGAATGAGATACAAAATACTGAAATTGAGGCTTTACCTGTGCATCGTTTCTTTGATGCTTTAGAAGGCCCTGAACTAGACACTCTCAAGGTATAAAGTCATTTACATTAAATTATCTCATCATAAAAGAAAATTGGAACTATTCCAATAGAGTACCTGTCATCTTTGTCTGTCTTTAAATTCTGTCTAGAATGAAGGCATGCAGCTTCTCCTTGAGAACATTGATGTCTATTGATTAGTAAGTTTGATTATAATAGATTCTTGCATGTAATCTTAGTTACCATTAATTGGTTCTTTTCTCACTGCGAGTTCTGCATTCGCCTTCAACAAGCCAACATGTCTGTTTCTTGCCTAATGAAAGTTATCTTTTTATTCAATTATAATCATTTTATTATATCATTTCGTATTTGATTTCTTAGTTTAAGTTCATAGCATCAGTTTCTGGGTATTTTTGGATCCTCATCCACTCACCCATGTATGGGTATGTCATGCACGTAATCATGCATGTGTTTGTGTAGAGAACTTATCATTTGCATGCACTAAGTTGTAGTGCAAAAAACTTTTGTCTGTTTGGATCCTCTCATGCATGTCCAAATCCTAAACACACATATCTATTTTTTCTTTATGTGGTACATATCTCAACAGTTAAATTTGCGTTTCTGTAGCCATCGGAGGAGTTGGCGCTCCCTGAAGACAAGCAATGGCCTTTTCTTCTTCGTTTTCCAATATCTTCATTTGGTATATGCCTTGGTGTCAGCAGTCAAGCCATTCTCTGGAAGACATTAGCTACATCCCCATCCACAGAATTCCTCCATGTAAGCCTGGATGTCAATCTAGTCCTCTGGTGCATCTCTGTTGCATTGACAGCCATAGTGTCCTTCATCTACTCTTTAAAAGTCATATTTTTCTTTGAAACGGTCCGACGTGAGTACTACCACCCCATCAGAGTCAACTTCTTCTTCGCCCCATGGATAGCGTACCTCTTCTTAGGACTCGGTCTTCCCCCTTCGATTCCTATAAAACTCCATGCCGCTCTATGGTACTCACTCATGACACCAATATTTTGTCTTGAACTCAAAATCTATGGGCAGTGGATGTCAGGAGGCCAACGCAGACTCTCAAAAGTGGCTAATCCCTCGAACCATCTAGCAATTGTTGGAAACTTTGTGGGTGCACTGTTGGGTGCATCTATGGGACTTAAAGAAGGTCCTATTTTCTTCTTTGCTGTTGGGTTAGCGCACTACACAGTGTTATTCGTGACTCTATACCAGAGGCTTCCGACTAATGCGACGCTTCCAAAGGAGCTTCATCCAGTGTTCTTCTTGTTTGTTGCCGCACCTAGTGTAGCTTCCATGGCATGGGCAAAGATCAATGGAGAGTTTGGTTATGGGGCACGGATGGCTTACTTCATTGCATTGTTCCTTTATTTTTCTCTTGTAAGTTCTTCTAACCTTATACTTTTAAGAAATAGTTTAGGTCATAGACTGTATATTTTTTTAGTTTATCAAATTTATTGATATTGGTGGTGTTCAAACTTTTTCACATACAAAAATTGCATCCACTAATGCCTCATTTGGACCCAAATGGCAAAGTTATTTTGCTTCTGTAAAATCAGTTTTTATATGATCGGTTTTAAAAAAAATTTAGGTTTTAGCTTTTGGTATTTTATTTTGGTATTTTGAGTATATAAAAAAAAGTTTTTATGAAAAAAACTGGTTGTGAGCAGCTTGTATGAAAATTTATTTTTGAAAATTGGTTCCAAAAGGGGTCTAAAATGAACTTCACAACTAAGAAAATTCATTTCATCTTTTCATCTAGCATTTCTAAACCTTGTATTCTTATGTTTTCTTTTCCAGGCCGTGCGGATCAATTTCTTCAGAGGTTTCAAGTTCTCTCTAGCATGGTGGGCGTACACTTTCCCGATGACAGGAGCTTCAATAGCGACGATAAGGTACTCCATGGAAGTTAAAAATCCGGTCACTCAGTCATTGTCGGTCATGCTCTCTGCCATATCCACTCTTACAGTGACAGCTCTTCTTGTGGCCACCATCTTGCATGCTTTTGTTTTCCGAGACCTCTTCCCCAATGATGTATCCATTGCCATTACGGATAGGAAGATAAAGTCAAACAAGAAGCATAGCCATCTCAGATCAACAAGTTCGGACGCTAAAAACATTGAAGAAGATTCCCTATCGATCAGTATCCATAACTGATATGTTACAATGACTCGAAATCATTTGATGGGCCAAATGTTGCACAGGCTTTGGATTCCTATGATGCTATAACTGATATTGGTTTTCTAAATGAGAACAACCCATTCAGTTGTTTGAGGTAGCGGAGGATCCATAATTTGTGAACCTTTTTGTTGAGCATCATCATGAGAATGTGAAAATGGCCTGGCATTCAAGGCATTTGAGATCTGTGAAGTAAACTTTAAAGACTACCCATATCAATAATTCTACCCTCTTGGGGTTGTACATGTTATAAAATCTGCCATTACTGTTTGGCATTATATAGAGGAGATATGGTTTGAATTTGATTTTGATCCAACTATTTGGTTGGCCCAGTATCACATTTTCTATGTAATGTACTATGACATATATATGGAGCCTCTCTCTCTTAAAGCATGATATATTTGACAAAAGAACAACTGTTTGTTGGTCTACAAGATATATAGGAAAACAGGGGAATTCTATGGTCCTGTTATGCCTAATTTTTAGGACTGATTCATCTGAATTTTCAACAAAGTGCATATAATTAGATTCTGGTCTCCGCAGACTGAACATGCATCAGTTCCCTTTCAACCATATAAGAACAAAAAAATAAAAATAAAAAATCCAACTTTTCAGCTTTACATCTCTTTCAAGTACTTTATGTGCAGCTCAGAAATTCATCCTAAAAAGAAAATAATAGTAATAATAATAATAATAAAATTCAATCACTGTAACAAGGACGGAGTATTATAAGTTTTACATAACATATCCGTTACACCAAAGCTTTGGTGTTAAGTTTTAATTGCTTATTTTCATTGTTTTGCTTTTACTTCTCCTCTAACCTCTGTCTACTCCTATTCACGGGAGCACTACTCTGTAACCACGGAGGGAGTTTCTCTTTGGACCCATCCAAATTTCGGACCACTTGTAATCTTTTTTCAAAGATATGAATGGTCGAAAGGTTCTTTAAAAAAAAAAAAAAACATATTCGTTACAAGATTATCCAGTTGATTGATATGTATAGATATCATAAAATTTGGGTATTATTTGTGGCTGGACTTAATCAACATTAAAAACAAAAAAACAAGAAATGAATTAAAAAAATAAAAAAGAGACAAAAATAAATGCTCTGTCCCTTTGGTTCTACTCACACCCATGTGAAGACGTGCCTCTGAAGTTTCATTTCACAAGCAGTGGGTCCAACTCCTCTTACCACTATCTCTTCTTTCTTTCGCTTCTGTTATTAAAAAATGTTCTCCTCTTGATGAGTTGTTTTTGTTGTTTTTCGGTTGATAAGGAATAAATTCTAGTAGTTCAACATGCGTATGTTTTTTTCATGCTGTTTCATGTTTTTTCATCAGTGTAAGCTTTTTACTTGCTTTGTAACAGAAGTGACAACATTGGCCCAAGTTGCATGGCTTTTGTAGTACGAAGTACAAACCTTCACATGGGTCACCAATGGGACTTCATGTGATTGTAAAGGGTGTGTCAGCTGGAGTGAGGAATATCCATTAATGAATCAAATACTTCCATGAATTGAATCAATGGAGAGTGTTCTGGGTCATCCACCCTTTTTGGGTTTTTTCTTCCAATGCTGATAGATTAAAGCTATCCTGATTATATTAATTGATGAACTTTGAACTGAATGGAATACAAGAAAGAGAAGACCTAAAACATAGTAGGAGAGAAAGCATGAAAAATATAAAACATAGGAAGTTTGAGGATTTGAAGAGGGTTCTAATCCAAACAAGCTGCCCGAGGCCCCGAGACCCTGACACCATAATGACAAGGCCACCCCTATATATCCCACATGTTCTCAGAATAGAACCATTGTCCACGGAAGATGATCGTTTTTCAAGTCTTCCATATCGCCCATGGACCCGGCGGGATGAGGCATTGTTGTACCTCTGCCAACGCCGCTCTGATCGCCGTGATGCGTTGCAGAGTAGTCCAAAGTTCACTAGCCGCGGTGCAGGTGCAAAATAGATGCTCCGCTGTTTCTACACCTTCCACACAAAGAGCGCAACTTGTGGACGAGTTATGGGACCACTTCGCTCAATAGCATCTTGTGAGGACTCGGCTTTGATAAACTAACCATAGAAAAATCCTTATCTTATGAGGAACTTTAGGCCTCCAAATGTCAATCCGCTTCGCTGCTAAACACCTCATTAAAACCCTTGTTGCGCACCCGGTCTCGCGGTGTAGCCCGAGGAAGGATAAACGCCTGCATGGTGCGAAGTGGTGGTGGATAAACGCATAAACCAACATCCACCCTTTTTGTTAGTGAGTGGTGGATAAATGCATTTAAAAACTTCATTGTAAGGTCCAACTATTTGATTTTTTTTTTTTTAGTGAGGTTGTTTGGATGATGAAATCTTTGTGAACAAGGCTGGTTAAGGGACTAACACGTACACATTTGACGGTTTTTTTTTAAGGGGGGGCATAATTCATGATTGGTTCGAGTTGATTTTTTTTTATTATTATTATTGGTAAGGGAAGCTCTATTAATTTCACAAGTAACTGAATAATTTATAAAAGTGTGACTTTCAAAGATCACAAAATATATCGGAAAGATTATCTCTCAATAAAATTGATTTGATTATCGAATTTAATCAACATGCATCCCCTCCTAGGAGTGTCTCCGGTTGATTGGTTCGATTTCAGGTTGGTTGATAGATTGTTTTTCAAGAATTATTCACTTCAGTTTAAGTTTTGAATAAATATTTGAACACAATTTAAGATATGCCTTTTACATATCAATGTAAAACTTGTTCAATTTAGTTTAATCTAAAAAACAAAGCTTATTTCGTTGACATATTGTTTAAATTGATTCATGGATTGTTTAGTTCGATTTATATATGTGTTTATTTAGTTCAATTCATGAATGATTTATTCGGTTCGATTTAAAATTTACATGGAATGAACTCGATTCAATGAAACAACTCTTCCAGGTTCAATGACGAAAAAATGCCTACATAAAGCAGTATTGCCAGGCAATACATTTTAAAAACTTAATCTTAAATAGGGCCCTCATAGACTGTGCAACAACTCAATTCACACGACTGATCATAATTCAGATTTTCAATTTTCTTTTTTTAAAAGAAAAAGAAAAAAAACACCCATTAGGGCGATCAGCTTCATTTTGTTGTTTGATATAGTACAACAAACACCAACTTATGCACAACATACACAAACAAACACCCACTCAAAAAAAAAAAAATTTTGTGAAACTCCTCATGAAAAGAGAGGACAACATGACCTAATATCCACACAGCCTTGCTTTTTCTTTCCATAATATACAAAGCTTCACAAAATGCAAACAAAAGAGACTAAAAAAAAAAAAAAACAACTAAACCCTTTAAAGGTCTATTATTGCTTAAAATGAAATCTGCTCTTCTAGGATCTTCTCTGCCACCCCTTCTCCTCCTTGTGGGGCTTCCCCATCATAAAAACTTAATCTTTCTCTGCCAAAAAAACATAACAAAAGAAGCCTCAATAAACAATAACATAACATGATAACATACTCATCTATCTAAAAAAAAACTTACCACTTGATTTCTTACAGTAGAGAACAGCATCATAGATGGAACTATCAATCATATCGTCCACATCACTCATCCTCGGCGAACTCTGAATCGACACAACACCCACCATCGGAGAACACTCCATCGACGACGTCGTCCGTTGTCCCGACGTAAGCCTCAACCCTTTCACCTTCTTATACAGAGGAACAAAGAAACAGAGGTACTTCCTGAACATCTTCTTCGAAGAAGAACCACACGTGTAAGAAGAAGAAGAACCCGAGGAGGCTGAGCGGGTCCCAAAGAAGGGAAGCTTGAGACGTGCGTTTCTCGAAAAGTCCTCTGCTTTGGACTTTCTCTGAACAGAACGGAAGTCCAAAGGCAGAGGCAGAGGCCTAACAGTCGACCTGCGTCGGCTGTTCTTTGGATTATTCACGACCATCACATGTGATGATGGTGATGATGGGTCTTCTTCTTTCATGGTGGTTGTGGTCTCTGGTGAGGGATGGAATGGCAAGAGAAGGCCATTGGAGAAGAGTTGGTCTGCATGAGCTAAGGTTTGGGAGTTTGGAAGGTTGAAGTCGAAGTCTGTTGTTGATATGGGTTGTGATGATTTGGGGTCCATTTCGAAGTAGAAGGAGTGGCGGAGGCTGTCTTCGGTTGTGTCAATGGAGGAGGGTTTGATGTTCTTGAGCCAGCTGTAGGAGAAGCTCTCGTTTGAGAGGTGTTGCAGGCTTTCCATGGGAGGTTCAGAGAGCAAAAACACTTGGTGTGTTTTTTTTCTTTCTTTCTTTTGTTGGTGAAGGGGATGTTGGGAGGTTGAGAGAGGGGGGTGGGAGAGTGGTTCACAAATAAGAGGAGTTTTCATGTGTGATGTTGATGTTGTTGCACAAAAATTTAATATATTGTGGAGTTATTCCAAATTAATTACCATGTTGCCATTGGTTTGACTTATTTTGTTAATTCAAAATTTTTTCCATTATTTTTTGTAATTTAAGATTGATGGTATATGTTAACCTCTCAATTGAGATATTAGTTTGTACAAAGCAGGAAAAAAAAAAGAGATATTATAGTTTGTACGAAAGTAGAAGTCCTTTGTTTGTCAACTCTCATAATGTTACACCAAAAAATAAACAAAAAACATGCATGAACCGTATAATTCTTGTTGCCACAGTATCTATGTTTAATGAGGTTTTTTTCTTTCTTAATGTGCTTTTTCTTTGGTGAGCAACGTTACCTGGTGTAAATACAAATTTAGCTAATACTATCATTTATTCAGTAATGAATCAACAATTATTCACATAATCATGTATTATTATGAATTATATTATACATTCATTTTAACATCCATGTTGTCCTTTTATTTTATTATATATGTATAAGCGTGTGATTATAATAATAATTATTATATATGTGAGGTAGAGATCATTTTATATATTTAGGTCTACTTTTTCCCTACATGTCATGGATTTTTAGGACAAGGTTTAGAATATGATTTTAAGGCTTGATTCTATTATTATTGTTATATGTTTTTAACTAAAAGATGTTTAGATATTTTCATTTAGAAAATACACTAATTCAAGTAGTAAAGATTTTTTTTTCCCATTTTTCAGAATTATTCCCAATCCTACCTCGCTAATTACAAATGTTTGCAACTAAAACTCACCATTTGGGGAACATTTGAACCCTTAAAACTAGTAATATTTGTTTTCTTGTTCCATGAAGATGTATATAATAAATTCCTTCTAGAAGAACACTTAATGCCAAGAAACCTAATTAAAAATAATAAATTTATGGTGGTTAAGGTAGAATTTGAATCCATTACTTCACTGTGGGATGCTTACATCTCAACCTCTAGCCCTCGGTTGTACTTTCTTAAACACAAAATATTACCTTATTTTAATGAGGTTTTGCTCCCCTACTGCATGCCAATGTCTCTTATGACAATGATGTTACTCATATATATTAGAATAAAATAAAATTTCACAAGATTTGATATAGACAAATAAACATTATTCCTTCCCACACGTCACACGCAAGCGTATCCCCCATATTTTAGCATCCTCAATTATTAATGAATGATTAAAAATTCAAATTTATTTATTATTCTCAATTAGTTTAGTGTAGATTAGGAATTCGGTCCATTCGGTCCAAACAATTAGTTTGGATCTTTTTTTTTATTTCTTCCATTTGGATTTCTATCAAGTGTTTAAACATGTTGAAGGTATAATCAATTAATCATATGTTCCTAACTAGATGTACTCCTCTCCTAATAGATGCCTCTATTTTTGACCCATCTCACGCTGACAAGAGTGTTTTTTTTAATGTGAACCGACACTCATGCGTGTTATTTGTTCTAAATTATGTTAGAATTGACTCTTTATAGTCATGAATTATGGGATAATGTTTTGTGGTATTATCCTTTTTTTATGCATTGTTTTATAGCTTTTTTTTTATTCTAAAGGTAAGATTAACCAATCTTAAAATAAAATGGGACGACACTTCGGTTAAAGTCATGATGTGGTTTTTGTGAGTCTCAACTCTGAACCCCTTAACTTTTCGATCCACACATAATTTTTTCAACTATTGTTGGATTCCCCATCATTAAAAAATCACAAGAAAAAAAGAGAGTGAATTTCGTTTACAATGATCAATGCCCTATTTGGTACCCATCATCGAATTGATTTATTTACATAATTAGCTTCAACCATGTATTTCTAAAATTTAGCTTCTAATTCAAATATTGGTTTTTACTTTAATAGAAAAGTAAATTGAGGGTACCTATAAAGGTTTTAATCAAATTGAGCATAAGTTATTTTCAAAAATTGGTTCCAAACGGGTCCTAGCCAAAAAAATTCTCTTTCATAGTGGGAGCATAAGTGAGTATAAAGTAGCCAAGCTTGAGCTCATATTTGGGTTTTGGGATGTGGACTGATCATACGAGTTCCCTTGTTATCAATATCATTTATCTGCAGCAGAGTCACCAGGCATGATATGGTCCAAAATCCAAATTAGTACTCTTTTTTGCATTGTTCTATTTCTTAATATTGAAAAGTTTGGTATGATGGGATAGATTACATACTGTAATTTCGAAGATGTTTACATAAGGACCTATGTGTTCAATTATTTTATTTTTTTGGGGAATAATACCTGTGTTCAATTTACTACAGTTCCTTTGAACTATGTATTTCGGTGGACTTCCAGGGGTTTATTTTCACTTTGTCAGTAACAGTGAATATTCTTATTCGGCATGTGAACGTTCTTGTATGTACATTATAACAGTGAATATTCTTATTCAGCATGTGATTGTTCTTGTTCAGTGTACTTGCATATCCCAGCTCATAGATAGAGTATACATAAACGCATAAGATTGGACAGTGAACTCTTATTTTTGTTAGGCAAGCATTGTGACTCCAACCTATGATATCAAGGTTAAAAATTTTGTGGTCAAAACAATTGGACAATGGGTCCAAACCTCAAGACATTGAATCCTTTACTGGACAGAATGCATCACTCTTGAAACTCAATTCCAGTTGCAATTGTAACAGCCCTGATCCTGAGATGTGGAAAATTATACCAAAAAAAAATACCAGGCTCGTTATTTAAATATTAATTTTATGCATCCTAGCAACATATTAGAAGGGCATCACCCTTTTAATTTTGGAAAAAATTGATGTAGCTCCCTAAAAACTTATAAAAATAAAAAAAAGTCAATATAAAATTGGTAAATCCTCTCAGGTCTCTATCTTATTAGACAATATTTATTTTAGTCCATCTAACTAATCAGATAAATGGTTAACCCCAACCATGCCTGGTAAAATTTTGTCATACCCTTTTAAAATTTTATTTTCTTTGTTGAAAAAAATCGATATAAATCCCTGAAAACTTGAAAATCGAAAAAAGTTTTCGTAAAATTTAAAAATTATCTTAACTCCTTGAAATCTTCTTAAAATCACAAAAAATTCATGTGATTATCTAAAAATTATTAACAAATTATAGTTTTATAATCAAAGTGTTATGTTTTTTGTTGCTAGTAATTTTGAGTCAAAAATGTATTATAGAATTTTGATTTGACTTTTAATTTGTTTTTTCTGATTTTGTAATTGAGTTGATGAATCTGTATTTTTTTATTCAGTCTCTGTGATGAGATTGAGGAGGTGAAAATGTTAAAAAAAGACTCGATTTTGTAAATCAAATGAGGTTTAACGACTATTTTTTTTTACAATTGATAATAATATTTCAGGACATGGAGATGTTGAAAAATGACGAGAATATTTTTATCTGATTTTAAAGTTTATAGTGATTGAATCCAATATTAGTAAATTTTTGAAGACTTATTTTGATATATTTTTTATCAGGTGACTAAATCCATTAACTATGTACACTTAATGGGGATCTAAAATGATTTTTTGATTTTAAATAGACTTTTTGTGATTTTAAGAAAAGGGAGTTAAGCAGATTTTCCCCTTTAATTTTACTTTTGCCACAAAAGAACTTTTTTTATAAAAAAAAAATTGTTTTCAAGAATCTAACAAAAATGCACTTTCTAAAAACTATTTTCAAAAGCTGATTTAAAATAACGATTTCTACTCTTTTGTTATTGTTGAAGATTTCTACTCATTTAGATAGATGTATTAGTTCAATCTGCAGGTTAGCTTGGGGACCTCCACCTACTTCAGCCTGGTAAGAACGAACAGATCACCAAAACATTCCCCAGTCACAACCATCCAATTGAGAGAAAATCAGATCAGAAACAATCCTATCCCACGTGGATATGCACATTAAATAGTGGTACAAAAGATCATCATCATCACCATCATCTTATTAGATCCAAGAACACAAACCCATTCCACAAGCTATGCAAAACCATGGATGCCAGAAGGTTCCGAGACCGCGCGAACACAACCCCCATCACCACCCCGAGGAACACCAACGGCAGCATCCTCTGTGGGTTGAAATGTGCCAACGCAAATGCCACCGCAGAGACCAAGATCGAGCACCCGATTGGCATGTACCGCGTAAGCGAGGGCAGCAAGAACCCCCGGAAGACGATCTCCTCCCACACAGGAGCACACACTGCCACAACAATCGCGTAGAGTGCCATCGCCACTGGATCACGGGCCAGGATGGACTGTTCAATACTCGAGACGCCGATGGGTTGAGAGGATGTGAGGGGCAACAAGTCAATGTTAAGCTGTGAGAGGTGGTTGACGATCGGGAAAAGGAGGCAGCCCAGCCCCACGTCGAGGTGCCAGTCTCCCCTCATGGTGAAGCGGAACCAACCCGCGGGGAGGGGCCGGAACCGGCCTAGACAGCAGTGGAGGATGGCGATGCCGGCGAGGCCCTCGGCCACGTCGGTCAGAAGGCTGTAGAAGGCTTGGCCTCTATGTGTGAGGGTATCTTTGCTGAAGCCTGCCATGTGGGTTAGGCAGGGAATTATCCATGACCCTACAAACCAGAAGGATGCGATCCAGAGCAATGTTACCTGCAATGGGTGGGGAAGAAGATTAATATTTTGTCTTCCGTTGTTCTACTCTCTCTTTTTTCTTTTTTCTTGTTTCTCTTTTTTTTTTTTTTTTTGTGCAAAGTGGTCTCAAATAAATTACTAATACCTCCCAGGAAAAAATTTACACGCTTGACTGAATCAGATGTCATTTTAAATATAGGAGTATAAACAAGCATTTTCAGAAACCAAAAAACATACCATGTTGCCAGAAAGACGTAAAATGTCCGGCATCAATATTGCCTATCCATTCCATGATTCAGATTCTAAATCTAATTCACGAAACTTGCTAAAAGCCTAGTGTTGGTTCCAAATCTTCGAAGGGCATATATGAGGGACCTTGGCATGGAAGTTCTTTTTGTTAAGGGTTAGAAAAGAAATGGGGGGGGGTGGGGGATGCTAGTCACTCCCAATCTAAACTAATAAGCCATTTAACCGTATGAAAGACAATTCATGCCTTGCACAAGAAGTACGAAATGGACTCTCCACGGATAAGCTGGCCATTTTCACATTTTTAATGGATAAGATGGGTCAGTGTATGACTGGTTGGTTGTCAATGCACATGTAAGTTATTGACCTATGGGTCCGAAGTTTGAACATAAGAAGCTAACTTAATAAGACAATTTTTTCCAGAGTAAATTGCTAAGCAAAATATGTTTCAAAGGTCATGTTTAAATATAGGTGGCATGATGGTCTATTTTTCAAAAGATTACATTTTTCACTGACAAAAAAATGTATTTTAACTAGAAGGTGATTTGAAATATTTGAATCAATAGAGGAACCCACCAAAATAAGCACTGCATGCGCCACAGAAAGTTTTACCTGTAAGATGGTGTCTGCATTCCATGGTACCGTCCAGGGTTCATTGTGTAACCGAAAGAATCTATCTACTGCCTGGAACAAAATCAAGCTTTATAAGTTAACCCCACCAAATTAGCATTTATACTAAATATTCTAAATTCTAAATGACAGGCCAAACATTCATAAATAATGGATCACTTGATTAAAAACTGATCAATAACCAGAACAGAACAGAATATCTACATGGTAAATATCCAACAGAAAAAAATTATCGTTAAGAAAAAAAAGTACGACATTGCAAAACTTTTTATCCCCAAGCTCTATGTTGGGGGATATGGCTTGCAGGAAATGAATGCCTCTTTTGACAGAAAAGAATAAACGAGGAGAATACATGGACGGTCATTACGACAAACCTCCATTCATGGGTGAAGGTGTTCTAGGGGAAGATTCACCCTCAAGGATGAGGGCTGTTGTTGGGCTTTTTATTGTGGCCGATAGATGGCCTTTTTGCTCTTTTTGTCATTTCATTTATTCATCATGTATGAATCGGAGATCCCTCGTCCCCCATTTTTCAAGAGGCAGTTTCTTTTATGGAATTGTTCCCACCATTCAAAAAAAAATTATAGACCACTTACTTGAAATACTAGGGAAAAAAAAACCACTTATACCCTTCAATGTCACTAAAGTCATGTTTTGTCAATACTTTCCCGGTAAATATTTGTTTATCCATTATTGAGCACTCACTCTTCTGCTCTAATACTGCAGCATGCTTATGTCTTGTCACATGATGAAATTCTTTGTCGATGATATGACAGAGTGGACTGCTAATTTCTATCACGAAATAATTGAACACTTAATAATTGATCAACCACACTACCTACTCGTTTCCATTGTATATCTGATGAAATTCCGAGAAAATAGAAACTGAAATCCCTTTGTGTTCATGTGAATCAATAGACTTCGAATTAATTCTTTTTCCAGTTTTCTTCCATATCCATGGACTACTAAACAATCATATCCCTAAGGACAATGCTTTGGGACTAATTCAGTTTACTCGTTCTCAGCACCTTTACTGCACCCATAACTACGCAATCTCCTGGTCTTCTAAAAAGAATAAATGCAATAATTAGGGAATTTAACAGGTTTGATGTTTGTGCTTATAAAAAAAATATTACAATTATCAGTCCGAGTGCCAACAATAACAATCCACTGTGTTTACCATTTAGGTTTTCTTTTGGTATGGAATCTTAAGTCTATCTTTAGAAACCAACATACATCCAAACCTTGGTCACAATAATAATCTGCTGTGTTCAAGTATGAGTCTGCTATGAAATCTCATGTTCGTCTTTAGAACCCAAAATAAAGTCAAACCTTGGTCAGATAGAACATGAGGGAAATAAGGGAATGAAAAATGGAGTTGGGAGAGTGGAAAATAAATCTCAATTACTCACAATATGAAAACTATTATTAGGGGATGGGAGATAGTTTCTGGTGCGTGAGTTGAGGCAGTGCAATTGAGTGAAGTATGAAATTCCACAACTACTCCCTAGTCTCACATGTTTCACGACCTCACCTTAGAGGATTGGTTAGTAAGAGTTAGGATTGCAAAGTCAATCATGCCACCTCTTATTCCTATAGCACATTTGAAATTGTTTGTTGCAAAGTCAATATACCACCTCCTAAATGTTGCTTTCGTCCTCACCACATGTTGCACTACTGATCCCCTAGTGAGTGATCCAAATTTCATGCTATTTTGATTCAAATTATGAGAAATCATGTAAGTGTTTATTTTTATTTATTTTTTGATGAAAATTTTGGAGCGATCTTATTAATTAGAAAGCTCCCAACAAAAGGAGACGAGGGATCTGCATACAAAGCTACAAAAAAGGAAGAAAAAAAGACAAAAGAAGGCCCCTCCAAGGCTTAAAAGAAATCCTTAAGATAACTTACATGAACCACTCATTACCCAATTAATGATAAAAGGTGTCCAAACCTAAGATTGAACGAACACATGATTTAAGATTAGAGGAAATGGCCGCCCAAGTGTTCTCCACATAAATCCTCGTGTTGGAAAATACATTCATTGCACGCTAGCCAAATGTTCCAACAAACCGCATGAGAAACTAGTAACTGGAATTTCACAAGACTTCGATCACTACACTTGCCCTCATGTCTTTTTATATCATCGACTTGACATATGTAACCATCTCCACATGTCAGAGATCTCTAGGTGAGCAATTAAACCCCAAGGCCACACCAACCTTTTTCTCAAATTTGACCGCTAGAGTAATGCCCAAAGAATAGGTGATCCCTTGTTTCATCCTCACTCCCACATAGCTCACAAGAATTGTTGCCTTCTTGTGCTTATTTCAACCTATTGACTTTGGCTAGAACCTTATCATGGGTAAGAGTGACATGAAGCAACGGATCTTTAAGGGGGCAAGCGCTCCCCAAACGAGGGTCTCATTTCAAATGGATGGAATGTCAAGGGGATGCTTATTGAGCTTGCGATAGAACATCTTCACATAAAATCTGGAACATATTGCCAAATTCCAAACCACTAAATCATCTTCTTCCAAATTAAGTTCCACCTCTTCCACAAAGAGAGAAGTGAACTCCATCAATTCAATGCCATTTATATCCCTTCAGAGCAGGGGGGCCAAATAGTGTGTATTATATTTATTTTGGAATTGGGGGGGGGGGGGGGGGGGGGGGGGGGGTTGTGTGTGCGCGCTAGCCGACTAACCAAAGCTCGGTTTGCAATAGTGTGTCCATTATTAACAATCGATATTGCCTCCGCTGCCTATTGCAGCATTTTTCCAAGTTTATATACACTCATGTTTTAGCGATCCTTGGCACACCATTCCCACAATGAAAAAAGAACCTCCTAGGTTTTTTCAATCTCAGAAATATTATTTCACAGAGAAATCCAAGTAAAAAAACAGGAATATTTGTTAGTTCACTTAGCTAGTGTCAGTTATTTCCAGGATGGTTTATCCCTTACATAATTCTTTGTTCATATATCCCTATAGCTTAACTAGTTCTCTAAAAGGAGACATTGATTCTACCCACACAGTCCCAAGTCCCAAGTCCCAATAACAATCTCTTAAAAAGGCTAATCCATTGACACCGAAAACAAAAATTCCTTCCATTTCATTGACCAACTTCTATAAAGTTTGGGAACTGATACAAAGAAATTTCATGCCTATAAAAATTATTCTGAATGTTTCAAATGAACAAATTAAACGAGCAGCTTACCTTAGAGAGTTTTGGGATCAAACGCTGTTCCTCAACAGGACTCGCCCGATCCAATTCAGGTTTATCAATCGGCTTATTATCTACGTATTCAAAGCCGTCTGAAGATGGCTCTTGAGGCACAAAGCAGAACAATCTCCATTTCTACAAGGAATACATAAGAACAAATTGAGAGAAGGCTCAAAACAGACACAGAACTACAGAAGGAGAACTAATTAGGGGCAAAAAAACATCTTTGCACATCAAAATAGGGGGTTTTCATGGAAAGAAATAACCACATTCATTAAAAAAACACTCAATTAAGCTAAAAAAAATCCGAGCTTTAGCAGAAATTCAAGTGCGCGGACCTTCTTGGGGGCTCTCCAGGTCGATTGGGAGAGGCGCAATCGCGGGTCGATGGAGATCGAAGAGAGGCTCCTCGTACGGTCCGAAAAAACCCTAACCCTAGATGACGAAGGAGGGGGCAGAGGGAAAAGCGAGGGGTGTTGGACGACCAAGCAACGGCAAGGGCTAGACATGTGAGTCTCAAAGCTTCCACTCAAAGGACCCCCCTCAAAACCCTAATAAATCCGAATCCGTCGTGACTTCATTCGTTTCTTCTTATCCAGTTCGGAAGAAGAAAAAAAAATTGAAAGGGAAATCAAAACATGTCTTTTTTTTTTTTTTTTAACCTTTCGACCGAGAATGAACGTTCAACGGATGGATGCGATGAGATTACCTCCGGTGACAATGGGTTGGATGCGTCTCACGAAATCCGCTCGTTCGTTTGGACTCGGACTGGTTTGAGTGGGGGGGGGGGGGGGGGGACAGAGTGGGTGTAACATTGGGTGGAGTTACGAATCACGGGGCGGGAAACTACGATGTCGCTTCTGTTTTATTGTGGACCCGCCTTTATATTCATGGGATTGAGATCAGACGGTTGATAGTGATTGAAGCGGTCGGTGCATTGTGCTTGGCAGCTTCCGAGAAGGCTTGTTGTTGTGGGTGGAGGTCGCAAGTGGGGGTCAATTCGGGACAACCACGTGAGACCTAGAATTGTTATTCACTGTGGACAAAAAGTGATTAAGTTGGATAAGATGCATTACAAAAAGTGAATTAAGTTGGATAAGTTGCATTATAATAACATTAAAAAAATTCTAAAGCAAAGCTTTGAAAACCCATTCAGGCTTGGTTTTGCTTTTTAAAAGAGTAAAAAAACACAAATAGGTGGATGCTTTTATAAAAAATATATATATATGTTTCAATGAATTACATGAATGTTTTTTATTGAAAATGTAAAAAATTTATATTTGAGCATATACCTTGTTAATGTACGTATATGTTCCAGTCTATCGACGCCTGTGGGATTAGAATTAGATTAAAAAAATTGTGTGTAACAGCATGTATTTTAAAAAAAATTATCCATACATGCTTATCAAACCACATCTTTATAAGTTTGTGAATGTACTCCTTAAAGATATGGAGTTGTACTTGAGATTTTATTTTTATTTTAAAAAAAAAAAAAAAGACAGAAAGACCCACTGGGTTCCGTGAAATTGACGCACGTTTTACACACATGGAAATGCATATTGGCCAACTGTCTTGGGTTATAATCACAAATCGCTTCACTTTAACTCCAACTCCAACTAAAATCCAGAGATTTTAAATCATGAGAAACGACATGTTTTTTGTGTGAAATTTTGAAGAGGAGGATGATCTCAAAAAATAAATAAAGAAAAAATAACATCATGGAACATGAGGTGATACATGCCATGCACGACTGATACATGCCATGCACGACTGGGAACATGTTACCTCGCTTGTATTTCTTCCCCTGGATTTGACGTGGTACATTAATTCCAATGTTGCAGTCTCTCCTATGTCCCGTTTTGACATTTTTTTTTAATATAAGAGAAATTCGTGTGGCTGAGTTAAATTAGAAAAACTATCTTCACCTGTTTCACATAATTTTTTAAATTAATTATATTATTGTAAAGTCAATTTCAAATAACTTAGGTTTTAATTTCAAAATTTTAAAACTGATAGATTGAAGGAAAAATTCATATAACCACCTACAATCTTCATATATCCATATAACTCCTTGTAAACATACTCAAAATCCATATAACCCCCTCCGTCCGCCTTCCGCGAGTTAACGGCGAAATTGAAAAAAATTCATATAACCCCCTGTAATCTTACCTAAATCCATATAACCCCCTGCAATCTTCATATATCCATATAACCCCCTGTAATTTTGAAAAAAAATCCATATAACCACATGTAATCTAGAAAAAATATTTTTAAAAATAAAAAAATAATTTTTTTATATTAATAACTGAGTAAATTTTTTTTATTTATTCCTTTGTTTTTATTCTTAATTTTTGAATGATAAATGACACGTGATTTCATAACCAGTAACCCGACACATTAATAATAGAGTAAATTAACATTTACATGCATTAACATCTAATGGATTGTAAATCTTTATTTTGTTGTATTTTCTATTATTCTTATTGAAAACGTAAAATTGATATTTTTTGTTTGATTCATCTTATATAAAATAAGAATAAATGGTAGATAAGAGATGAATAACAGTTTATGACTTTTTAAATGACAACTATACCCCTGCATAAATTATTTATGTTTGAGAATAAGTATGAGAGGTGTGTGTGATATGATAGATTTGACGATTTTTTTAAAAAAATCTTTTTAAAAATTCAAAAATGCCAAGAGGAAATTTTTATTATTATTTTTGAATTTTTAAAAATATTTTTTTTCAGATTACAAGGGGTTATATGAATTTTTCCAATTTCGCCATTCACTCGGCGGACGGAGGGGGTTATATGGATTTTGGGTATGATTACAGGGGGTTACATGGATATATGAAGATTGCAGGGGTTATATGGATTTAGGCATGGGGTTATATGGATTTTTCCCTAGATTGAAAGGAGTCGCATCCGACCCTGAATGGCTTGCCCATTTTGCTCGATACCATCAGATTTCATCACCCGCCCACCAATGCATTTTAATCTATTGAAGTTTGCAGATTATTGGGACCTTTATTTTATTCTTTTAATAATGTATATATACTCAGTTGCAGTCTTTGTGAGCTCTCCAATTATCAATTTTAGATAAACAGTTCTAACTTAATTACTTCAGATCTAGATTTTTTAGGTGTTCTATTATTTTAATCAATCTAGAAAATAGGTTTTTGTTGGTAATTAATTCCAAATGGGTAAGTTTTTTTTTTTCAATTCCAAATGGGGTAAGTTTGAATCACCATGACTCCAATCACCTTTGAAATCTTTCCACCGTTTCTGGTTCGTATATAAAAAATATATGCAATTAATTTGAAGATACTGAGAAATATGGTTATGATCCTTTTGGTGGGTGACAGAGAACAAGATGACCATTATGGGTACATTCCATGCCCGAGTGGGAAACATGCCATGCCTTACCTGTATTTCTTTCTTTGATTTGACACAACAGCATTTCAACGTCACATGTTGGGTCCGGATTATTTCGAGCTCACAACCTCATTTACTTGAGTCCGGATTCCATGTGGCAAAAACACATAGAAAACACGTAGCAGCTAATAGGAGGATGTCACATAGGCAATGTATATTTTTTTAAATTTTGTAAATAGACTTTCTCAGATAAAAAGTCTATTAAAATTATGTTTATTTTTAATACATTTTTAACGTCTATGTGGCAGCCTCTTATTTGCTGTTACATGCTTTCTTTATGTCTTTAACATAGGAGATCTGAACATCTCATCTGTGGTCTCATATGTTGTTGATCAAATCTAGACTCCCTTTAATTTTCATCTTTAGTTAGAAATTTAATTGATAACAGTTTAATTGATAACAGATAATAGTTTGTTAGATTAGTCAGTTGAGAATTTTTGAGATTAGTCCATTAAAATAGAGTTTGTTATGATCCTTAAAGTAGCCTATAAATATGTATGAAGAGTCTCATTGTTAAGTAATTGAATAAAGTTTTTCAGTATTTCTTTCTCCTCTATCAAAGAGACCTAGGGTCTCACATCATATATACCTTAATAACTTTTTAATGTTATGCATTTCTCGTGAAGAATATTTTCATATTCATTATATAATGGATTCATACATTTTATTAGAATATATGAAAAATGATATGTTCAATTACATGTGTAACTTTTTTTTAAAATGTAGATCTTGCTATCTTCATTTATATTGCAAAGTGAGTTTTATAAATCCAAATGGATGGTGAGAGGATAAGAGACAAAATAAAAATGAAAAACAAACAAAGAAGCACAACACGGGAGTGGAATGGGGAATCCGTAGATTAGTCCATTAAAATAGAGTGTTATGATCCTTAAAGTAGCTTATCAATATGTATATGGGGAGTCTCATTGTCAGGTAATTGAATGAAGTTTTTCAGCATTTCTTCCTCCTCTATCAAAGAGACTTAGGGTCTCACATCATATACCTTAATAATTTTTTAAAGGTTATGTATTTCTCCTGAAGAATATTTTCATATTCATTATATAATAGATTTATACATTTCACTAGTGTATATGAAAAATAATATGTTCAATCCTATGTGTAACTCTTTTTTTTATTCTTTTTTATAAAAAAAGGTAGATCTTGTTATTTTCATTTATATTGCAAAGTGAGTTTTACAAATTCAAACGGATGGTGAGAGGATAAGAGACAAAATAAAAATGAAAAACAAATAAAAAAGCGCAACATGGGAGTGGAACGAGGAATCCGTAGATGCGATATCCACAGGTCCATCCGCTCCCCCCCGCCATAGAGACACATCATTCAGTGATTCCAAAATTGTTAGCACACATCATGGCCCCCCTACCTCCAACTATGTTGCGCCCCCAATCCCTGATAGACGCCACCACCTCCTCCAAAATATTCTCCACGTACACACGGTTTGAACATCACATCATTTTGTGTCTTCCCGATCAAACACGTTACCATGGGGATCACTGATTGGAGTATCAGATTTTAAAACTTTAATTTTGAATATGTGCAATCTCATTTGCAGCATACATTTGTTTTCTTTTTTTCTAAAAAATATACATTTGTATATTAAAATATATATTATTATACAAATTGAAGTATACATTGACATATGCTAGTGCATTTTTTACTTTGTAAATGGAGAAAAAATTAACCGTCATGTAATATAAGAGCCCATATATAACAACAGTGCAGTATATATGCAAGGGATTGCAAACGGAGTTATAAAACAAATTGAGTATATCAACGATCAACTTATATTGCGTGTGTATATTTATATATAGAAAATCTCTTAGACAAGCATATGCACATTTTATTTTTTTTTACGGTGAGAGACTCTTATCCGTAAGAATCTATAATAAAAAAAAAATCCCATCATCAATGCATACTAATGTGATTTTTTTTTTTTATGTATAGAAATTCTTACCAGAAGAGCCCCATCCGCAAATGAAATGTGTGACGTCCATCTAAGAGTTGCACTGTAGATGAGAAAAGGAGAGATGACAATCGACTTTCGGGTAGTAACTCTGTGCCCCCGAGAATAAGCATCTTCATTGTTTTCCTAGCTTATCTTTGAATTGTACCGCTCATTAAAAAGTTGTTGACTTCTGCGGTAGTGTTGCCCGAGTAATCGCACCTCAGGTTTTCGCAATTGATAGGAGATTTCTTGGAAAATGTTAATTCGATGGACTTATGGTTAAGGCGAATATATATAAGGGAAAAATTCATACAACCCCCTGTAATGTGTCTGATATCCACATAACTCCTTGACCTTTCCTTATATCCATACAACCTCTGTAAATGGGCTTGTCAATGGGTCGCAGGTTGACCCGGATCCTGTCCTATAAAAAGAGTAAATACCTGACCTGAAAGACCCGATAATCAAATTGGGTTGGGTCTGGGTCCACCCTGACCCGATCCTATGGACCTGATAAACTCGATCGATCCAATCCAAATAATATGTAATTTTTTTATTTGTGATACAACCTATTACCCATGATCCAACCCAATCTTTATAACTAAATATTGAATAATGATTTTAAATTTTAAGCATTTAAAATATTTTTACAACTTTTTAGTTTCACTTAAAAACGTAATAATCCAAACCGTAATTCAAATTTTCCCTTATAAAACATAAAAAAATCAAAATAGTGAAGAATTATTTATAATACACTCTATTAAAAAAATAAATGAAGTCATTGTAAGCCCTTAAGAAGTTCATTAACCTCTTTTTGTTTGACCTAGGTCTGTTAATGGGTCAACACAACATGTTCCGAGACCCGAAATGAACCCGACCCGAGGGACCCAACAATCAAACAGGTCGAGTCCGGGTCCAATCCGACCCGACCCATTGACAGACCTACCTGTAAACGCACACATTAATCCAAATAGACACTCCAATTAAAAATTGGTAAAATGACCAAAAAAATCTCCTAAGAGTTTGAAATACCAAAATCAGCCATTTTTTAAAATTATATCTAAAAAAGTCTCATTTCATAATTTTGAAAACACAAAAGACTAATCTGCCTTTATGTAATTAAATCTATAATATCTCTTTTTATTTCACACTAAAAACCTATTTTTCATACAAAACAACAATATCTATATAAAAATCAATCAGGTTTTATTATTATATTATACTGTGTGTTTCTTATATATATCTTATATGATATTGTTTTGTCATTTTTCATTGTGTATAATCATAATATGTAATTTAAATATGTGTTGTGCCACAATGCAGCAGATGATATTTTAGTATTCTATATCTTTATTCACATTTTTTATTTTTTTGGCTATTTACATATTTTTATGACATCATTAATACATATCATTTTTTAAAAAAAAACATCAACATTTAATAGAGTTCATCATAACTCAAATTATGTTGATACATATTTTACAAAATCCACTCAATCACAAAGAATTTAGAATAAAAAATTTGATATACATGAAAATGTATGAAATATATTAATAAAATTAAGAGGATGAAATATTTTAACAAAGTTAAGAGATATAAAATGTATTAAAGATCTAATTACATAAGAGTAGATTACTCTTTTGTGTTTCTAAAATTATAAAATGAGACTTTTTTAAGTATATTTTTAAGGGCACATTTGGATGCAGTGATTATTTCTACGTGTTTTTTTGCAAACGTAAATTTTACATTGCACGTGCAAGGAAACTTTGTACACTGTTTGCACGTGTTTGTCTGTTTTTATGTTGTGCTATCATTTACACACATGTCTTTATTAGTAGTTATTTGTCTTACATATGTGAAACTGTTTATATATGTGCCAATTTATTATGTTAAAAGATAATAATATTATAAATAGATAAAATATTTTTTTCAAATGATTATCAAATATATTATTTTCTTAAAACCCAAAAAATTTATGAAAAATATATTATATATGAAAATTTTAAATTTAAATATTGCATATATTAGTTTTTTTATATATATAAGTCAATATGGTTAAAAAAAGTTATAAAATAATAGAATATAAACAAAAAATAATTTGATTTCAACTAACAAATAATCCTACAAGTTTTTTTTATATTTTATAAATAACAATTTTGTTGGATAATATATATGATAGTTAAGATTTCTTGATATATTTTAATATTTTATGCCACATTAATATTTATTATTCACACAATTATATTATTGTAAGTTATATAAATTTATAAAATATAATTATCTATTTTATTACTTAAGATAAAATTAGGAGATGAAATATTTGTTTTGAATAATATGGACTTTAATAAATTTGTTAGGGGGTAAAAATGTAAAATTACTTTACGTATATTTGAGAGGTGTGAAAATAAAATCTGTTACAAATGAAAACACATGGGTTGGTTGGGATTTTGTTTGCCTTATTTAATGAGGCAAGTGAAAACCCTGAGATTTTATTTGTTACACTTTAAATATCATAACCAAACAAAATGTTATGTTTGAGCATGTGCAAATGAAAACTCACTCCCATTTGCACAGTATCCAAACATGCCTTAAAAAGTGGCTGATTTGGATATTTATAACTTTTGAGAGACTTTTTTAGACATTTTCCCTTAAAATTTTATTTACTTATTTAAAATAGGGAAAATGACTAAAAAAGTCTCATAAAAGTTATAAATACCCAAATTAGCTACCTTTCAAAATTATACCTAAAAAGTCTCGTTTTATAATTTTAGAAACATAAAAGACTAATATATCCTTATGCAATTAGATCCTTAATACATTTCATACCTCTTAACTTTGGTAAAATATTTCACCCTCTTAATTTTGTTAATATATTTTATATATTTTCATGTAAATCAACCTTTTTTTATTCTAAATTCTTTATGATTATGTGGATTTTGTGAAATATGTACCAATATAATTTGAGTTTTTTATGATGAACTTCATTAAAGATTGATTTTTTTTTAAATGGATATGCATTAATGACGCCATAAAAATATGTAAATAGCAAAAAAAAAAAGTGAATAAAGATTTAGAATACTAAAATATCATCTGCTGCATTGGTGCACAACATAGATTTAAATTACATATTATTATTATACACTATAAAAATGATAAACAATATAATGTAAGATATATATAAGAAACACACGGTATGATATATAATAACAAAATATCTAAGATGATTAATTTTCGTCATGTATCGAGGGATTGTTGTTTTGTAGGAAAAATAAGTTTTAGTGTAAAATAAAGATGGATAATTAAAGATTTAATTACGTAAAGACATATTAGTCTTTTGTGTTTTCAAAACTATGAAATGAGACTTTTTTAGATACAATCTTAAAAAATAGCTGATTTAGATATTTCTAACTCTTAGAAGATTTTTTTGATCATTTTTTCTTTAAAATATTCAAAGAATATTCCGTTATCTACACCATGTTTTTAATGGTTGTATTTCTTTATACCTTACAAACGTGAAAATTTCAAAAAAAAAGAAAAGAAAAAACCTTTGATCATGACAATTTTATCCCGCCTATCATAAAAACACCTCCTCCAATACCTCACCCGCTTCCTGCAACCTCGTCAGTTCCCAGACTCTATTTTTAGTTACATTTCTCTTATTACAGGACCTACACCTTTCAAATTAATGGTGAAATAACTTCATTGGAAATGGTATAAACATAGCTATGATGAGAAATGAGGACCAAGTGAAAGGTGTTTTAGTGTTATTGGGAAGCGATAGAGATCAAAAAATTAAAACTACTATGAGATATTTCATCAAATGTATGGTGGGCAAATGGATACGAACAACATTCTTCATTTCTCTTCAATAAACCCAACCCATTCCATTCTCATTTATGGTCGTCGCTGTCTGCTGCGGCCTCGACGAGCACTGCACTACCATAGTCTTCGTCGGAGGAGTGGACGCCATCTGAACATTGACGATGGTCAATTTCAATGTCATTGATGCGACTAAAATGGAAGACAATATTAGAGTTTTTCACATGAAGGTAAAATCGATATTTTACATATAAAGTTAACAAAAGGTTAGATCCACTAATTCTGTAGATATTAGACATATTACAAGGGGTTATATAATTTTTTCTCATATTATAAAAGTGTATATATAGGCGTCATAGACGATATTGCATCGGCCTTGCACATCGTCCCTTTAAAATAGCATAAACCCATTTACTCTTCACACATTTCAAATAAAAAAGCTAGAACACTAATGATTGATTTAATTCGAAGAACATAAAGATATATTTACACAGAATGTGATTCAAAATCCTGGCTCTCCTCTAGATGGCGCATAATGGTAACGTAAGTTGTAGGCATATGCAACGCGTTATCCGGAAAACATGTTCCCTTGCCCACTTGATTGACGCGTCAGCGCGGAATCTGTATAGTTACGACCACGTATCGATCGTGTGATAAGCAGGACCCGACTTTTCTTATCTGGCGGAATAAGCGACCCGACTTTGAATCCGCTCAAACTGCGCAAGCAATTTTGTGCCCGATCAACGTACAATTGTGACATTGACAGTGACAGCTCCAAAAAAGCATTTATTAAAAATAATCCACAACCTTATATATACACGTGGATGCATACAACATATGCCAACAAACCCGAAATAAAACTACAAATTGGGAAATGTTTTCAATTATGATGAGATTAAGATGAGATTTATCTTCAGATCTCTCCAGCCACACAATATGTTTTTTTTTAGTATATATGTGGATCCTAAATTTCTCATAAAACATATTATATTAATTTTCATTAGTACAATTATTTTGACAATAAATTTTTTTTTTTTCAATGAAACAAAGTACGGACAACGACCATTTATTTTTTTCACACGTCAATGAAGATATTTTGAGATGTTGACCACTACCAGGAAACAGAGACTCTTCCTTCCTAACTAATTAGGGTGCGTTTGGTTGCGCGATTGCAAAATTGATTCTGCAGGAATCTGCGATTGCAAACCTGATTCTGCAGGAAGCTCACTTTCTCAGCTTTTTGAAATCGCAGCTTTTGGACACTATTTGCCTGCAATCGCTGGGTTTAAAACTGCGATTACAAAACTGTTTGGTTGCGCGATTGCAAACGCAGCTTCCTGTAATCGCAATCGCAGCGCAATCGCGCAACCAAACGCACCCTAAGACATGGTCCTTTCAATTATCATTGATTGATATATTTCTTGTCTTACTAACACCTGTTTATCTTTTAAAATGATTTAATTTTTTTTTAAAAAACAAACAATATTTTATGTGGTGCTTGAAGACTTCAAGAGGGGATCACGCCCAACGTTCCTCCTCCATTCACCAACCAAAAAGATATTTTCTTAATGTCAACTAAAACCGAGGCCTTCCCTTCCTCAGTAAGTCTATTTTTCTAATATATTAAAATCTCTTTTAATATTGAAAAAATAATACTTTATGTGGATCTGCTTGAAAGCGCCTAGCTGTAATTTCGAATTCCCAAACGCTCCCCAAAATAGCATATACACGCAAAGATCCCAAATATACAAAAATGGAAAATATTAGGCTGTGAAACCGTTTTAAATAAATGTTTTTAATTTTTTTTTAAATGGTAAACATTGTTGTATGTGTTTTAGTTTAATAAAAAATATATATGGGTTTAATTAGAATTTAATGATCTGATTTTAATAAATATAATTTTTTTATTTATTAAAGTATATGCTTCAGTTAAATAGTTATATACCTTCTCTTTCAACAAAATCATGTATATGAAAATGTATATATTTAAATTTAAAGATATAATAAAGACCACAAATAATAATGTTTTTATTTTAATAAAAAAAATATAATTGAACTAACTTTAATAAATGATTTTTTTAATAAGATACACTTAATAAAGTATATACCATTTTTTATAGCTAACTAAATATATGTGATGGTAAAAAGGGATATTTAGAACGCGTTTCACAAAAATATATTATAAATACAGTCCCCCCTCCTCTCCTTCCCTTGTGAAAACCCTCAAATCAAATCCCACATTGATGTTGAGAACAACAACAACAACGACAACATCACCAACAATGGTGATGGAAGAGGAGAAGAAGGAGAGGAACATCACGTCCGACGAGCTCAAGAAGCACAATCAGCCGTCCGATCTGTGGATCTCGATCCAGGGCAAGGTCTACGACGTCACCGATTGGCTCGATTCCCATCCCGGCGGCGAAATCCCCCTCCTCAGCCTCGCCGGCCAAGATGTCACCGACTCCTTCGTCGCCTACCACCCCCCCTCCGCCTGGCGCCACCTCGATCGCTTCCTCATCGGCCGCCTCTCCGACTACCGCGTCTCCGACGTCTCCAAGGACTACCGCCTCCTCGTCGCCGAGTTCTCCAAGCTCGGCCTCTTCGACCAGAAGGGCCACATCACCGCCTTCACCCTCCTCTTCACGTGCCTCCTCTTCATCGTCAGCGTCTCCGGCGTCCTCTTCTCGTCGAGCCCCCTCGTCCACATCCTCTCCGGCGGTCTCATGGGGTTCCTCTGGATCCAGTCCTGGGTGGGTCGGCCACGACTCCGGCCACTTCCGCGTCATGTCCTCTGTCGGGTTGACCCGCTTCGTCCAGGTTCTCACCGGGAACTGCCTCGCCGGGATCAGCATCGGGTGGTGGAAGCGCAACCATAACGCTCACCACATCGCCGTCAACAGCCTCGACTTCGATCCCGACCTCCAGCACATGCCGCTCTTCGCCATCTCTTCGAAGCTCTTCGCCTCCATCACCTCCCGCTACTACGACCGCAAGATGAACTTCGACGCCGTGTCGAGGTTCTTCATCAGCTACCAGCACTGGACGTTCTACCCCGTCATGTGCGTCGCGCGCGTCAACCTCTTCGGGCAGTCGATTGTGCTTCTGCTCTCGAACAAGAAGGTGCCCAATCGGGGGCAGGAGATCGCCGGTGTCGTGGCCTTCTGGATCTGGTACCCGTTCCTCGTGTCGTTCTTACCCAGTTGGACGGAGAGGGTTGCTTTCGTCTTGGCCAGTTTCGCCGTCACGGGCATCCAGCACGTTCAGTTCTGCTTGAACCACTTCCCGTCAAGCGTTTACGTGGGGCATCCGTGCGGGACCGACTGGTTCGAGAAGCAGACGTCGGGGACGCACAACATAGACTGCCCGCCGTGGATGGATTGGTTCCATGGGGGGTTGCAGTTCCAGGTGGAGCACCATTTGTTCCCCCGGCTCCCCCGTTGCCATTTGAGAAGGATCGCACCTTTAGCCAAGGAGTTGTGCAAGAAGCATAATTTGGTGTACTCGAGCTCGAGTTTCTGGGAGGCGAACAAGCTGACAGTGGGGGTTTTGAGGGCCGCAGCGTTGCAGGCGAGGCAGGTTGGGAGCCCGGTACCTAAGAATCTTGTTTGGGAGGCCGTGAACACGCATGGGTAGTGTTTGGTAGGGAGAGAGAGAGAGGGGAGAGACATGGTGGACAATTTTGGCGATGCGAATTTAATTGAGTTGAATTGTTTGGGCAACGGCATTGCGAAAGAATATACATGATGTGATCTCTTCTTCCTCAACCAATTAAGGATATGAAAATTTAGAATTGGTTTCTTCGGGTAGGCAAATCTTGCTGATGAACTTTGTCTTCCGGTTGACCTTTATTTGTTCGATTAAGCACTCTTTTATTTCTTCTGTTATGTGATTTCCTTACGCTCTGTGGTTTGAGGAGGCGACCTTTTGCACTTCTCTAGATTCATTTCTGTTATGTCTGGAGAAGTATTGGGTTTGACCAGTGATGGTACCCATGTACAATGTTCGCAATGCTTATTAAGTGATTTCATATCTAGGTTTACTATCAAATTCTCGTCCTCTGATCTCAATTAGATAATTCTTTATATTGTTTTAGGTGGGGTGAATAAGTGATGTATCTTTGCAGTTGAGGACCTTAACCACAGTAGCGCTATTTCTTTGTATTTCTTGGTAAAATATAATTTTTATAGGTTTGATGACATAAATTACATGCTTGAACTATGTAGTCAATACGAGTAAGCTCTTGGTAGCTGTCAAATTACCAAAGTTTCCCTGTCCTTGTTTGCTTGAGAGCATTTTGACCAGGGTAAAAGAATTGAGGCCATCTTTCTTGGAAGTGAATCTATAGTAGGTCACCCGTGCAAAAAAATGTCACATTTATTTTATTTTGTCTTAGACAGACAACTATATAGAATTGTTTTTTGAAGATTGGTTCCCTTGACCTCCTTTACCGATAGGGGGGTATTAGCCGACTTTCCTAAAGTTTGGTTCGCAAATTTGGACCATTTCTCAATTTGTATGTGTCATCCTTGTGCAGGGCCGTGCTAATCTTCTTTGTATCGTTCCAATTTTATTGGACGTCCCGAAGGACAAACAACTATATAGAATTTGCCTGATAATAGATTGTGACCTGGAAGATTGTTATACCCTGTGATTTAGGGGCAGGGCATGTGACATGAGCTGCTGTCAGAGGTCAACAGCAAATACCTGTCGATTATAATTAGCCCCTTATGTGGGCCGCACCTGTCTAGAGTAATATTATTAAGCATGACTTGATCTTGAATTATTATACAGGAATTCATCCTTCTATTAGATAACACGGGATTTTTTTTTGTCAATATTGCATCTGTTTGTTGGCTTGTGGTCATGGTTTCAGTTGAGTAATTCTAACAGTTTGATTTGAAGTGGTGAGCGGAATAGTTGACCTGCAGACCTTTTTAACAGTTATTTTTGGGAATAACTTTGTTGGTATTCATAATTGTTGAATAGTTAGTATCATAGTAGGAAATCAGGTTACTTCAACCCACCGAATCGGCCAATTATGATATGTTCAAATGATGGAGGGGTATATTTCTTTTTTTTTTAAACAAGAAATCTTCCACTTCTCTTAGAACAAACAGTTTCCTTAGCCGAAGTTGGACTGAGTGTGTGGCATAAACATATAAACCGGGGATCTGTTCAAGATTATTATGATGCAGAAAACCTGTGGAACTGAGGACATGCTATTAATTTTTACTTATCCATGAATTGCCATATGATTGTGCATTGCGTTGCTTACCAGATATCATGTTGGCCTCTTCAGGTTTAGAATGTAACTTTGGCTAACATCTTCTTATATCCATCTATGACAAAAAAAGCCTGAAACAGGAATAAGTTATTATCATGGGAAGTGAAGGCAGATGAGTCAGAAGTACCGACTCTTTAATCTTGCTCATGTGATATCTGGTTAACGTGAAGCAGTAGTCACTGGTGTGCTGTGGAAAGTTTAAATGACTGAATTATTGAATGAATCCCTTAGATTCTCCTTTTCTATCAGTGATGTATTTGGTTAAGGGGATGTGCTTTTTAAATACATGAGATATTACCCCTGATTGAAAGCTTGGGGGAAAATCCAGGGGAAGAGGCAAGTGTTCTCGTGTCACTTGAAGATTTTCACCGGGTCCCTTCTGGAAGGATTTTACTTATTCGTTGTCCTAAAAATTTCATGCTTCTCTCATCACTTTTCAGAGATATGAATGTTATCAAAATTAGATCAGTGTATTTTTTATATTTTTGACATACTTCTCTGGAATACTGGGCCTAGAAGAGTTTTTCTGTAATAGCTAGTAAGAATAGGTGGATCAAAATTGAATCTTAAATTTCAGCTGATGTTGATCTGTTTGTCTGAATTCAATGTTTATAGCGTAGAAGGGTAGATCATATAGAACAATCTTTTGTGTGTGTAGCGTGTCAGAATTGCAGGTATGTACCTTTCTGTCCATATTGTGAGCCTTTCCATTGCGATTCAAGTGAGTAGGCTGTGCAAATTAATGTCTTCAGAACAATTTTTGTAAGATTTGTTCCAAAATAGGTCTGAAAACAGCGGAGATTGGACGTTGCAATTATTTAATCTCTGGAAATATTTGGTTAAGATTATCATAGCTACTGTGGGGGACCCTGAAAATCCAGTTTGCTTCCAGAAGAGTGGACACACCATATAACTTTCCCCACCTTTCCAAAGAATTGATGGCAGAACCGAAGCTGATTCATTGAGTCAGCTGTATTATTTGACTAATGATCTTTTTAAAAATTGTTTGGTGATGCTCAGAAGTCCAAGTATGTGCCAAACATTCATTATGGGTCCCTATCACAATATTTCTGAAACCTGGGGCCACCATGGGCAGGCAGACAACAGACTTCATGCTTCCACACCCAGCTGCACTTCATTCAATCTATACAGCCGTCCATTACTAGTTGGACGGCTGCACCTTAACTACATTAGTGATTGATTTTCAAAGATGGGTTGGCTTAGGTTGTTCAACCACCAGAGCTCCTCTCAATCTTCACATTATTGGGCTCTGAATTGACATTTTGTCTCAACAACTCAATTACAGGCCCTTAATGCTTTGTGTATATCTGCCATGTCTCTCTTTATAGACAGTAAATCTGGGCAGTAGTGCAACTTCATGGCTTCCATCTGCTGCTGCTGCTGCTGCTACTTCCTCCAGTTACTCCTTGTTCAGCTTATCGGTTGCATTGGTGGTCGAATCCCACTCGGTTCATGACTGACAGCCAATGAGCGCCAAATGTGGGTCTCTGACAATGGAACATTTGGATTTGGATTCACTTCAACCGGAAGTCCAGATGAGCTGCAGCTCTCAATTTGGTACTTTAACCTTCCCGGTGACCCTACAATAGTCTGGTCTGCTAAAAGGTAAGGTAATCATTCCTGTATGTTAAAAGACACTGCCTTCATAGATTTCTTAAATGTCTGTTCATAATTCAAAAAATCCAACTTTCCCTCCAAAAAAACCAACAGGGACTCTCCTGTGGGGAGGGAAGCCTATGTGGAGCTGGAAACCACTGGGAACCTCGCCTTGATCGACCCCTCCACCGCCACAATTGTCTGGGCCTCCAACACCACAGGCCGTGGAGTCCGTTCGGCCGAGATGTCAGACTCTGGAAACTTCATCCTCTGCAACTCCTCCGACGACTCAGTGTGGGAGTCCTTCTCCCATCCCTCCGACACACTCCTCCCTGGACAACCCCTCACCGCCAATGTCGAGCTGACATCGTTCACCAACCCTAGAGCCAATCGCAGCGACCGCATGGTTCCTACTCCCTTAAAATGCTCCAACAGCCCAGCTCGCTCAGCCTCTCCCTCTCCTACATCTCCCCCAACACCTCCCTCAACTACTCCTACTGGTCTGGCCCGCAGATCTCCAATGCCACAGGCGATGTTGTGGCGGTCCTCAATGACTCCGGCAGCTTTGGCGTCTCGTACGGTTCATCCTCCTCTGGCACCGTCTATGTGCATAAGAATGACTGTGATGTCTCCGGGTGCACCAAAAAAGAGACGGGTGTTGTCCTCCGCCGCCTTGTGATTGGGGACGACGGGAATCTGCGGCTCTACCGGTGGGACGTCAATGGGTCCCGCTCGGATTGGGAGACCGATTGGTCCGCAGTGTCAACCCATACTCCATCGCCGGGGTATGCGGGGACGGCATATGCAGCTTGGAGAACAACAAGACCAACGTGAGCTGCACCCTCCTGACGGGCTTGTCCCCGCTAGAGAATTACTGCACGCATTTCGAGATGGAGGCGATGCCACAGACGAAGTACTACTTCTCGGAGTCTTTGGTGATTGCCAATTTCAGTAATGTCTCGGTGGGTGCAGAGTGCGAGCAACTATGCATGGAGGACTGTGAGTGTGTCGCCTCTGTTTTTGGGCTGGACGAGGAGGAGGAGACCTACTGCTGGAAGCTGAGGGATGTGCTCTTCGGGGGCCTGCAGGACCCGAGCTCAACCCTCTTTGTAAAGGTCAGCAAGTCATCGAAGAGCGGTCCAACCAGTGGTGGGAGATCTGTGGCATCGAAAGGATCCAAAAGCGTGGTTGTGGTGGTCCCGCTGGTCGTATGCTTGTCCGTGGTGGTTGCGCTTCTTGGCCTGCTTTTGTGGCATAGCACGCAAAGGCTGAGATGGCACCGGAGGGTCGCGTCACGTAGGTCTCTCTCCGTGCCAGGGGCGCCTCTCAACTTCAGCTACCGCGATCTTCAGATCGCCACGCTCAATTTTTCGCAAATGCTTGGAACAGGTGAGCAAGACCCACATATGTACTTGATCTTGTGCTGTTTCAATGTTGTGATCATAATTGGTAACTCTGCTATTGTTGCTTCTCTCCAGGAGGGTTTGGTAGTGTATATAAAGGAAGCTTCTCAGACGGGACGTCGGTGGCGGTGAAGAAGCTAGAGAGACTGCTCCCACACGGGGAAAAGGAGTTCGTAACAGAGGTGGCCACCATTGGCTCCATGCATCACATGAACCTCGTCCGACTCTGCGGATTCTGCTCCGAGGGCTCTCAAAGGCAGGAAAACAAACATGTTCTCATTGTTTGTCTCTCTGCATAGATTCACATTAAATTTGCATAATCTTTGTTGCAAAGCAGGCTTTTAGTGTACGAGTACATGAGCAATGGATCGCTGGACAAATGGATCTTCCCTCCCCATAACAGCAACAATGGGGGACAATCAAAGCTGCTTGACTGGAACGCGCGCTTCCGCATAGCCATCGAAACGGCGCAAGGCATCGCCTATTTCCACGAGCAGTGTCGCAACCGGATCATACACTGCGACATCAAGCCGGAGAACATCCTCTTGGACGAGAACTTCTGCCCCAAAGTCTCTGACTTCGGGCTCGCGAAGCTGATGGGAAGGGAGCACTCGCATGTCGTCACGATGGTCCGAGGCACGAGAGGCTACTTGGCGCCCGAGTGGGTCAGCAATCGCCCCATCACGGTGAAGGCCGACGTCTACAGCTATGGAATGCTCCTCCTGGAGATCATCGGCAGGCGCAGGAACCTGGACATGTCCCTGGAGGCGGAGGACTTCTTCTATCCGGGCTTGGCTTTCAAGGAGATGATGAGCGGGACGCCAAAGAAGGTGGTGGACAAGAGGCTGATGGGGAATGCGGAGGAGGAGGAGGTGATGCGGGCGATGTGAGTCGGGTTTTGGTGCATACAGGAGGATGTTGTGATGAGGCCTTCAATGGGGGAGGTGGTGAGGATGTTGGAAAGGGCGGTGGAGGTTGAGGTGCCGCCGATGCCTCAGGCGATGCTTGAGCTGGTGGAGGAAGGGCTGGATCATGTTTACAAGGCCATGATGAGGAGGGATTTTGGGCGGCCTGTGAGCTCGACGTCATTCGCGATCAATGCGGCCTTCCTTTCATCACAGGCCACATGTAGTTACTCCACCATGTCACCGAGATGAAGGGAAGCAGACCTTTTAAAGCAGAGGAACTCTCCAAGTTGTTTGAACCTAATAAAAATAAAATAAAAAATATAACCAAACATAAATTTTAATGAATACATGATACCTGATTCTTTTTTCAAATAATTTTTCTAAGCTGTAATGTGAGTTTCTAGTCTTATCAACTTAGATCAATGGAAGAACCATCATACGGATGAATGACAGATTTAAATAATGAGAGGTTGTTGGAAACTATAGCAAAACTCTAATCTGATTGATTACAATCGAATTAGCAAAACAAGTTATCTTTGTAAAGAATGTTTAACCGGACATTCCATTTTTCATCTACACAGACTCTGCACATCAGGCACTTGCTCTGACTTTGCACCTTGGAGGAGAACAAGATTAGAATGTCCCTTTGTACTTCCGCTTTGGGCTCTCCGCATTTAATTTATTAAGGCGTTTGCATATTATTAATACATTACATGATTTATTAATTATGCATTATGTTGGTATTATTCATACTTTACAATTGTGATGTCTGGGAGACTCATGATAAATTTGATAAGTTTAAAATAATCTTAGATAGTCCTCCGTGGTTTTAAGCCGATGGTGTAAGAACGTTGGTGTAGGGCTAAAAAATAAGGTCTACCAATGAAGTTCTACGTGTCGGCGGCTTACGATCCAATTAAGTAGCGGCCCATGACCCGGATCGCCCAGTATCAGTGGATCCAGCTTGCCCAAACCCCCAACTTAAATTTTCCATGTCCTTGCATTGAATGATTTGAACCATCAACTTAGATTGGGCTAAATTATTCATAGTCATATATTTCTCCAAAAATATTTATATCGTTTGTAAAACGATCTCCATGTCTCTGACCTTGACCAACTTTGATAAATCTTATTTTTCTCTCCTCTCTCTCCTGTAATTTCATTTGAACATCGTTTGTTTTAAATCAAAGCTCTATTTATCTCAGCGTCGAATTTGCGTTTGCATCGGACACTCCCCGACGTGGACTCATAAATTTTCCATTTTCTTGCATAGTTGCGACGTCGCCAGTCCGGTTCAATATATTATGAGGCCTACACGATAATTTTAAATATAATTATTTATATTTAAATAATATTTATTTTACTTTTAAAGTATTGATTTTTTTACTTAAAATAATTCTTCTATCTTTTTGGGATGCAAAATTATTAATTAAATTTTATATATTCAAGTTTTTATTTAATTCAAATAAAAGAAAATTCTTGTTCTTTGTTGTTGTCCACATTACAATATTTTTTTTCGTCCATAGTGAACAAAAAGTCAAGAGATTTATATATATATATAAAGAACAAATAGATAATAAATAGAGTGAAAAGAATAAAAGAAGAGTGTGTGGAGACTTTTCTAAACCTTGCTGTTCTACATTTCCATTTTTTTGGAGTAAAAAAACCTTTAAATTTTATTATTCATGTAAATTTTGTTTTTGCTATTTTTAAGTGTCATGAAATATCATAAATTTTTATCAAATACGTTTTTTTTAATATTTGATTGAAATTTTTTTAGAATTTTGATAGAGTAATGTTTGGGATATTAAATTGTGTTTTATTAAATGAAAAACACTAGTTAGGTTGCAATTTCATAAATACTTTGACATAAAAATTGATTCGTTTGGATATATAAAATATTATATGATTAATCAATCGTAACTGATATTATAAGATATTCTATTAAATATGTAAGTCAGAATTGATTAGATATAGATTTTAAAAATTGATAGTTATGGATGAGTAGCAAATTAAGAATTTAAGACATGGATAAATGACATATTGATAATTTAAATTTTATATAAAATATATTTATTTATAAAATATGAATAAATATTATTTAAATATATAACATTTCAAATATTTAAGATAAGGAAAAAATAATGATCGATAAGATTTGAAGTAATTGATAAAAAAACATAAGATTAATTTCAAACTGATTACTTATGGATAAATGATATATTATAAGATAATATTTGTAAATTAAAATAAATAATATTTGTAACTTAACATAGATAATTTAATTTAGATAGATAATTTTAATATTATCTGTGCTAATAGATTTAAATTAACTTTAAAAATAAATTAAGATACAAAGTAAATAATATATTTTTATTTTTTCAGATAGAGAAATTATTATAGATTTAAAAATTATCTCATTTTTCATTATGAAATAGTCATTTATGGGAAAACTCTCGAAACGCTCTTTCTAACGACTTTTTTATTACCTCAATTAAGAATTTTGAGAATATTTAATTGTTGGTGAAGTTTAAGATTTAAACAGAATTAGTTATAGTTTGATAATATAATTGGAATTGTATATGTATCATATTACATGGCTATAATAATCTAGAATCCCTCAATCATTCACAAAAACTTTAATATCTAAAATTGAATTTTGAAAAAAAAATTGGTGAAAATTTTGAGGTTAAGATATTTCATTATTTACTTATTTATTTGTTATTTATTTATTTATTAAATGTTAATGATTTCTATTTGTATTTTGAATGTAGATGTCACTTAAAGCAATATTATATTTGAATTTTCAATCTCTTATTTGTTTTCTCACTTTCCTATATGTAAATGATTTTTAATATCCTTTTAGTTTAACTTAGGCACCATTTAAATTTATGTTTAAATAGATTTTGTGTTTGAAAAGTTAAAAGCTTTGATCTAAACCCATTTTCAGTGTTTAGTTTTTTAAATCATTATCTTCCTTTTTCAGGAAAAAAAATTTGCAGTTGAAAAGTCAATAAAACAACACTTTCAAAAGATGTGTTTGAAACACAAGATTCTTAAAGTTTTAACCTTATTAAATGCAGCCTTAATATTGATTATTTTTTGAATTTTGATTGAATATGTTTTATTTTTTTTTATTTTGATCGATAAATGACACAGAGATAGGTAATTTATAGATATTCAATTATGTTTTTATTTTATTTATTTATTTATTTGTTTGTTTAATTTTCTATACTTTATCTTATCACAAGAAATCCCGCAAAATCTTATCCAAAATCCTATCTTATCTACCCTATATAAGTGTGCTCCTCTCTCTTTCTCAAATTCATTCTCAGGTTTCTCTTTTTCTAAGTTTAAGATTTCATATTTTCTCTTCCACATTTTGTTTGTTCAATTACATTGGTTTTTTTTATTATCGATAAATGACATAGAGATAGGTAATTTATAGATATTTAATTATGTTTTTATTTTATTTATTTAATTATTTGTTAATTTTCTATATTTTATATTATCACAAAGAAATCCTGCAAAATCTTATCCAAAATGCTATCTTATCTACCCTATATAAGTGTGCTCCTCTCTCTTTCTCAAATTCATTCTAAGGTTTCTCTTTTTCTAAGTTTAGGATTTCATATTTTCTCTTCCACATTTTGTTTGTTCAATTACGTTGGTTTTTTTTATCTGTAAATGACATGGAGATAGGTAATTTATAGATATTTAATTATGTTTTTATTTTATTTATTTAATTATTTGTTTAATTTTCTATATTTTATCTTATCACAATGAAATCACGCAAAATCTTATCCAAAATCCTATCTTATCTACCTTATATAAGTGTGCTCTTCTCTCTTTCTCAAATTCATTCTCAGGTTTCTCTTTTTCTAAGTGTAGGATTTCATATTTTCTCTTTCACATTTTGTTTGTTCAATTACGTTGCCAAGCACAGGCAGACCGCGAAGCAGAACCCCGTGGAGACGATCCATTTGGGGAATTAACATGGGAAGTCTATAATTTCTATGAGGGGACTGTTTGAGAGGAATTAACATAGAAAGTCTATCATTTCAATGAGAAACAATGAAAAATTAAACATAATTAAAAAATCATAACATCATCATAACAAATCACTTGAACAATGTTCATTGTCTTTTAAAAAGAATATTGTCACACAAATGACAATACCAAACTGTGTCCTTGGACGATCCCTCTTTAGCGTGTGCTTCGACGATCCCTCTTCAGCGTGTGCTCCGACGACGTTTCTTCGTAACTCTAAGGTACGAACTTAGTAATCTTAATTTTGATTAGTTAGCTGACACCTCTTCTCTTTATTTGTTACTTGACCAACCATCTGGAGAAGCAAATACAACGGGAAGTTTCGAGGGAGTACCAATTGTTTCAAAAAATAAACAAACTGACTTGAAAGATCTCTCTGCGCTTGCAGACCAGGTCCGCTCGCGTTTTTCAGTCCTTCCAAGAGTGGCTAAGTAGTCCGCAACTGTATTCACTTCACGAGGTGCATGGCAAACATTCCAGGAGTCGAAATACCTCGCATCTTGAAGTAGTCGGCGAATCTCTTCTATCGTGGGTGACTCACTGCAAGAAACGCGAATTAATTTAACCACGGTATCAGTCTGTCTCAAAAATAACATTGCGCAATCTTACGTATGTACGTTGGATAGAATTATACATTTTGTACAGGAGGCTCCAACCTCCAACACCTTATTGTGCTAAATTTAAATAATACAAATGCCTATCTCAGGCTTTCACAAAAAAAAAACAAAAAAAAAACAAAAACATTGCGCATGTTTAATGTCATCATATAATTAACAGCACGGAGGAGAGCCAGCCATTCAGCCTGTACATTGTCTTTCGACCAATCTCCCTTAGTTAAGTAAAATTGGGCGCAGCCGATTAGACTTCCCATGTAGTCTCTCGCCACGACTCCAACTCCTCCCTCCCCGACATCCTTTCTCGTGCTTATGCAGCGGGTTTGTTTGAATGATGCGTCCACATTGCACTTCACCTGATTAGCAGGTGGTGGGGTTCACTGCACCACCATATGCCTATGCGTACGACTGAAAAAAATAAAATAAACTATTAAACGTAAAAAAAAAAAATCAATCAATCACACTGGTTAAACTCCTGGATTCAAATATTTTTAAAATGCTAATAATATGAAAAAAAAAACATAGCCTAAACATGGAAGAAAGAGATGGTATTGTTTTGGTCTAAAGTTGGTTTGCTAATATTCCATGTAGGGTTAAGGATAACCAAACTGCGGTTAAAAACATGTGATGGGGTTGTTAACATATTACATATTTGACGGTGGGGGGTATCCACAATTTAACATGGAATTCAGGGATCGTTTAAGAAACTGAGGGATCGTTTTCAAACAAGATAAATGTCAAGGACTAATATCAAATAAACCCCTTATTTAGAGGGATCATTACATATACCCCTTCAAGAATTATATATTATAAAAATGTCCCCCTTGCTACTTTATTTTCAATCATAACCCTCAGAGGGTTTAAATTGCGCACAATGCTCTTTTCAAGGGTAATTGCGTAATAGAAATTTTTATATTTTTACAATTGCACTCTTCAAAAGGATATTCCATCACAATTTAAACCCCTTTGAGGGGTAATGTTGAAAATAGTAATCCACCATAGGTATTTTAACAAAATAAGATTTTTCAGGGGTGTATATGAAAAAAACCTTTAAAGATCCATAAACACACTTATTCCTTATAAAATTAGGATATTAAAATTAAACATGAATGTGATTTATTATGTCAAAAACTCTCCCGACTCTCTCTCTCGGTCTAAAGCCCCATTTCAAACTGAGGAGCGGACCGAGAAACCTAAAAATGTCACCCTAACACCTAAAAATATCACCCTAATACTTATCAATATTTATCCGCATATATATAATCTTCATTGATCTGAAAACCCCTCTCTTCTTACTAACTGCAATTTTCCCTCTCTCTCATTGCCCACCAAAATGTACCCTGACCACCATTTACATATTATTATTTTGGATCACTGAAGCTCATGTATGATCTAAGGAAATGCATTTCTTTTCTTGGTTGAATATTACAAGATTCCAATCATGGTGGATTCATATTAAAATCAAGAGATGCCCTTGGTGTCAGCAGGAGCGTTCTCATTTATTTCTTGTTTGCAAAATTATATGCTTAAAAGCCATAAATAAACACTGTGCAATATATGTGAACACAAAATCTCCAATTTAAGCGGACAACAACATGTCATCAAAGATTAGAGGAGCCACACAATAGTGTTGCTACCTCCTTGTCTTGCTGGACAAAGCAGACATTATTTATGTTTGTAAAACTGAGACAATTAAATTTGGGAGAACCCATCATCAACTACATAACGGGTTGGGCATGAATTCACATAAAGTTGTGTAATCCATTGAGAAATGGTGGGCTAAGCTCGACAAGGATTCAGGAAGCCCATCTGGGGTGAGCATTGCAGCCTAGACTTACACAAGAAAGTAACATCTATTTTATTTTTGGAAAATGATACACTCCGACTGTTTCTCAGTCAGAAACTCAGTCCCCACGTCGGATTTGACGTGGACGGCACCGATGACATGGCTCGTTCGATTTATTTTTACAAAGCGGGATTAATTGTGGTTTGAATTTTGAAATTCAAATCGGTTTGAAAATGAACTCAAGCAAAGCATTAAATGGTCTGACACTGCATTAAATGGTTGAAAAGATGTTTCTGACAACGTTACATGGCCTCTCGCGTATTTTGGAAGTGTGGTTTCAAATGTGACGAGTACATAAGATCTTTCAAAGCGCATGTACTTCGATAATGGTGGTATATACCTTATTCCACCAATTTGTCTGTATTCACTGATTCTTTTCGAGTTCCAATGCAATTTTTCTCTCTCCCCTTTAACTAAACTTTCTCGTCTTTTACAAAACAAATACTCTCTCTCTCTCTCTCTCTCTCTCTCTCTCATTCCCTCTTCGCCTCACTGTTGCGTATCTCTGCCCTAGCCCCGCCTCACCATCTGTTATCTCTTCCCTTCGCATCTCTCACTTACCCTTTTTAATCTTATTGATATGGCTTATCGTTGATGTCTGCGAGTATGGTATTTCTGTTGTGCTTTCACCATTTTGCTAGTGTGGTACATTTACTGCGTCTTCACCGTTTTTGAAGCAGAGATTTTTTTAATCTTCACTATCGTCTCCTTTTTTTTATTGTTGTTTCCTTATTTACTTTCGTTAGCATATGGTTTCATAAATTATTTTCGCAGAGATTCTTGTTTTCTTTTTTTTTCTTTTGTTAGGCTCTGTTTGGAACCACATCGAGCGAGCGGTGGGGTTGCCGAACAACAGGGAACGCGAACTCACTCCCAAACAGGTTTTTACCGTCTACATTGAAAGCAAAGAAACCCATTGTCGTATATAAGTTTCCGTTAATTTTTTTCGCGTTTGCTGCCTCCGCGAAAACATAGATTCGGGCAACGCAGCCTGCCCCCCGTGTTTCGGCAATGCGAACACCCACCGATGTGGTACCAAACGGAGCCTTAGTTTATGTTTTCATAAATTATTTTTTACAAAGATTCTTTATTTCCTTATTTTCTTTTGGTAGCATATGGTTTCAAAAAAATATTTTTCGCAGATATTCTTGTTTTCATTATTTTCTTTCGTTAGCATATGGTTTCACAAATCATTTTTCACAAAGATTATTTGTTGGATATACTATGTTCATCGTTCATAAACATCAATGCTCCATGTGATTTAACATTTGCTTTGTGCTTGTGTAATACACCATCTACCCATGCCTTCGGGTTTCTCTTCACTGGAGGAATTTACAAAGGCACTCGAAATGGTCATATTGCACATGCATGTGCCAATCAATGTTGTTTCACTGTCCTCTTCTTCTCCAACTAAAAAGACGAAGAGGAAACATAGGGGTCATAATGTGGATCGAAAGACGGTATTATTTTATAATGTGGTATATACTCTTGCCAAACATTCATATACTTTTATGACACTCGTATATGTTTTAATAGGGAAGACAATTGGATCAATAGAGCGTGTGGTGAAACTTGGAGAAAGGAGAAACAACCCAACCCAACCCAAACCAAGAGAGTCAAAACGCCAAAATGGGCCGAGGCAACCAAAGCACCAAAACGGACTGCAATGATTAAAACACCCGAAAGTAAATCTTGTGATTGCATTGACATGATGAACCAACAGTTCCTCATGTACGACTCCATTCGCAAGAAGGAGCATAATGCCTGGGTGAAGAGGACTATCAAGTTATTACAGAAGATAGTGCTAAGGGAAGCAGATGGGTGGCCTCATGTTTCTGATATCCCTGCTCCGCAGCAGTTCGATCAATAAGAATGTGACATCTTCCTCAATCATTGGATTACTTGTAGGATGCTTAATATTCATTTTCATTTTTGCTGAATTTATAAGTGATAAATTTTGTAAAATCTAAACAAGTAAATGGTACAATTTTTTGTTGATGTTTATTTAGTCATATTTTGGCTGTCATATACGTGATGATTTTTTACTGTATTTTGTTATTGTGTGGTGTGATTATTTTGTTTAATAATTATTGTGTGATGTAATTGTTAGTTGTGTTATATACTTTGTAAGATAAAGTATATGCTTGGTTAAGTAACGTATATGTCTAAGATGCCTATTTAGGCATGTTAATATGGGTTAGATAAGTCACACGATGAAAAAATGTGTATGTCATGTTGGAAACAATAAGTCAACTTTTTATAAATAACCAAATTAACAAATACTATATTCGCGATGCCATGCATATGTCAAATTCCTCGTCTAGCTGGTTGCCTGTGATCCCAATTACTTCAAATGTTTTAGAGAGCACCTCAATATTACACACAAGACTATCATTGATATTTACTTTAATATCAAATTCGAGCATATTCTTTTTACCCAAGGCAGAACGACTTTATATAGAATTATTTTTATAGTCTCAAGTCTCAAGTACTTTATTTGTCATCCAATGTGTTACATACCTCCTTATATAAGTATATACCTTCTTAGTTAAGGTATATACTTCATTAATTTTTATTTTCGTCTAATAACAAAAAAGATCCAATGGAATGACAAAATCCACGTATCACACGCAAATTCAAACAGCAAGAACGCCAACACGCAAAATAAAATAAACACTGATCGCAATCACAAATAAAAAAAATTTAATTTCATTTGTCAAAAAAACAGCAACACATCTACAAAAGACCCATCATAACCTCAATCAATCTAAATCATCATCTTCACCACCATTAGATAGAACAGTGACGAGGTCTCTCGGAGACCCCCATCGAAACGTCGTGCTATGAACTTTGTAATTGTGATGGCGGCGTGGGGGTTTTGATAGGCCTCTCCTACTACTTTTTCGTCTTTCGTGTTTTCTGAAATATAAGAAGGAAATGTTATTGCATAAACACCAGTAAGGGAGTATGTGCTTCACAAAAAAAGATATATGCTTCTCAGAAAAAGGTATATGCTTTATTACATAAAGCATATGCAGTATGAGAAGACCAAATCTTTAATGGTACTTATGCTTTTAATTCTGTTTGCATCAATTTCGCATCGTGAGACATTCATTTTGCTCTTCAGACAAACTTTCGTTTGTGCTACTACAACAGTTTCATCCTTCTTCTTTCTCAATTTTCCTCATTCGAACGTGCAAAAATAACTACATTCAAGTAACAATATGCGATTTACCTGTGACATTTAAGAACGTATATGCGTTATGAACATGTGTACATACGTACGCACTCCAAAATGCAAGAGTTGAATTTGTCATCAACTTTATAGCTATCTCTGACGAAAAGGCTGTCACAAACGATGAAAAAGCATTTGAAACAAAAGATGAAGACAAATAAATATTGGAATCTTATGCAAATGAGGCATATACCTACTTTTTGTCTCGTGATGACAAACGAGGTATATTTGCTGCAGTAATGGAAGTGCTATGGCTGGTTCTGTTGTGATTATCAATGAGAAGAGAGAGAGAAAGAGAGAGAAATTGTAAATAAAAATGAAATGGATGGAAGAGAGAATGGATGAAAAAGATGTGGCAGCCAAAAAATTGGGCGGGAACTTTTGGGGGAAAAATTTTTGTGGGCTGTTTTTTGTCGCTGACGTGGCATTAAAAAAAAATTCCACGTGGATCGGCTGACGTGGAGACTGAGTTTTGGTTGGTTTTTTTGACTGAGTGTAGCAGCACTCTTTATTTTTATGTAAGTTGAACTTTTACAATAATTACCCATACTCATATGAAATCAAACTTTTCCTCAAATTTTTACCCATATTAAGTTGAACTTAAATTTTTACTCAAATTTTCAACATTTTTTTTTCTTTTGTCTCCATATGATCTTTCAATGTAATATTTTTTTTCTTCTTTTAGCTCCACCTTTAATTAAATTAGGAAAATGATACACTCAGGCAGTTTCTCCATCAAAAGCTCAGACCCCACGTCGGATCCGACGTGTCGTGCCCAGATGACGTGGCATTTTTATTTTTTTTATTTGGCTGACGTATACCGTTTTTAAATTCAAATCCCGTCTATAATATTTTTTAATAAAATATTATGTGTTTTTTAATTTTGAATCCGTCTGAAAAAGTTGGTCTGACACCACATTAAATGGTCGAAAAGACCTTCTGACAAAGACACATGGGCTACTGGCACGGTCTGACACCACATTAAATGGTCGAAAATACAAAAAAAAGTACATGCACATTTTGAACAAACATATACTTCAAAAAATGAGGTATGTACCTCGTAACACCAATCTGTTTGAATTCATACTTGTGTGGGGGTGGATATCGAGGAGATATTTATCTGTTGTCGAGTTCCAATGTAATTTTTTTCTCTCATTTCGTCTTCCACAAAACAAACACACCCTCTCTCTTTGACCAAACCTTTCAGATTTCACAAAACAAACTCTCTCTCTCTCTCTCTCCCTCTCTCTCTCTCTCTCTCTCTCTCCCTCACCATCTCTTATCTCTTCCACATGATTTACCGTCGGCATCTTCATCGTCTTTTAAGTGTGGTTCCTCTGCGTCTTCACCGTCTTCATTACCCCACCCTCTCTTATCTTTTTAATTTTTTTTTTAGCAAATGGTTTCATATATCAAATTTTTTTAAATGTTGTTTCAATTCTTTTATTCTTAAAATAGTTTTTTTTAATCTTAAATCAATTTTTTTCCTTTTATGTTATGATGTTCAATTTTTTAATCTTATTGTGTATTTTAGTTGGATAAGGTGGCATGCTATGTTCGTCGTTCATAAACATGTTTTAAGAATTGGGTTCAGGTTGAACCCCCGCGGGTTGAACCCCCAACCCGAACCCGACCCAAATTGGGTTCGGGTTAGTTCGGGTTCGGGTCGGATTGAACCCGATGCCAAAAAACTCCAACCCGAACCCGCCCACGAGTCGGGTTGGATCAGGTTCAACCGGCCCAAGTTGCACCCCTATTTTAAACTTTACTTTTTCTTAATAATATACACACAAAAAATATATAAATTTATAAACTATACTTATATACACACAAACATTGTATATTCTTGATAAAACGATGAGATATTACACTTATTCAACATATCATATATTTCATAATTCGTTTACTATGAATTATCATGTTATGTCCTGTCTATCATGTCATGTCGGAAACGGTCCACATGCTATAAGGCTGGCCCGACCCGACCTATAGACTTTAACGCACCGTGTTGTACTTGTTTCTTAACTTATCGTGCTGTGTTAGCATGACCCGTTTTACACCCTTAAGTAAGAGTAATGGATTTTAAGAATGTAATATTCAATTAAATAAATTCTTACATAATTATATATACAAATTATCTATTTACTATTTTATATATATATAATATTTCTATTACCCTTTTTTCAATTTTACATTTGTATTTTGTTCTTTAACAAAAAAAGTAAACTTACAACATCATATATGAAATCTCATGCATCTAGCCAACGAAAAAAAAATCTTAAATATTTTATAATGTGATGATTATGAAATCAGTTAAATAATATTTTTGTATAAGCAAATCATACATATTTTCATCACAGTAAGTCATGTCTATTTAATTTGATTTGTATAATTATACACACACACGAGATTATAATTTAAAGTTATTTTTCTTAATTGTCTTTTTATTTAATAAGTAACTTTATTTTCTCATTTGCATATACATATATTTCTCTTCTTAATCAATATGCCATCAAATATTTCAAATAACAACCTTCTAAATTTAGAATTGAATTCACACCATAAATTTGAATATATAAATACATGTGTATACGTGTGCGCGAGAGAGATTTTTGTGAGTTAGAGAGAGTGGACTGAGAAAAAGTTAGAGAAGAAAAGAGGTATTTATAGTCTTTTCTTTTTGAAAAAATATCAAATAAATCTATAAAAATTTAGAAATATCAAAATCAACCATTTTTAAAAAATTATAAAAAAATAGATTTATTCTTTTTTGTTATTGATATTAGATTTATGTTTAGGTTAATAGGTTTTTGAGTTTCTGATAAAATAAAAATAAGGTCTTGATTTATTATTTTTTAGATATATTTATATGTTACCGTATTTTGAGTTTTTGCTGAATCTAGGGTTTATAGTTTTATTAGATATATATATGTTATGTTATTGGATTTTGAGATTTTTGATAAACTCTGTGTTTTGATTTATTATTTATTTTAAAGTTATTTGGGTTCATTAAAACGAGATACACCTTTCTTTCTTTCTTTCTTTCCACACAACCCCAAAAAACCCTAAATCTGAACATCCGTTACTTTTCAGTTGGAACTTGATCGTGTAGGTTATTTGTTTTTTGAAAGTTTGATATTTGGGTTCTTGTTTTTTTGCTATAAACGTGAACCGTGGGTGAGTTTTTAAAGTTACTTACTCTCAGAAACATGAGACGCTGTATCGGAACGAGGATTTGGGAGCACGATCTTGATCGCTGCATCAGGACAATTTTTGTGAAATATATTCCCATGGGAACCTCGGAAGAGGATTTGAAGAGTTTTTATGAAAAGGTTTGTTAGTTTCATCGTCAATAATAGAATTGGTGGACTCTCTAACTTATTTTCTTTGAATTCGAAGATGTTTAGTAGTGGTGTATTCTTTTTTAATTCCTTGAAATGTGCAGTATGGGCCGATTGTGCATATCGATCTGCAGCCTGGAAAGATCCAATGGATGTTTGCTTTCGTTGAGGTAAGGATTCATGCTTTCTATTTCTATTTTTCAATCTGACATTCAAGTTGATCTCAAAAGAAATTGAAAGACAAAAGGTCTCCTTGCATAAAACTTAAATGGTAGTGTCGCTATTTTTTACACCATGAAAATCTAATTTGTATGATTGATTTTTTTATTTTTTTGAAACTTCGGTCTTCTTGTATGTTGGATGCTTTAAGATGTCCAAAATTGCACATAATATTGATTGTTTCTATAGATTGATGAATTGAACTGCCTGATACATAGTGGTAACTCTAAGTGTTATTCAAGTTCAAGATGTTTGGTGAAGAGTAAATTGATGGAGGAAAAAGAAAAGGAAAACAGAACACAGAGTACAAGATCTGTAGAGAACATAATTAACGTTCTATTTCTATTTTGGATAGTATTTGTGGAAATATCCTTGTAGAATGACCTGAGAATTCCTCTTAGGTTCCTTCTCCATACTAGATCATCTCCCATATCAACGTTATCATAATCTGATGAAAAACCTGAAGACCTTTTGCTTTCTCCATTCTACCCCAGAAGAAACCTCCTCAATCTGGGGCACCCCACTATTGAGTGGTCCCCCTGTTATCTAATTCTCTGAATTATTGATTAGTTCTCATATTGAATGGGAACTTTTTGTCAAAAGTTTAATTTCCATATAAATCAAGTTTCATTTCCTATACACACCTTGTGCATAAAATATGTATTAAATGTGTACCTTATATTTCATGTGTGCAGCAGAATTAAAACCAAAAAGAATATAAAATGCTCAACAAGCTTTAATCTACTAGATTTTAGTGCAGGTCATTGATGATTTTATCTAAATTCAAATATTATAACTTATCAGTGTTCCTTGTTATGTTTTGATGTTGTAACATCATTTAGGGATTATTCTAAGAAAAAACATTGCGACATCGTTGATCTGATTTAAATTGGTGAATTTGTATGTCATAATTGATTTTCTGTCATTGTAACTTTTTTTTATTTCTCTGAACTTTTCCTAGATATCCCCTAACTTAACCTGAATCATACCAATTAACAAATTTTTGCCTTTTCAAATTGGGATCACATCCCGCCAAATTGTTCCAAAATTCCAAACCGTTGACAAGGACAGGTCCACTGTCTGGCAAGCCTCCACAGTTTTGTCAGAACTGCACAGAACAACCCTCAGACATGGGAACAATGCCACAATACATTGACTGTTCAACCATCCATGTATACAGAACAAAAGATCTTGCCCATTTCCTGTCACCAACTGCAGGCCATCAATGGATTAAGTTAAAAAAGAAGAGCGATGTGTGGTGTTTGTTCAGCGTGCGCATGTAAACTGGATTGTCACCTATTAATCAACTTAGCAAGAATGTTAAATGGATGTCAGACGTGAAATTGTTCAAGGTTATAAAAAGAAATTTGATACTTGAGAAACTACCATATGTAATTTAGGCTTTCGAAAAGTATATAACAGTTCGAAAACTGATACAGACAAGAATCCTTGCTTCATTTTTTAATTTGCTATGGTGAATCATCAAAAAAGATCAGATGGTCCAAGAAGATAAAAAAAGGTTTTATATTAGAAGGAACAAATAAGTTAGGAAGCTCTAATATGATGATGCAGCAGTCACTGCAGAGGCCAATGTAGTTGAAAGAACTAGAATGGTGAAATTTAAAATGTATAGTTGTTATTCTCTTCCTTTGGAATGGAAGGATGCTTGATTGGCAAGAATATTATGCAAGGCATGAGCTTATAACATTAATACTCCAATCGCTTGCTTCAAAATATAAGCAAAGAATGAGCAATATTGAGGAACATCTTTTAGGTTAATGGTTCTTTAGTTTTCCTCAGAAGTCACTCTTCCCTAGATCTTCCATTTCTCTTTCCACTACACATTTACTCTTCTTTTTCTTGACATTTTCTTTGATCATCCATGTATTTCTGGTTGCACATTTATCTATGTTTCCATACCAATGTATGCCATTTCTCCACAGGTATTATTAGTTGATGACTAACTGTGGTTTGTTATGTGTGCTTTCTTTTGCTGATGTATATGGTATTTTTGTTTCAGTTTAGAGAGCCAAGTGCTGCTCAACAAGCCAGGGATTTATCTGATGGCACCTATATCTTTGATGGTCATGTAATGGAAGCAAGCGATGGAACGGTATTTATTTTATTTTATATTCAGCTTCTGCATCATAAAAACAACAATATTTGCATGTGATGGAATTTTGCTCTCATTTTATATCGTTTATTAAATTCCCAATTTGCAGGTGGAACTTGCAAATAGTGGCAAATAAAGCATTTAAATCTGTTTTGGACTTTTGGTGCTGCATACATGAGTTGATATGTATTTAGAGCTGGATAGTAATACATGTATATTCCACATGGATTATATAGATAGGCAAGTAGCTGGGGAAAACAGTCTTGTTATCAAATTAAGCATGTGTAACTGTGTTATGCCACACTCATGGGTGGGATAGAAATAGCTCACAGGATATATTTGCCGTTTATTTATAATATAAGATTTTTGTACTTATGTGCGGCGATTGATCTTCTTTTGGTGCACCTTAAGTGTCCGTTTGGAAACACTTAAAAGAGTTGATTCTGCTTTTAATTAATTTTTAAGCTAAAAAGTGTTGTCAAACGCATTTAAAAAGTTGGCTTAATTAAAAAGTTACTTTTAGCTTTTAGTGCAAAAATGTTGATTTTTAAAGACGCATAAAATGCGCTTTCCATGAATCAAGTTTATTTAAGTCACTTTATGCAAAATCTTATTTTTCAAACATGTTTTCAAATGAATCCTAAGCCCCCGTTTGGGTAACGGGTTAAGTGAGAATAAGGGTGGTATAAGAATCGATAGGGAAAATTGTTGTTTGTTTGCAGAGTATAACTTGGTATTACTAAGCCAGTTTAAATGAGCATAAGAGAGTATAACAATTCTAAGTAACCCCTAGGATAAGCTATACTCAATTTATCTATTCTCATGGATAAGTGGGGCCCACTTACAAATATATAAAAAACATTCATCACATCAAATCACCTATCAACACCTCTTATACATCAATAGGGTCCACATGTCAAATCAACTTTTTACACCTTATTTATATTTCTTCATCAACCAAACAGCTCAACCTTTATTCTCACGTTTTCCAGTAAGAATAAAAAAATACAACCAAACAGAAAATCTTTTATTCATATAGATTTGTTATCGACATAGTTATCTATCCAAAATAACTCAATTCCTCAATCCAAGCGGGGCCTTATAGAGTAGAATCCTACTAGTATATATAGTAATATTTTTTTATTAACATAATGTTTTTGAGGTTCTTTTTTTATTCTATGTTAACTTAGGGTTATGGATGAGATATTTGATTTCATTGGTGATTTATTTTATCTTTTATTTTACTTTTTAGGTGTTTTTTTTTCTTGTTATTTAAAGCTAGGTATTTTTAAGGAATTTGATTTGTGAATTTATGCCTCAAGTTTTTATGATATTTTCTTGATGTGATTTAGATGTTTATTTTTCTTTTAATTTTAGGTTTTCAATGATGGGAATATTTGTTATATTTGTATTGAATGGGCTGTCCAAATTTTTTTTCTTTAAAAAAAAATCATTTTGCTCGAGTATGAGAGACCTGCATTTCACGAGGAACATGAAATTTGCTGGTTTATTTTGAACTTCTTTTAATGTGATGGAGTGCAGGTCAAATCTTGTATCCCAGAGACTCCCTATGAGTATCCCATGTTTACGTTTGCTTCATCAAACTCGAGCAGAGGAGGGGTTATGGCTTCCCGTGACGTTGTTCATTATGCCTTCGATTCACTGCCCTATTGCGCAGAGGTAGGTTTATTGATTATGTATGTAATTTAACTATGATATTAGATTTTGACTTATGTGCACCTTCATTGATAATTCAGGCCCCTTATGACAATTCTTTTTTCTTGTAAGAAGATTTCCTTTTTTGTTATATTGTGAATTAGATGTTTGATTTGTTTTGAATTTTTTTGTTAATGTGGATTCATTGTTCGGTCTTTTTATTGTTGTTTTTTTCCATGCTAGGGTGATTTTCCATGTTATATTGTGAATTAGAAATTTTGTGGTACATGTTATCTTTGGACTCGTTGTTGTCCATAACTTCATCAAATGTTTTTATTTTTGAAGAGGTCGTTGATGAGTTGATATGCTGTGTCATTTCAATTTTACTAGGCTTTTGATGGAAGTAATTTGCTCTCTGTGATCAGACAAATCATACGAAACTACCTAATTCTATACTACAATCCCTGCCAGAGTGCCAGCTAGATAGTTATGTAGTTGGATGTATTTGGAATTAATAAGTCCTGTTATCAAATACGAATGTAAAACTGTGTTGGTGTTGCGCTCCCGGGTGGGATATATATATTTAGAGCTGGATAGTAATATTGTAATACATAAATAGTTCACAAAGGATAAATTAGATTCTTGTGTAATAAGTTGGTATTTGGAAAAAAATCCTGCTATCAAGTTAAATGGGAGACTGTTGGTGCCATGTGGGATAGTAATGCAGAAACAATTTACAAAGGTTATATTTGCAATTTGATTATGTTTGTAATTTTATGCAGAGGAGGAATCACCTTTCGTCTGCTCCGTTAATGATTGATTAACAGAAGCTAATCTTTCTTTTCTTTTTTGTTTTCTTATTTATTTATTTATGGTATTGAATTCCTCCCCCTATGATGAGTGCAGATCCCATTAGAAGAATGTTTTGACGGTTATTATGACAATGAAGAAGAAAACAATTATCCTAACGATGAAGAAGACGAAGAAGACTTCTACATTTATCCTGGTTATGTGTCACGGCGTCGGAAGGGCAGAGAACCATGTGATTATGACTTTGTGCCCATCTCAGGTTATTATAATCTGTGCCTAAGAAAACTAGCAGATATGGGGCATCCTGTCCGTTCCTCTTACCTAGAGGTAGGTCTATGATACTTCTTGATTGGGTTATATATGCATTAACTAGAATATATATTAGATTTGAGTTATTTGCACAGCAAGTGAATCTTCCTTTAGTACTCCTCATGAGCAGCATAATGTGATCTTATACTCTTTTTTATTCTTTCAGTACCCCTTATGAATGCTGTTTGATTTGAGATTTGTTTTGTTCTTCTGGTTTTATGGGTGGGTGTTTTTTTTTTTTTTGTGTTGGGTCTTTATGGTTAGGTTGTCCTTTTTTATTTTGAATTATATTTAGACAGTTTTTTTTCCCTTTTTTTTTGGGGGGGGGGGGGGGGGGGGGGGGAAGATGTTGGGGGATTATAAATGATTGGAGTCCAAATTTCTCTATTTGATTTGATTTGATAAGGAAATGAACATGTTTTGCTATGAAACAATTACATAGATGAATTTGGTTATCTGGAAGCCTTACATGGGAACATACCCATTAATAAGTTATTACAAAACCGATGAACCAGTTAAAAGTAAATAATTGTACATGACTATGGCTTTTTTTTCCCCCCCTAAGATACATCTTTCTTAAATTGTCATTATCAACGGTGAATAGGGAAACTCTCTATTTTTTGGGGTGATGTTGAATTTGGTTTCTTATTTTGACGCCACTCCCAACTTGTGCAGGCAGAGAGTGAGCAAGGAACAATGACTTCTCTAAGGACAGAGGTCACTCGCATTCCCAACCTTGGAATTATCGTTTTCACTCATCCATGGCATGGGTTCTCTCTTCATTATTCGAGAGGAGGTGTAGGAGATCTGTTGGACTGCAAATTTAGCTTGAGTGGCCTTAGTGACAAGCTTTATCGTGTCTCGAATTCATGTGATGGACTGATCTGTGTTATCGGGGAGAAGACTGCTTATGTGATCAATCCAGCCACCAAAGAATTTTTGGAGCTCCCGAGTGGAACCCCACATAAAAAAACAAGTCGTCACTGCATGGCTCAGTTGGGTCTCTACTTTGATAATGAGACCCATGAATATAAAGTGGTGCGTTTATTTCGTTCTGAAGACGGCATCGGATGCGAGATATTCACTTTAGGTGGTAAATCTTCCTCTTGGAGGAGGATAGATAATCCTCCTGCCGTTGTGCATGCTGATCCCCCCATTTTTGTGAATGGAGCACTCCATTGGACAGTAGCGCATAACATTTATGTAGGCCCAACAGCGATTATGTCTTTTGATGTTCAATCGGAGAAATTTGCAATCATGATGCATCCTGAAGATGGGGCTATATCGCAAATGGAAAGACTGAGAATGAGAATTACATTAGCTGTTAAGCTGTTGGGAGGACACTTGTGTCTTGTTGACAAATATATTGATTATCCAGATATGGACATATGGATGTTGAAGGATTATGCAAATAAGCATTGGGTTAAGATGTATACTATTGATTTGGGAACAATTGATGGTTTAAATAGGGAAATGGCAGATTTCATATGGCCTGAAGCCATATGTGATAATGGTACAATATTGTTTGCAAGTCTTGAGAGCAGACTGGAATTCTATGATCCTCAAAGTGAAGTGTTTCAGAAATTTGACATCGAAGTCGAGGGAGAACTGCAGGTCCAAGCATATTACACAGAAAGCCAAGTCTCACCTCATCAACCATTCTTTATGTAATAGAACTTGTATTATTGCTTGAGATGGTTCATTAATTCCTTTTGTATTATTGTTTTGATGTATTTATTCCATTCACACTCTTGAAATAATTAGAGGGGGTGGTAATGCAGGATATAATGACTAAATTATTCTTAGTTAATTGAGGAGCTAATTATGCTGAATATCTTTTGTTTCCAAAAGAATAGTTAAGTCTGATCTCCCTTCCAATCAGATTTTAATATTTGGTCCTATACGACATTGAAATCATCTCTGTAACTGTTTTGTAAGCAATACATTTCTCTCTCATTAATGCCACACCTGCAATTAAATAGTAATAGTTGGGTACAACAATATCTTATCTATTCAAATTTATAATTACATATAAATAATGATGTCCTCGAAAACAAAAAGTTAGCCTGATGCAATGACAATGCATCACAAATATCATCATAGAACACCATCTTACAAAGTTTGAAGCTCTAAATCTACTTTATATATATATATACACGGGGGCGATTACGTGCGGCGAACGGCAGGTGCGGCGGCGACGTGGGCCGTTTGATCGCGGGTCCATCGCATCGGACGGTCGGACGCATCCAACGGTCGACGTGAATCGCATCCGACCGTCCGATGCGATGGACCCGTGATCAACGGCCCACGATCGACGCCGCACCTGCCGTTCGCCGCAGGTAATCGGCCCTATATATATATATATATATATATATATATATATGATCTAACCAGATGGTTGATTATCTTGATATACATAGAGAGAGAGAGGCGATTAGCTGTGTGATTAGATCTATGATCTTTTGATCGAACGGATGCCAATGATTCTTAAAAAAAAAAAAAAGAATTAGTGCGTAACCGGTTCATCCCGTCACACAAGCCCCCACATTCCCCACGCCTCTCTTTTTCTCCTTCACACAAAAATCAGAACGAAAACCCCTCATCTTAGAGACCCCGATGACCATTCCCCCACCCCGGCGACCCCCATCTTAAAAATGAGCCTCAATACATGTAAATAGCAATGAAAATGTATATCAGATATGAGCCATCCAGATTAGATCTGGATGGCCCAGATTTGCGCTGCACATAGGACCCATGATTGCATGGTTGCATTGTGAGTGTGTGTACGTGTGTTGTGCTGCTTCTGGGGATCCCATAAACCAGTGGAGAGCATTTCATCTATTCATCAAGTCTTATTTATATTACTTTGACTTGTTCATCCTTATTTATATTACTTTGACTTGTTCATCCTGTATGTTATGTACAAAGTTAAAGATCTTAGGCTGCAGCCTGCATGTTCAGTAAGACAAAAGTATATAATATCAAGATGAACCAACAAATATTTTTTTTTGATTGGAAGAAAGTTGCATGAAATTGAAGAGTCTGTCTATGGCAGAGGTTGGTTCTCTTTTGGGTTGGGTTGGTAAACAAAATGAATTAACAAAAATTCTACATTAGGTTCGTATCCTAAAAATTAAAATTTAGAAAAAAAAATCACTAAATACTATATTCATATAGAGCTCCACGCATATTCCAGACCAAGAAATGGATATAATACTAAAAAAATAAAATAACTTTAAAGCATTTAGCACCATTGGGACCAAATCTGTATAAAACATTCACATTTTTACCCAATTTGACATCAAAGGGAATCAAAACTCTACATATTACAAAATATCTACAGATTCAATCAGATACTAAAAACAAGTAAAATCAAAACAACCTACAAATAACAATCTCCAAGCAAAATCAAAACAACCTACAACAGCAATCCCCAAGCAAAATCAAAACAGCCTACAATAACAATCTCAGTAGAAAAGAATTCTGCCGATTCGTAAAGTTAATGTTCCTAATATTTTTTAAAAAGTCGTCACTCCAGTGACAATGTACCGCTCTCCGTGTTCTCTGATCCCTCTTGACCTCATTGTGTCCTCCTCCAACGCCTCGGAACTCGAACATGAGAATCTGAAAGCAAACAACTGGTTAGTTAGCCATTAACTCTATTCCTGGAAAACACACATTTTCAAACAAAAAAAAAATTTCATACAAGACCTGATATATCAACCCGTGCACGCTCTAAGACTCCAGGTGGATAATCTGCAGACCACATACTCCAGCCTTTCACATCAACCGCAATACGTGCCAAATGATCCGCCACGGAATTTGCTTCTCGTACCACGTGCCGAACACTCCACGAATCAAAAATACTTTGATCGCGAAGAAGCTGGAGACTTCTCTGAATTATTCCGCTGACCAGCCTGGGTACCCTGCAATTGCCATATATATAATCAATTACTTTCATACAATCTGATTCGAATATTATACGACGTTTGTTTAATGAAATCATATAATATATGGAACGCAGTAAAGCAACGCATTCTGCATGAATGCTGCTTTCTAGCCACACTCCCCTGAAATAGAAATGCCCACAACCAATTATTTCTCCCCTGAAATCTCTGGCGATCACTCCTACACCTCCCTCATTGTCCAAGTCTTGCCACTCTTTGAATGAGGCATCCACGTTGCATTTCACATAATGAGGCGGCGGCGGAGTCCACCGCACCAGCCTGGAAAAAAAAAATTTAATTAGAAGAAATCAATTCCAAATTTCTTTTAATTAATACACAATGTATTGTATTACTCCATATGCTTCATTAAACCATATCTAATGCTATAATTGAAATAAATTATACAGTTTGGCGGATGATAAGGTTGGTTGGGCTGGGTTATAAATCTACACAGATTTTACAATTGTGACCAACTAATTAATTATTAAACAACCACTATCTCTGACATAATCTATGTAAAGCATTAACATATACAGTAGTGATGATGACTGCACAAGATATCCAGTGATGATTGTTTGAGGACAATATGTTAACAGTGTTTAAGGCAGAGCTACCGTGTTTTTTCGATTGAAAGAACAACCGTGAACCTTATGCTTGTTGCGTGACATAATAATTTTGTCAGTAGGGGATCGACGTGGCGAAGGACCCGGGGTGACCACTGTGGGTTATGCATCGGGGGAGGGGATGGTAGTGAAAAAATGTGCATTTCTGGCGTGACAAATATTGCCGCGGAGAAGGCACGGCAGGGTCTTCAGATGGCGAAGGAAGGGGCAGTGAGCGATGGACGCACAATTGCAGAGGTGGCGGGAATGGGGAAGGGTGAAGGACCACGTAGCACAGAAGGCGGTGGAAGCGAAAGATGCGGTGGTTGGGACCGGTATGAGGACCGGAGAGTGAGTACGTGTGCAAGAAGGCGGGAGGAGCAAAAGGAGGCGTGGCTAAAGAGAAAGCTGGGGAATTGAAGAGCCGCGCAGGCAAGGACTGTCTATGGAGAGGTTGGTGTTCTTTTGGGTTGGGTTGGTAACCAAAATGAATCAGCATAAATTCTACATTAGGTTGGTATCCTAAAAATTAAAATTTAGAAAAAAAATCACTAAATTCTATATTAATGTAGAGCTCCACACATATTCCAGACCAAGAAATGGATATAATACTAAAAATATCAAATAACTTTAAAGCATTTAACACCATCAAGGACATAATCTGTATAAAACATTCACATTTTTACCCAATTTGACATCAAAGGAAATCAAAACTCTACAGATTAAAAAACATCCACAGATTCAATCAAATACAAAATAAAAAAAGAAAAATCAAAACCGCCTATAATAACAATCTCCAAGCAAAATCAAAACAACCTACAGTAACAATCCCCAAGCAAAATCAAAACAACCTAAATGTAGGGAGAGCTGACAATGAAACAGCTCAACTCTCAATCAAAACAGAAACTCGAATACTATAATCTCTCAATGAAGGTGGGACTTTTACCAACATATTGAAATTGTGATTTGATTTTCTTATTTAAACATGCAACAAACAGAATTCACTTTGCCCAATTCCCAATTTGTTTCGTGAATAAAATAAGTAAAGGATGGAAGAATAGATGTAATCTTATAAACATATTATGATAGTTATGATTCCATAAGTTAGAATTAAATCTGATACTAATATCTGGGAGAGACATGCGTAGTTTTTTTTTTCTGTTATCCATCTAAAATTATAATTACATTCTAATAAAACACAAAAAATAAATATTTATTCAAACCAAGAAACCTACATCTGGGAATTTGAGCTGCCCATGCATTAAAGAAGCATTCATTCTTCACTCTCTGAGATATATATATATATATATATATATATATGCCGACGATTAGGTGCGGTGTGCGGTCGGTGCGGTGTGCGACGTGGGTCGTCTGATCGCGAGTCTATCGCATCCAACGGTCGACGTGAATCGCACCCGACCGTCCGATGCGATGGACCCGTGATCGCGCACCACACCGACCGCATACCGCACGTAATCGCGACTCATATATATATATATATATATATATATATATATATATATATATATATACGCGAGTGATAATATGCGGTCGTGCGGTCGCGGTCGCGGTCGTGGGCCGTCCGATTGTGGGTCCATCGCATCCAACGGTCGACGTAATTCGCACCCGACCGTCCGATGCGATGGATCCGTGATCGCGACCGCACCGACCGCACGTAATCACTTCCCTATATATATATATATATATATTTTTTTATTTTTTTTTATCACTACTGATTTTGCAGATACTGTAATTCTTGAGTTCAACCAGTACACGCCTGGCTCACGGTGGAGGAGAACATCTATAAACAGAAAGGATCATCTGCTCCCCTTTTCAGATGGCGAAGGAAACGAGAGCGATGGGTTTTATGGAGGGATCAGGAAACTCAATAGCAATGAAGAGAAAAAATGTGATTTCTTCCAGGTTCTCACTTAATAAATTCCTGTGAAACTCAGATAGATTCATTCTTTTTTCTCATCAAATGATGAAATTTGAAATTTTTTGGATCTGAATCACTGAATATCAATGGCTAGCCCAGTGTTTTGATATGCGCCCTGTGCAGCCGGTGTTTTGATATGCGCCCTATGCGGCCGCACAGGCCTACCGAACCGTGTAGGTGAGAAAGCGCCCATATGCGGGCAAGACCCGCATAAGCGGTTCGAAGCGGCTTATGCGCCCGCGGGCGCATCAATTTAGAAAAGTTACATGTCGGGCACTAAAAAAAAATTTGAAAATGGGGGTCTTCGTCCAGTCGGCTCTAACAAATCGACTTCCTGCTTCTTCGGCTGCTGCTCCCCTTTTTGACCCGCAGCGATCTGCTGCTCCTTTTTCGACCACCGCAAGCTACAACAACCTCCCCATCAAGGTCGTCTTCTTCACATGCCTTCTTTAATCTTCATTGATCAGGTCCTGTTATTCTTCAACATATGCTCATCTGCTCTCTCTCTCTCTCTCTCTCTCTCTTTTAGTCTAGAATCTTCTCTCTCTCTGGTCTCTCTCTCTCCCCCCTTTTGATCTCTCTCTCTCCAATATTTGATTCACTGGACAAATGGACACCTACTCATCTATTACTATTTTTTTGGCTGACACCTGTTCATCTAATCTGTGAACGTTTGTCTTGGGTGGTGCTTTCACCAATGTTATATATTAGGAATTTGGGGCAAATGAACAGTTTGAGATTTGAGTTTTTTTTTAATTCTTTTTTTTTTGTTATGTTTAGTTTTGTTGGATATGTATATGTTAGTGATGTGGAATATGTGAGGTGCGTCTTTTATATTAGGATAGTTTGGTTTAAATGGAACATCTTTGGATGTAATGTCATTAAGAGATCTTTTGTATAGATGTTTTTAATATTTATTTTGACATATATTTTTTATTAATAAAAATATAAAACTGCATATACTCCCGCATACCGCATATACTCTATGCAGTACCCTGATCGCACAGAAACCGCATACCGCATATCGAAACATTGGGCTAGCCTATAAATTTCATCCTCAATTTCATTACTAATCCAAATGTAGCAATGGAACAGGAAATCTGATTAAACTGAGAAGAAACATTGAAATATTTGAAGTGTGTTCCAAACAGCACAAAGGAATTGCTATTCTCCAAAATGTTTGATTAATTTTTTTTTCAGTTGCATTCAAGTTCAACAAAATTGGAATGATCATCAGTATAACTTTCGTCCAGATGGGTTGATTGAAGAAATCATACATTTTTCACTTTGAATCCCCAAGCACCCCTAATTCCGGCTCGACTCACAATCAAAACTTCTTAGAAAAAAAACAAAGAAACGGAAATCCTTACCTGGCCATGGTGAAGGGAGAGCTGACAGAGACAGGAGGGTGGCGTCAGAGGTGGTCGGGCAGGGCTGAGAGAGATAGGAGGGTGGCGCCGCCGGTGGTGGTGGTGAAAGTCGGGGAAGGCTGAGAGATTGAGATTTAATTAAGAAAGGCAACGGTCGAAAATTTTAAATTATTAAAAAAGGTCAAATTAATTACTTAAATTACATAAATTACCATCGATCAGCCGAGTCGACCAGACCAGAGTATTACATAAAGGTTTTTTATTTTTAAACCCTGATCGATCCTTCACTTTAAGTCCCTAAATTTAAAGGATATGTTTCATTTTAGACCCTGGGAGGGACTAAAAAGAAAACTAAATAATTTAGTGATAGGTCGACTAATAAGAAACACAATTCAAAGAAGTGATTTAAAAGATATGTTCCATTTTAGTCCTTGGGAGGGGCAAAAAAAAAACAATTTAGTGACAGGCCCTCCCAGGGACTAATAAGAAATATAAAGTGAGGGATCGATTACACGGACTAAAAAAATAAAATTTTAAATTTTAAAAATTCCTACCGCTCCGAATCCTCCAGCGGCGGCGGTGCATGGCGGCGACACACGTCGGATTCGGGGGAGAATGAGAGAGAGAGAGAGAGAGAGAGAGAGAGAGAGAGAGAGAGAAAGAGAGGGAGGAGATGGGGTCGGTGTCGGGCATCCGGGGAATGAGAGAGGGGAGAAATGGAGAACGAGAGAGACAGAGAGGAAGGTCGGCTTGGGAATTGAAGTTAGGGTTTTGTTACTTTTGTTTGTTTTGTTTGAGGCAAACACTCGTGGGTGAGAACTTGAAGGACTGGAGGTCGTAGTGGCTAAGATGGTGGTCGAGGAGGAGGAGCGGACGGTGGCGGTGGTCAGGCTTGGGGAGGAAGAGGTGTAGAGCTTTGTGGGTTTGATGAGGGAGGTGGTCATGGTGGCTGCCATGGCTGATGTGTTTTTTTTTTTGGGGTTTAAAGGGATTGATTGTCGGGTGGGGGAGAGAGAGAGCAGAGCGAGATCCAGAGAGGAGTCTAGGGTTTTCTTTGCGGCGGCTTGGGTAGTTTTTAGGGTTTGTTTTGATTCAAACGCTCGTGGGTTTGGCACTTTGGTTGGGCCACTGATTTTTACTGGGTTTGGTAACTTTGGTTGGACATTGGGTGCCGGGTATAATGGATTGGGCCTGGGTTAATGATTTAGTGGGTTTGGTAACTTTGCTTGTCCAACAGTCATATTTGCATTAACTATAATATATATTAAATTTGAGTTATTTGGACAGCAAGTGGATCTTCTTTTAGCACTCATGAGCAGCATCATGTGATTTAATATTCTTTTTTAATCTTTCAGTACACCTTATAAATGCTGTTTGAATTGAGATTTGTTTTGTTCTTCTGTTTTTTGGTTGGGTCTCTATGGTTAGGGTGTCCTTTCTTATTTTGAATTATATTTAGACTATTTTTTTTTTCTTTTCTTTTTTTTTTTGGGGGGGGGGGGGGGGGGGGGGTGGGTTGTGGGGGAGATGTTGGGGGATTATAAATGATTGGAGTCCAAAGTTCTCTATTTGATTTGATAAAAAATGATCATGTATTTGCTATGAAACAATTAATGGATGAATTTGGTTATCTGGAAGGCTTACATGGGATTTTACCCACTAATCAGTAATTACGAAACCAATGAACCAGTTAAAAGTAAATAATTGTAAATGACTGGCTTTTATTTTATTTTTCCTAAGGTACATCATACTTAAAATTGTGATTATCAGCGATGTATAGGGAAAAACTATCTATTTTTTGGGGTGATGATGTTTAATTTGATTTTTTATTTTGACACCACTCCCAATTTGTGCAGGCAGAGAGCGAGCAAGGAACATTGACTTATTCAAGGACAGAGGGCACTCGCATTCCCAACCTGGGAATTATTGTTTTCACTAATCCATGGCATGGGTTCTCTCTCCATTATTCCAGAGTAGAGATTTGTTGGACTGTAAGTTTAGCTTGAGTGGCCTTAATGACAATCTTTATCGCATCTCAAATTCATGTGATAGACTGATCTGCGTTGGCCGGGAGAAGGCTGCGTATGTGATCAATCCAACCACCAAAGAATTTTTGGAGCTCCCGAGTGGAACCCTGCATGAAAAAGCACGATATGACCGCATGGCTTGTTGGGTCTCTTCTTTGATGACCTAACCCATGAATATAAAGTGGTGCGTTTATATCTTTCTGAAGACTATGGCGTCGGATGCGAGATATTCACTTAGGTGGTAAATCTTCCACTTGGAGGAGGATAGATGATCCTCCTACATCTGTGCATGCTGAGCCCCCCATTTTTGTGAATGGAGCCCTCCATTGAACAATAACGCATAACATTTATGAAGGCCTAGGAGCGATCATGCCTTTTGGTGTTCAAACGGAGAAATTTACCATCATTATGCATCCTGAAGATGGGGCAACTTCGGATATTGAAAGTCTGGCAACATCGGATGAAATTGAAAGTTCAATAATATCGGAAATGAAAAGACTGAGAATGAGAACAATAGTAACTAATAAGTTGTTGGGCAGACACTTGTGTCTTGTTGTCAAGTATATTAATTATCCAGATATGGACATATGGATGTTGAAGGATTATGTAAAGAAGCATTGGGTTAAGATGTATACTATTGATTTGAGAACAATTGATGGTTTAAATAGGGAAATGACAGATTTTATATGGCCTGAAGCCATATGTGATAATGGTACAATATTATTTGGAAGTATTGAGAACAGACTGGAACTCTATGATCCGTTGAGTGAAGTGGTTCAGAAATTTGACATCGAAGTCAGGGAGAACTGCAGGTCCAAGCTTGTTACACAGAAAGTCAAGTCTCACCTCATCAACCATTGTTATGTAATAGAACTTCCCTTCACACAGCAACGATGGGGGACAAACGAAGCTGCTCGACTGGAACGCACGCTTCCACATAGCCATCCAAACGGCGCAAGACATCGCCTACTTCCATGAGCAGTGTCGCAACCGGGATCATACACTGCAACATCAAGCCAGAGAACATCCTCTTGGACGAGAACTTCTGCCCCAAGGTCTCTGAATTCGGGTTCGCGAAGCTGATGGGAAGGGAGCACTCGCACGTCGTCACGATGGTCCGAGGCACGAGAGGCTACTTGGCGCGAGTGGGCCAGCAACCGCCCCATCACGGTGAAGGCTGACGTCTACAGCTACGGAATGCTCCTCCTCCTAGAGATCATCGGTGGGCACAGGAACCTTGACATGTCCCTGGAGGCAGAGGACTTCTTCTCTATGGGCTTGGCTTTCAAGGAGATGATGAGCGGGATGCCGAAGAAGGCGGTGGTCAAGAGGCTGATGGGGAATGCGGAGGTGATGCGGGCGATGCGAGTGGGGTTTTGGTGCATACAGGAGGATGTGGTGATGAGGCCTTCAATGGGGGAGGTGGTGAGGATGTTGGAAGGGGAGGTGGAGGGAGGTGCCGCCGATCCCTCAGGCGGTACTGGAGCTGGTGGAGAAAGGACTGGATCATGTTTACAAGGCCATGATGAGGAGGGATTTTGGGCGGTCGGTGGTGAGCTCGTCGTTCGCCATCAATGCCGCCTTCCTTTCGTTACAGGCCACATGCAGTTACTCCACCATGTCAGCTAGGTGAAGGGAGGCAGACCCTTTTAAAGCAGAGGAACTCTCCAAGTTGTTTGAACCTAATAAAAATAAAAATAATAATAATAATATAACCAAACATTAATTTTCATGAATACATGATATACCTGATTCTTTTTAATTTTTCTAAGCTGTAATATGAGTTTCTAGTCTTATCAGATCAATGGAAGAATCATCAGATGAATGAAAGATTTAAGGGTTTTTTTTATTTTTAAGACCTCACAAAACATCATATTTAGTAATCGATCCATCACTTGTTCGTATTTGGATTTTTCAAGATTTAAATAATAATTTCTTTTTAATCCCTGATAGGGATCTATCCGTAAATTATTTAATTTTTTTAGAGATTAAAAAAGAATTATCTTTTAAATCTAGATATTATAACTCAAATACGAAGAAGTGAGCAATCGATCACTAAATATGATGGTATGTAGGAACTTGAAAATAAAAAATCCAAGATTTAAATAATGAGAGGTTGTTGGAAACTATAGCAAAACTCTAATATGATTGATTACAATCGAATTAGCCAAACAAATTATCTTTGTAAAGAATGTTTAACTGTACATTCCATTTTTCATCTACACGACTGCACATCAGGCACTTGCTCTGACTTTGCACCTCGGAGGAGAACAAAATAAGAATGTCCCTTTGTATTTCCGCTTTGGGCTCCCGCATTTAATTTATTAAAGCGTTTGCATATCGTTCATACAAGAAAAAGATAAGAATGTCATTACATGATTTATTAATGGACGTGTCTATTCCCACCAAGATAATTTTTATCCCATCAATAAAAAAAAAAGACCGGAGTTTTGCTGTTCCCACCAATCCAGTCCGATCGAAATCGGTCGTCATTTCAGGTTTTGGGCGACCGGACTTGGTCGTCATTTCAAGTTCTGAGCGACTGTAATTGATCGTCATTTCAGGTTTTGGGCGACCGTAATTGGTCGAACAGGGTTCAGAATTATATCTACTTATTATTTGTAAACAAATAAATTTTTAGGATTATCCATCATATTCTACATTTATTCTTTTATCCAAACAACAGTTAAAGGACTGAAAAACATGAAATCACGACTAAATCCAGTCGCCCAAAACCTGAAATCACGACCAAGTCCGGTCGCCCAAAACCTGAAATGGCGACCAAATCCGGTCGAATTGACCGAATCGGTGAGGATAGCAAAACACCAATTTTTTTAACCAATTGGTGGGGTAAGAAAAATGGTGGATGATACTAGACGGGCCCTTTATTAAAAATGCATTATGTTGGTATTATTCATACTTTACAATTGTGATGTCCGTGAGACTCATGATAAATTTGATTAAGTTAAAAATAATCTTAGATAGTCTTTCGTGGCTTTAAGCCGGTGGTGTAAAGACGTTAGTGTAGGGCCTAAAAATAAGGCCCACCCGTGGAGCTCCACATGCCAGTGGCCCATGACTTGGATCGCCCATCATCAGTGGATCCAGCCCGCCCAAACCCCCATCCCAGACAAAAGTTATCAAATTTGTTGACTTCCTCTTATATGCAAATCCAACAAATCTGGGGTCTTCACAACACTGATCTACTAGGATTGCATGGATATGCTCTAGATATGGGATTAATGAATGAGTCAACTCCTGAATATTAGAAAATCCAAGTCATTTACAAAATGATATAATGACTATGGATTATGCAAATCTGAATTGCATGGGATTTATCTTAGAATCTGAGATCCCATCTGATCCATAAGGATGCCATGACTAGATTAAGGGTATGTTTGGATATGAGTATTGAGTGTCTGGATTGGGATTGAGAATCCCAATTTAGATCAATAAGTTGTTTAGATAAATTTTAAAAGGGAGATTGAGATTGAGAGAGAGGGATTGGGAATCCTTGATTAGCTTGATTAGGGGGATTGAGAATCCCCCTCAAGAGGTGATATTCCTCCAATCCCAATCGAGGTGGATTGAAAAAAAAGACATTTTAGACATTTTTATTCAGGCTCTTCATCTCCCTTAACACACACACATATAACATAACATATTTAATATTAAGATAAGTATATATATATTTAATATAATATAATATATATTTAAATATATAATATAAATATATTTAAAAATATTCATACATACATATACACACACACATATTCAAGCATTAATTATGAGACACACGTTCATAAATCCTCTTGATTTACTTTATTTATATAGTATATGAATAAGGAAGCTTTCATAACTTATTGATTGGATGATATGAGGTTCATGTGATTTATTATAATTAATTTGTTATGATATAAATAATAATATATATATTATATTACTATCATAACTAATTTGCTATCATAACTAAATTATATGTATATATATATAAGAAAATTAGTTATAAAATATATATTTTAATATATATATATTTAATACATCTAATATATATATATATGGGTATTTTTAGAAATGTATATATTTTTATATTGTAATCATGCATTATCAAACACATAATTGAGATTGAGAATCCCAATATTTTTTTCTTAATCATGTTCCTTACCAAACTGGCATGATTCACAATCCCAATCTATCTGGATTTAGAATCTCATGATTCACATAATCCAAATCCCACTTGTCAACCAAACAGACCCTAAGGGGTCTAGTCGGACAGTCAAATACCTCGCGTGCGAAGACTAGATTGAAGATCTGGTCGAACAATCTTACTCCTCGTGAACAGACATAAAAGACATAACCATCTCTTCCCCCTTTATTGTACTCCTAAATGATCCCATCCCATACATGCCCCCTCCAATGTCGTGTATTCACCTTCTCCATGGTGTTACTCATTTTTAACCACCTGAATCTATCTTATCCATCCCACCCAATGTGGTTTTCTTATCATCATACAAATTGAACAATTAATCAATCTAATTAAAAAACAAAAAAACACTTGAACAATCATATAAATCAAGGTTGGGTCATTCATGAATCGAACTAGACAATGTAAAAATGAATTTGTCTTTAAATATTAAATCAAGTTGAATAAATTTTCCATTTCCTTGCATTGAATGATTTTACCATCAATTTAAATTGAGCTGAATTATTCATAATCATGTATTTCTCTAAAAATATTTATATCGTTTGTAAAACGATGTCCACGGGATCTCAGACCCTGACCAACTTTGATAAATCTTATTTTTCTCTCCTGTCTCTCTCTCCTGTAATTTAATTTGAACATCGTTTGTTTTAAATCAAAGCTCTATTTGTCTCAGCGTCGAATTTGCGTTTGCATGGAACACTCCCCGGCGTGGACTCATAAATTTTCCATCATCTTGCATAGTTGCAGCCTCGCGAGGCCGGTTTGATATATTATGAGGCCTATGCGATAATTTAAATATAATTATTCATGTTTAAATAATATTTATTTTACTTTTAAAGTATTGATTTTTAACTTAAAAATAATTCTTCTAGCCTTTTTGGAATGCAAAATTATTATTAAATTTTATATATTCAAGTTTTTTTTTGATTCAAATAAAAGGAAAGCCTTGTTCTTTGTTGTTGTCCACATTACAATTTTTTTTCGTCTATAGCAAACAAAAAGTCAAGAGAGTATATATATATATATATATATATATAACAAATAGATTGAGAAGAATGTTTTTAAATAGATAATAAATAGAGTGAAAAAAATAAAAGAAGAGAGTGTGAAGAGACACTTTTTTAGGCCTTGAAGTTTTATATTTCCATTTTTTGGAGTAAAAAAACCTTTAAATTTTATTATTCATGTAAATTTTGTTTTTGCTATTTTTAAGTATCATGAAATATCATAAATTTTTTATCAAATATGTTTATTTAATATTTGATTGAATATGTTTTTTTTTTTAGAATTGTGATAGAGAAATGTTAGGGATATTAACTTGTGTTTTGTTAAATGACAGACACTAGTTAGGTTGCAATTTCATAAATACTTTGACATAAAAATTGATACCTTTGGCTATATAAAATATTACATGATAATCAATTATAACTGATATTATAAGATATTCTATTAATTATGTAAGTCCGAATTGATTTGATATAGATTTAAAAAATTGATAAGTTATAGATGAGTAGTATATTATGTGATCGATGCAAATTAAGAATTTCAAACATGGATTAATGAAATATTAATAATTTAAATTTTATATAAAATCTATTTATTTATCAAATACGAATAAATATTCTTTAAATATATCAATGTTTTAAATCGCGAACGATATATCGATGTATTGTCGATACATCATTTTTGGCGACTAAATCGCGAAATTGCTGTGATTTCGCGAGGTTTTATCGAAATCATGCTGACGTCATCGATATATTGATGATATATTGTCGATTTATCAAAATTCAACGATATATCAACAATATATTATATGAAAAGTACAAATCCCGGATCTGGATCAGATGGTAGAGCGCATGCTTGGAACCCAAGTGGTACGGGGTCAAATTCAAACCCCCTCGTCACTGCTTTATTTTTAAAAAAATTTATTTATTTATATTCAATCAAAGTCAAAGTGTCAAACCAAACTTTAATCCTGACGTCATGCTCTCTGCCTCTCTTATGATGTGTTTCAGGGTTTCATTTCATGTCCATCACTCATTTGATACTTTGACATCAATACAAATTTTTATTTTTCATATCAATATTAAATCAAATGAAAACTCAGAATCTTCTTGTACAACCTTGCGTGGTCATGCGTGTCCAATTAAATTTTCATAACCCAAAATATAACAAACATGCTTGCCCAATTAAATTTTCATAACCCAAAATATAACAAAAAAGTGTTATTGTATCCTTACAATTTTATGATATAGTCTCGTATGTTTTTATTAGTTATTATATTTTAATAAAATATATATTTTATTAAAAAATTACACCTTTTACAAATGATTTGATTACTTATTCAGTTTTATAGTTTTATGTTGTAGTTAATTAGTTATGTATTTTTTAAAATCAAAACCATTGTAAAATTATTATTATCTTCATATCAATTTATTCTTATTCATTTTCATTATTTTATATATATTTTTTTTGCTGTTTTTTCAATTTTTTCCCATTTTTTTTCAAAAAAAAAAATGGGCCGATCGATATATCGATCTGATCCCAAATTGATATATCGATTTATTTGATATTTCAAACATTGAAATATATAACATTTCAAATATTTAAGATAAGGAAAAAATAATGATCAATAAGATTTGAAGTAATTGATTAAAATATAAGATTAATTTAAAACTTATAACTTATGGATAAATAATATATTATAAGATAATATTTGTATATTAAATTAAAATAAATAATATTTGTAAGTTAACATAGATAATTTAATTTAGAAAGATAATTTTAATATATCTGTGTTAATAGATTTAAATTAACATTAAAAATAAAATTAAGATACAAAGTAAATAATATATTTTTATTTTTTCATATAGAGAAATTATTATAATGACATCATGCATTGCAATGTTAAACCATTTAGTTTGTTTTATCGGGTCTTGATGTACACATGAAACTTCTCTTTAAGATCAGGAATAAAGAAACAAAAGGAGGTATTCTGGCATTAGGCTTGAAATCCCCACAAATACATCAAGTCTCCACCACTTGTGCAAGCACCTATCACCTCCTTTGAGATATGCTTATTGTGAACCCCATGCTGGATATTTGGTGCGTTATATAATCAAATCGGCTATGGAATGCATCTCAGAAAAAATAGGGAAGTACCCGTCATAGGATTCAAAAGATATTAATGAACAGTGATCAGCCTATCTAAGAATGCTGTCAAATGTGGTGTTTGGCAGAGTCAATTAATCCTGATGTAAGAAAATGAATCAAAATAAAACAATTGATCTAATTGTCAAACAAGAATGTTGAAAACAAACATAATATATGCTTACCAAAAGAAAAATATGCATTAATTAGCAAATTACTATTATTCAACTGGTAAACTAATAAAATTGGTTATACAGATTTTAGGGGAGTTCATAATATTCAACTAATTTTAAAAAATTACTATTATGATATGTTTAATTTACATAATTGATTATTTTATTTATTTGCGTTAGTTAAATATTTATAAAAATATTTATAAAATATTTATTCTTTTTTTATTGTGATATAGATAAAGAAATAAATTTTACAAATATATATATAATAGTAAGGATATTTTAGACATTTAAATCAAATTCCTTATCATTTTTCATGTATGAACCAAACATTTGAAAATGATTCTTTAGAGAAATCCACTAGCGAACTAAACATTCTGATGGAATCAGTATTCCTTATAAAATAATTCCTGGTAAACTGATTTCTAGTAAAGTAATTCCATCAAAAAAATTGACACGAACCAAACGGGGCTTCAATGTAGTTCTAGGAAATAATAATTCTATTGTGTTTCCATATCAATGTGTCCAATAATGCTAGTTGCAAAGGTCATTTGCAATGACAGTGTTGCAAAAGTATCCTTAATGATTTTTCTAATTAGTGCAAATACTTTAACCTAATTACTACGTGCGTGAGTATCCAGCTTAATTTTAAGTCTGCTTCCATCCCCGAAATCCTCTTACTATGTGCATAAGTATCCAGGTTAATTTTAAGTTCTCATACGAATTACATTTAATATAATAACAATTTTTTAAATAACAATTTTGTTTGGATAATATCTATGATAGTTAGTTAAGATTTCTTGATATATTTTAATATAATAACATTTATAATTTTTTTATGCCACATTAATATTTATAATCTACAAAATTATATTATCCTAAGTTATATAAATTTATAAAACATAATTATCTATTTTAATTCTTAAGATAAAATTATGAGAAGAAATATTTGTTTTGAAAAATATGAATTTTAGTAAATTTGTTAGAGGGTAAAAATGTAAAATTACGTTACATACACTTGAGAGGTGAGCAAATAAAAACTATTACAAATAATTAATATGTAAAAAATAAAAATTTAAATATTACATATATTAGTTTTTCAATCTATATATAAGTCAATTTGGTTAAAAAAACGGTTCTAATATAAATAGAATATAAACAAAAATAAATATGATTTTAACTAACAAATAATCCCACAAGGCTTTTTTATATTTTATAAATAACAATTTTGTTGAATAATATATATGATGGTTAGTTAAGATTTCTTGGTATATTTTAATATATTAACATTTATAATTTTTTATGCCACATTAATATTTACAATCCACACAGTTATATTATTCTAAGTTATATAAATTTATAAAGTATAATTATCTATTTTAATTCTTAAGATAATATTAAGAGATGAAATATTTGTTTTGGATAATATGGATATTAATAAATTATTAGAGGGTAAAAATGTAAAATTACGATACATACACTTGAGAGGTGAGAAAATAAAAACTATTATAAATAACAACACATGGGGTTGGTTTGGATTTTATTTGTTACACTTAATTATTATAACTAAATAATATATTGTGTTTGACCTAGTGTAAATGAAAACTCACCCCCATTTACATAGTATCTAAACAAGCCATAAAAGATAATACTAATATTATAAATAGATAAAAAAAAATTTACAAATAATTATCAAATATGTTATTTTCTTAAAACCGTAAAACTATATGAATAATATATTATATATAATAAATAAATATTTAAATATTACATATATTAGTTTTTTTTAATCTATATATAAGCCAATGTGGTTAATAAAAAATGATTTTAATATAAGAGAATATAAAAAAAATTGATTTCAACTAACAAATTAATAATCCCACAGGGTTTTTTATATTTTATAAATAGCAATTTTGTTAAATAATATTTATAATAGTTAGATAAGATTTCTTGGTATATTTTTAAATAATAACATTTATAATATTTTATGCCATATTAATATTTATAATCTACACAATTATATTTTTCTAAATTATACAAATTTCTAAAATGTAATTATCTATTTAAAATCTTAAAATAAAATTAAGAGAAGAAATATTTGTTTTGGATGATATGAACTATAAATTTTTCGTTAAAGGGTAAGAATGTAAAATTACGTTACATACGTGAGAAAATAAAAGCTGTTACAAATAATAACACATGGGGTTGGTTAAGATTTTGATTACCTCATTTAATATGGTAAATGAGAGCCTGTAATTTTATTTGTTACAATTAGTTACATATGAGAAAATAAAAGCTGTTACAAATAATAACACATGGGGTTGGTTAAGATTTTGATTACCTCATTTAATATGGTAAATGAGAGCCTGTAATTTTATTTGTTACAATTAGTTACCGTAACAAAAAAAAAAAAGATATTGTGTTATTTGCACAGTATCCAAACAAAATAAACATTTTCGCTTAGCATAACAAATCTTTCAAATAAAAACCTTCGTCTGTGAGAGAGAGAATTTTTGTGAGTTAGAGAGAGTCCAGGAAGAAGGGTAGAGAAGAAAAGAGGTATTTAATCTTTTCTTTTGATCCTTTGATTTTCTTATATTAATTAAAGTTATTCTTTTTTGTTATTGTTATTAGATTTATATTTAGGTTAATAGATTTTTGAGTTTTTGATAAAAAAAGGGTTTTGATCTATAATTTTTTAGATATATTTATATGTTATGGTATTTTGAGTTTTTGTTGAAACTAGGGTTTATAGTTTTATTAGATATATATGTTATGTTTTGAATTATTATTTATTTTAAAGTTATTTGGGTTCTTTAAAACGAGATACACCTTTCTTTCTTTCTTTCCACACAACCCCAAAAAACCCTAAATCTGAACATCCGTTACTTTTCAGTTGGAACTTGATCGTATAGGTTATTTGTTTTTTGAAAGTTTGATATTTGGGTTCTTGTTTTTTTGCTATAAACGTGAACCGTGGGTGAGTTTTTAAAGTTACTTACTCTCAGAAACATGAGACGCTGTATCGGAACGAGGATTTGGGAGCACGATCTTGATCGCTGCATCAGGACAATTTTCGTGAAATATATTCCCATGGGAACCTTGGAAAAGGATTTGAAGAATTTTTATGAAAAGGTTTGTTGTTTCATCGTCAATAATAGAATCGGTGGACTCTTTAACTTATTTTCTTTGAATTCGAAGATGTTTAGTGGTGGTGTATTCTTTTTTAATTCCTTGAAATGTGCAGTATGGGCCGATTGTTCGTATCGATCTGCTGCCTGGAAAGATCCGATGGATGTTTGCTTTTGTTGAGGTAAGGAAATCATGTATAAAGATCCATGCGTTCTATTTCTATTTTTCAATCTGACATTAAAGTTGATCTCAAAAGAAATTGAAAGGCAAATGGTCTCCTTGCATAAAACTAAAGAGGTTGTGTTGCTACAGTGTACACCATGAAAATCTAATTTTTTGATTGATTTTTTTTATTTTTTTAACTTTGGTCTCCTTGTATGGTGGATGCTTTAACATATTTCTGTTGCACATTTATCTGTGTTTCCATACCCATGTATGCCATTTCTCCATAGGTATTATTAGTTCATGACTAACTGTTTACCTGTGGCTTGTTATGTGTTGTTTTCTTTTGCTAATGTATATGGTCTTTTTGTTTCAGTTTGAAGAGCCAAGTGCTGCTCAACAAGCCAGGGATTTATCTGAAGGCACATTTATCCATGCTGGTCATGTAATAAAAACAAACGATGAAACGGTATATATTTTATTTTTTATTCAGCTTCTGCATCATAAAAACAGTCATATTTGCATGTGATGGAATTTTGCTCTCTTTTTATATCGTTTCTTAAATTCCCTATTTGTAGGTGGAACTTGCAAATGGTGACAAATAAAACATTTAAATCTGTTTTGGTGCTGCATAAATGAATTGATATGTATTTAGATCTGGATAGTAATACATGTATAGTTTACATGGATTATATAGATAGATACGTAGCCGGGTACCTGGGGAAAACAGTCTTGTTATCAAATTAAGCATGTGAAACCGTGTTATGCCACACTCGTGGGTGGGATAGAAATACGTAATAGTTCACATGATATATTTGTAGTTTATTTATAATATAAGATTTTTGTACTTGTGTGTGGCAATTGATCTTCTTTTGGTGCCCCACCTTAAGAATAGAATTCTACTAGTATAGATAGCAATATTTTTTTATTAACTTAAATTTTTTTTGTTGAGATTCTTTTTTATTCTATATTAACTTAGGGTTATGGATGAGATGTTCGATTTCATTGGAGATTTATTTTATTTTACTTTTTGGGCTTTTTCCTTGTTATTTAAAGCTAGGTATTTTTAAGGAATTTGATTTGTGAATTTATGCTCCAAGTTTTTATGATATTTCTTGATGTGATTTAGATGTTTATTTTTCTTTTACTTTTAGGTTTTCAATGATAGGAATATTTGTTATATTTTTTGTATTGAATTGGCAGTCCAATTTTTTATTAAAATTTTTTTTTTACCCGTGAATGAGATACCTGCATTTCACTAGGAACATGAAATTTGTTGGTTTATTTATCCACAATTGCATAGATGAATTGGAATTGGAATCCCCTTGCATTAATAAATTGAAATAGGATGCCTACTATTTCCGTATTTTGTCCAAAAGAATGGAGAGTTTACAGAAGCCACTTTTTTATTTTATTTTTTTGCAATGGTATTGAATTTCTTTTAATGTTATGGAGTGCAGGTCAAATCTTGTATCCCAGAGACTCCTTATGAGTATCCCATGTTTACGTTTGCTTCATCAAACTCGAGCATAGGAGGGGTTATGGCTTCCCGTGATGTTGTTCATTATGCCTTCGATTCACTGCCCTATTGCGCAGAGGTAGGTTTATTGATTATGTATGTAATTTAACTATTATAATATTAGATTTTACTTTATGTGTACCTTAAGAGATCTTTCAGGGCCCCTTATGACAATTCTTTTTTCTTGTAAGAAGATTTCCTTTTTTGTTATATTGTGAATTAGATATTTGATTTGTTTTGAATCTTTTTGTTTTTGTGGATTCATTGGTCGGCCTTTTTTATTGTTGTTTTTCCCATGCTAGGGTGATTTTCCATGTTATATGCAGATGAAGAATCACCTTTCCTCTGCTCCGTTAATGATTGATTATTGATTAACAGAAGCCAATCTTTCTTTTCTTTTTTATTTCTTATTTATTTATATATGGTATTGAATTCCTCACCCTATGTTGAGTGCAGATCCCATTAGAAGAATGTTTTGACTGTTATTATGACAATGAAGAAGAAAAAGACTTCTACAGTTATCATGACACTGAAGAAGACGAAGAAGACTTCTACATTTATCCTGGTTATGTGTCACGGCGTCGGAAGGGTAGAGAACCATGTGATTATGACTTTGTGCCCATCTCAGGTTATTATTATCTGTGCCTAAGAAAACTAGCAGAGATGGGGCATCCTGTTCGTTCCCCTTACCTAGAGGTAGGTTTGTGATACATCTTGATTGGGTTATATTTGCATTAACTATAATATATTATATTTGAGTTATTTGCATAGCAAGTGAATCTTCCTTTAGTTACTCCTCATGAGCAGCATCACGTGATTTTATATTCTTTCAGTACCCCTTATGAATGCTGTTTGATTTGAGATTTGTTTTGTTTTCATTGGTGGGTTTTTTTGTTGGGTCATTATGGTTAGGGTGTCCTTTTTTATTTTGAATTATATTTAGACCAAGGTTTTTTGTGTGTGTGTGTGTGTGGAGGGGTTTGTGTGGGAAGGAGATGTTGGGGATTATAAATGATTGGAGTCCAAAGTTCTCTATTTGATTTGATTTGATAAGGAAATGATCATGTTTTGCTATCAAATAATTACATAGATGAATTTAGTTATATGAGATTCTTACATGGGATTATACCCATTAATCAGTTATTATGAAACCGATGAACCAGTTAAAAGTAAATAATCGTAAATGACTATGGCTTTTTTTTCCCCTAAGGTACATTATACTTAAAATTGTGATTATCAGCGACGAATAGGGAAACTCTATTTTTTCGGGTGGTGGTGTTGAATTCGATTTTTTATTTTGATGTCATTCCCAACTTGTGCAGGCAGCGAGCGAGGAAGAGAGTGAGCAAGGAACAATGGCTTCTTCAAGTTCAGAGGGCACTCGCATTCCCAACCTGGGAATTATTGTTTTCACTCATCCATGGCATGGATTCTCTCTTCATTATTCCATAGGAGGTGTAGGAGATCTGTTGGACTGCAAGTTTAGCTTGAGTGGCCTTAGTGACAAGCTTTATCGTGTCTCGAATTCATATGATGGACTGATTTGTGTTATCGGAGAGAAGACCGCGTATGTGATCAATCCAGCCACCAAAGAATTTTTGGAGCTCCCGAGTGGAACCCACATAGAAAAGAAAGTTATCAATGCATGGCTCAGTTAGGTCTCTACTTTGATAACCAGACCCATGAATATAAAGTGGTGCGTTTATTTATTTATGAAAATGGCATCGGATGTGAGATATTCACTTTAGGTGGTAAATCTTTCACTTGGAGGAGGATAGATGATCCACCTACTATTGTGCATGTTGATCCCCCCATTTTTGTGAATGGAGCACTCCATTGGACAGTAGAGCATAACATTTATGTAGGCCCAGGAGCGATAATGTCTTTTGATGTTCAATTGGAGAAATTTGCGATCATTATGCATCCTGAAGATGGGGCTATATCAAAAATGGAAAGACTGAGAATGAGAACTACAGTAGCTGTTAAGCTGTTGGGAGGACACTTATGTCTTGTTGTCAAGTATATTGATTATCCAGATATGGACATATGGATGTTGAAGGATTATGCAAATAAACATTGGGTTAAGATGTATACTATTGATTTGGGAACAATTGATGGTTTAAATAAGGAAATAGCAGATTTCATATGGCCTGAAGTCATATGTGATAATGGTACAATATTGTTTGCCAGTCTTGAGAACAGACTGGAACTCTATGATCCTCGGAGTGAAGTGTTTCAGAAATTTGACATCGAAGTCGAGGGAGAACTGCAGGTCCAAGCTTATTACACTGAAAGCCAAGTCTCACCTCATCGACCATTCTTTATGTAATAGACCTTGTATTATTGCTTGAGATGGTTCATTAATTCCTTTTGTATTATTGTTTGGATGTATTCATTCCATTCACTCTTGAAATAACTAGAGGGGGTGGTAATGCAGGACAAAATGACAAAATGATTATTTGTTAATTGAGGAGCTAATTCTGCTGAATATCTTTTGTTTCTAAAAGACTAGTTAAGTCTAATCAGGGCCGGCCGTGGGGGTAGGCAATCAAGGCAAACTGCATAGGTCCCCTATCTCCAATGGGGCTCCAAATTAAAACAAGTTGAGTATTTTTAGAATTGAATTTTTAAAATTTATTATTTTCTCAAGAAGATACTATCATTTCAATATGTATTTTTAAATTTTCTTTTATTTTCATGCATAATTCTAATTTATATCTTCGATTTTTTTAATTGTAATTTGGTTTAATTATTTTTATATTTAGAGTTTTTAGTTATTTTGTTTTAAAAAATTATCAATTTATTTCTTTTTATCCTTTTTTTCAGTTTTTCATAGCTCTTTTAAAATTTTCAATTATATAGGAATTTAGTTTTACATTTGAATTTACAAAGAATGCAATCTTTTCATTAACAAATCTCACATATTAAGGAGTTTATTTTTGCCTTTTTTATTATTAGTTAAAAATGAAAACTTAAATAATATTTCTTTATAGCGTGATTTTTGTTTTGTTTTTATTTATTTATTTATTGAAGATTAATTGTGTTGTTATTCATTATATTTTTTTTATATGTATTCTTTGAGCCCTTTTTTATAAATTCGTCTAGGGTTCATTCCAGTTTGATTAATCTCAGGGCCGACCGTGAGTCTAATCTTCCTTCCAATCATAATATTTGGTCCTATACGACGTAGAAATGATCTCTGTAACTGTTTTGTAAGCATGCATTTCCTTCTCATTAATGTCATACCCGCGATTAAATAGTAAGAGTTGTGTACTACAATATCTTATCTATCCTTATTTATAATTACATATAAATAATGATGGCCTCAAAACAAACGATTCTTCCACAGTAGAATCTATATATGTTGTTATAGGTTTCAGATCTATCACTCGCTAGGAGGAGGCATGGGATCGGGCATGGGGACGTTGTTGATATCGAAGATCACTAGAGCAGGGAGGAGATACAACATATATAGATACAACAATGTCGAAGGTCTCCGACACCATCGTTCAGCCATACAACGCCACCCTCTCCGTCCACCAGCTTGTCTAGATCGCCGATGAGTGCATGGTCCTCGATAACGAGACCCTCTACGACATTTGCTTCAGGACCCTCACACTCACTAACCCCACCTTTAAGCCCACTCTTTCTTTTCCTCTAGTCTTCTATGCACTCAGATTGGATCCCATTGTCAATCACTAAGGTAACGTTTGGTAACACGATTACAAAACTGATTTTTTGTAATTGCTGGGTTTAAAATTGATTCTGCAAGAAGCCACCTCCCCTCAGCTTTCTCAAATCACAGCTTTTGAGTACTAATACAGAACCAACTTCTTGTAATCGCAAATGCTGCGCAATCGCACAACCAAACACTACCTAAGAAGATATCACACAAGTGACACTCACTTTAAAAAAAATTTAATGCCAGCTCTCAAATATAAGTCAAATCTCTTTTAGATATTGTTTTATCAAAACTAAAATGCACTCGTAATCAATAATTCTAGCCAAAATTTCATAACTAAAATCACTCCCAAATAACATCCACATTAAAACTGAAACACACAGTGAAGTGTGCCTATACTGGCATCAAAACCATTCATTGCCCCTCCCTCTCCCACAGTCGGTGACCTGAACCACCTGATCTCAAGCACAATGAGCGGTGTCACATGCTGCCTCCGCCTTCCCGGCCCAACTCAACTCCGACATACGTAAGCTGGCCGTGAACCTTATCCCCTTGCCCCGCCTCCACTTCTTCATGGTCGGCTTTGCCTCCTAACATCCTGCGGCTTCCAGCAATACCGTTCCCTCACCGTCCAGAGACCCCGACGACCATTCCCCCACCCCAGCAACCCCCATCGTAAAAATGAGCATCAGCACATTTTTTGTGAACTCTTACAAAAGCATCGAAAATATATATCAGATCTGAGTTGTCCATATTAGATCTGGATGCGCACTGCACATAAGACCCATGATTGCACTGTGTGTGGGGTGTGGGTGCTGCTTCTAGGGATCCCACTATTTTTTTTAATTCAAAGGCTCTGTATTAAGAGCATAGAAATAAGAATTGTGAGACTCTGAACAATTAGCCTAGAGGGTAGTAAGAACTTGGGCATGAGAGTCCATAGACAAAGACTCACCATTTTTTTTCTTCCTACACTCTGTAGGGCTTGAACTCGTGACCTCCCCTCCAAGGGGGAGGGTGTATCTACCACCATGCCAATGCGTGTGGAGATAGAAATCCCACTATTGTTGATGTTGGCACATGCCAACATAAAATAGTTTGTTATAGATGGGTCCACCTCATATAAACTGTTTTATCAATGCAGATATGCTATATATAGTTGTATAGATTACGTTTTTGATAAAGATCATTGCGGAATAAATGGAAGAACGAGATTTTAATACGATGATGTCATAATATGTTGAAGAACGGATCACTTATTATATGTTTTTGTTATGATGATTGATTAGACTTTTTGATGTTTTTCTATTTTTTAGAAAATGCAGATTATGCTACGTTCACAAAAAAGTAAGTTACAAGTGTGAAGGGACTATAAGAAACAGAAAGAATGAAAAAAATAAAAAGATTAAGACTTCTGATGATGACTTATACCATTTTCTTTTGCTTGTAGATAGTGTGCTATTACACTCAATTTTTTTCTCAGTTCAAAATACAATCATATATATCTTGTTAGAAATTCAGTGAAACATTTACTTCGTTGGACGTAGTATATATCTCATTAAATAGTTTGATTACCTTTATGACAAATGTATGCAAAGTGAAACTGGAAGTACAAGCTCCTCCAGTAGACTGAAGTTTTCGATAACCTGTAAGACTTGGCCACGCCATTGTTGTCGAGCCTCAAAACGTCTCTCAGGAGAGGACTCCATGAGAACTACATTGAAGAAAATTTGATCATTCAATACAAGTTTCAAAATTTTAAGCTTCTCAAGTTGTTATGAATAAAAGACTGACCACAAAGCCTTCTAGAGATATCCAACTATCACCCAAAGCCACTACTACAGTAAAAAACAACAGTTAAAATTTGAGCTTCAATTCACCCTTCTGTATAGCCTAGACGATCAAAATCCTAGAGTAACCAGTCTCAACTGGGTTTTCCTGTATTACATCAAACATACACCTTTATATAACACCATAATTGACTATACAAAAAGAAGGTGAAAGTTTTGGCTCACCACAAAGAGAAGATCAGCCTTTTGAAACCAAGTTGCATTGCATGAAGATTACCACTCAACTGTGAGATTGTTCTAGATATTGATGTAGAACATTCAGTCTACATAATGATTAAAAGCCAGTAAAATAGTGCTACCACAACGAGTGATCTATATGTGTCTCATTAAACTTCAATCATATATAAATCTCTCCCAATATGGACTCCAGTCTATCTTCTCTTGCTCTGATTTATTAGATGCCTTCCACCATTTTATCAAGCAACATTATATAATTAGTAGAACATCTATTATCAGCACCCTATCCAATAAAGACAATTCCTCATCTCCTGTGATTTCATAATTGCATTCTTGCACTTGTTATTTATTACACTCACAATAAACCTCAGCCATCAGGATGCTTCTTTATTTACTCATGCTCCTCCCAGTGCACTTGGTTTATTTTTTTCATGTGGAATGGTGGAGTCCACCGATTTTATTAAATTAAAACTAACAAAATACAGCATCGACTAATACTCTTGTTTAGTTGTGATATACATGCGCATAGATAATTAAAAACTGAATTTCTGATGTACTGTAAACCAACTGAAGCGGCTACAGACCTACAGTGAGTGAATCACTTCAGCCTTTTTTTGAAAAAAAAATCCCCCAAAATATGAACAAAAAGGCATCAACAACTAAAGAAGAACAAATAAGAACCATCTAAAGCATGAGCATCAGAACTGGAGACGAGCTTTACCTAACAATTCGCGCCGATCAATTGATTTGATGGAGGAACTCTGCATCTGAGACGGCGGTGAGGCTGAGGTCCTCGTTGTCGAACGATGCGGGGAGGTTGAGATCTAACAGGTTCTCCGCAGCGGCTTGGTGCTCGAACCGGCTCCGGAAACAGGAGGTGAGGCGGAGGTGGAGGCGGCGATGGCATGGGAACGGTTTTGGCCGCCGAGGACCTGGCCGGAGGCAAAGACGTGGAAGCAGAAGGGGTATTGGTGGACGGCCGCCGCCGTCCGATGGGTGGTGGCGGCCTCTGACGATGCGTGGCCCTCCGATTCGATCGCGGCTGACCCTGTGCCCACCGAGCGAAGCAGAGGAATAACTCCTGTGATTTGAGGCTTTGTAACCTTCAATGCCGAATTGGTGCTGGAGAGACGACCGGTGATGGAGAGACAGTCGGCGCTTTCAATCTTCTGCGGCGGAGAGAGTTGGCGAAGGAGCGGAGAGAAAATTTGATGTTAGGGTGTGAGAAAATCTGGGAAAGTTAAATAAGTCGGACATGTTGCAATCAATGTGAAAGCTGGAATATGTGGTCTGAAAAATTATCTACCTGGGGGCTGTTTGGGTAGAGGGTTAGGAAAGGAATATGTGGGAATAGACAGGGAATAGGAAAAAAAGGTGTTTGGGTGAGGGAAATAAAGTGGTATTTGGATGTCGGAATAACAAATAATAAAAGGGTATAGTAATCTTTCATTTTCCATGGAATTAGTCTATTCCAACAATAAGCATAAGTGGGTTCCACTGTTTTTTTCTTTTTTCATTTCAAATCACCGGTCATCACCTCTTATACATCAATGGGACTCACATGTCAAATCAACTTTTACACTTTATTCACATTTTATTATTCATCAACCAAACACATTTTTTCATTATATTTTTTCATGAAGAATAGGCCAGAATAAGGAAGAATCAGGAGAATAGTAAAAAAAAGTTGTTTGTTTTCAGAATAAACCGATAATTATGTCTGGATAAGTTAGGATCACCTCTTATACATCAATGATAAAAATACCCTTCTCTATCATTTTAAAAAATTTATCTCACTTAACAGGCTCACATGTCAAATCAACTTTTTACACATTTAAAAAGTTATAAATTTTATTCACATTTTATTATTCATAACCAAACAACAAAAAAACAACGTTTTCCAATGAGAATAACAAACACATTAACTGAATTGTTTTATCATTCAGGAGCGAATATTTCCCAATGAGAATAATTTAAACCACAACCAAACAGAAAATCATTTATTTTATTGATAAAGTCAACAATTCTTAGAATAGGTATAAACCTCATAATAACTTATGTCTCTATCCAAATGGGTCCCTAGAGTTTTATAACGTGCACTTCATGATATTTCATGTCTTGTATGATTTTAAAAAAAAATATGCGTTTTTTGAGATTTTATATACAAATATCTTTCACGAGAAATGATAGCTAACTAATTTTACTTTCATATTCTCATGTTCGAGTTAAATTCGTTGGAGGAGGACAGTCAAGAGTTATCAGAGGACACGGGAGCAGTACACTGTCACTTGAGTGAACTTTTTAAAAAAATATAATGAACATCAACTAATTCTTTTCTACCGATATTGTTATTATAGGTTGTTTTGATTTTACTTCTTTTTTTAATATCTGTTTGAATCTTTGAATATTTTTTATTCTATATAGTTTTAATTTTCTTTGATGTCAAGTTGGGTAAAAAAGTGAATGTTTTTACATATTATGTTCTCGATAGTGTTAAATGCTTTAAAATTATTTGATTTTTTTAGTATTATCTCCATTTCTTGGTCTGGAATATGTATGGAGCTCTATATGAATATAATATTTAGTGAATTTTTTTTAATTTAATTTTTAATATACCAACTAATGTAGAATGTATGTTGATTAATTTTGTTTACCAACCCAACCAAAAAACACCAACCACTGCCTAATAGGTTTCTCGCCTATATGGCAGTGGTTGGTATGTTTTTGGGTTGAGTTGGTAAACAAAATGAATCAACAGACATTCTACATTAGGTTGGTATTCTAAAAATTAAATTAAAAAAAAATTCACTAAATACTATATTCATATAGAGCTTCATACATATTCCAGACCAAGAAATGGAGATAATACTAAAAAAATCAAATAACTTCAAAGCATTTAACACTATCGAGGACCTAATCTTTAAAAACATTCACTTTTTTTTATCCAACTTGACATCAAAGAAAATTAAAACTATACAGATTAAAAAATATCTAAAGATTCAAAAAGATACTAAAAAAAAAGTAAAATAAAAAAATCTATAATAACAATCTCCAAGAAAAATCAAAACAACGTACAATAACAATCCCCAAGCAAAATCAAAACAACCTACAATAACAATCTCGGTAGAAAAGAATTCTACATTATTCGTAAAGTTGACATTCATTATATTTTAAAAAAAGTTCACTTGAGTGACAATGTATTGCTCCCGTGTCCTCTGATACCTCTTGACTGTCCTCCTCTAACGATTTTAACTCGAACATGAGAATTTGAAAGCAAAGTTAGTTAGCTATCATTTCTTCCATGAAAGATATTTGTATATCAAATCTCAAAAAACGCCCATTTAAAAAAAATCATACAAGACTTGAAATATCATGCAGTGCATGTTATAAAACTTTAGATGGATAATTTTTCAGACCACATATTCCAGCCTTTCACATTGATTGCAACATGTGTCAAGTGATCCGCCACTGAATTTGCCTCACGTAACATGTGCCGAACAGTTCACGAATCAAACAACCTAAGATCGTGAAGAAGCTAACGCCTTGTATCAATTATTTCCCTCACCAACATGGTATCCTACAATTATCATAGATATAATAAATTACAATCATACATACAATTTGATTCAAATATTTTATAATGTTGGTTTAATGAAATTATGTAGTATATAGAATGTAGTAAAGTAACACATTCCTCATGAACACTACTTTCTAAGCATACTTCCTGAAGTAGAAAGTAGTGATCGACTTGGACAATGAGGGAGGAGTAGGAGTGATCGCTAGAAATTACAAAGGGAAATAATTGGTTGTGGTCATTTCTACTTCAAGGGTGTATGGTTAGAAAGTAGCGTTTACGCAGAATGTGTTGTTTTACTACGTTCTATATACTACATGATTGCATTAAACCAACATCGTAAAATATTTGAATCAGGTTGTATGACTGTAGTTACTTATATCTATGATAATTACAGGGTACACATGCTAGTGAAGGGAATAATTGAGACAAGTCGTCAGCTTCTTCACGATCTTAGATTGTTTGATTCGTGGACCGTTCGGCACGTGTTACGTAAAACAAATTCAGTGGCAGATCACTTGGCACGTGTTTCTGTAGATGTACAAGAATAAAATATATGGTCTAAAAATTATCCACCTATAGTCTTACGGCGTTTGCTAGAAGATATTTCAAGTCTTGTATGATTTTTTTTTTTTGAAAATAAGTGTTTTCGGGATTTGATATAATGATTTCTTTTACGAAGAAGATATGTGATAACTAACTAACCGATTGGATTTGTTTTCAGATTCTCATGTTCGAGTTCCTAGGAATGATCGTTGGGCTCAGGTTGCACCATTTGGTTTCAAGTTAGTGCATCGCGGGTGAGGTTTGGATAAGCCTTCAACCCGATCTGACAACCCCGAGTTGCACCCCCTGGGAGGAGCATATCACTAAATTATTTACTTTTCATTTTAGCCCCACTCAGGGTTTAAAATGGAACATATCCTTTAAATTTAAGAACTTAAAATGAGAGATCGATTACTAAAAATAAAAACTTTTATGTTTACTCGAGTCGACTCGGATCTGGGAAAGGACCCCGACTCAGCTGATCGAAGGTAATTTAAGTAATTTAATTTGACCAGTTTTCAAAATTTAAACAAATTCAACCGTTGACTTTTATTAATTAATCTCTTTCTCTCTCTCAACTCCCCCAGACTTTCACCACCACCACCGGCGCCACCCTTCTGTTTCTCTTGACCTTGACTTCACCACGGCCAGGTAAGGAATTCAGTAGTCAAGTCGAGGTCGAGTTGACTCGAGTAAATATAAAGATTTTTTTATTTTTAAATCTTTAAAAATATATATGATTTAATAATTGATCACTCGTTTAAGTCTCTAAATTTAATGATATATTCCATTTTAAGATCCTAAGAGGGACTAAAAAGAAGACTAAATAAACCTCTCAGGGGCTAATAAAAAATATAATATGAAGAAATGATTTAAATGATATGTTACTAATAAGAATAAATAAGTGATGGATCAGGAACTAAAATTAAAAAACCCTAAAAAAATTCCTACCGCTCCAAATCCTCCAGCGGCGGCGGTGCATGTTTCCGGCGGTGGAGGCGGTGCACCCACCAATCTTCTTCTTCTTCAACATGCTCAGGCTTGGCGGACCCAGGTTGCGGCCTTGCGGGACTGCGGAGGGCAACGGCGGGGCATCACACTTCGGAATGTCAGATTCAGGTTGAAAAAGAAAAATTTAATTAGTATTTATAATGATGGAGTACTGTAATTAAAGCTAAATTCATATCATCTAATCAAAACATCAATAGTCAATTAAAAAAAATCAATCACATTGATTTTGTTAAATCACAATCTAATTATACTTATTTTGCAGGAGTAATGCAAATCACAATTTAATCAACCTAATCAAAATCTCAAAAAAAAATCAAATGTGTTTTTCCAAGAGTTCCATAGTTGCAGTGGATATTTAAACAAATGTTTTTCCCCTTGGTTTATAGCAAATATGCAAACATTAAACTCTTGAATTCAAATATGTTTAAAATGTTAATATGAAATAAACACTTAGCCTAAACATGAAAAATGCAATTTAAATTTCTAATATATATAATCTTCCTTCATCTGAAAACCCCCCCCCCCCCTCTCTTTATTCAGACACAAAAAATTGGGAAACCTAAAACTGTCACCCCATAAAGGCCTAAACACACAGTCCTCCCTCTTGAAATCCTCAATCCATCATCTATTTACTGTTATATATATATATATATATAATTAAAGAAAAAACTATTTATGGTCGCGATTGAATAATTCATTCTTAAAATGCATTGCTCTTATTTAAAATATAATCTATAAATATAATTATATGTGTGTGTAGTAAATAGATAATCTATAATACATACATTCTGAAAATTGGATGTGTGTGTAGTAATAGATAATCTATAAATATAATTATGGAAAAAATTAATTTAATAATATAATATAATATTGAAATGAATTTAAAATTTGATGTGGAAATATAAAAAAATAATCTGAAAATTTGATTTTTTAGATTTGTGAATATCTTTAATTTGATAAAAATAAGAATATATTGATATGATTTACTTGTAATCTGATTTTAAAATATTAAAATATATCTATAATTTATCTAAATTTAAATTGACATCTTAAATTTATAATAACTAGGAAATTAAATAAGTAATTGCTAAATTTATGAGAGCATAAAAATAAAAATAAAAAAGTTGAATCATTATTCCTTTAATAAGTATACAAGTGCGTTGTATATAAATTTTTATGAGTTATTATTTTAATTATTATATTAACTATTAAAACCCACAAAGAAATGATTCATTGAAATAAAACACTCAAACTATATTTTCACAATATCTCAAAAAAAAAAATCAATCGAACAAACAAATTGTGGAAGACAATATGAAAACCAAAACTTAGAAAAAGAGAAACCTGATTTTAATTATTATATTAACTATTAAAACCCGCAAAAAAATGATTCATTGAAATAAAACACTCAAACTATATTTTCACAATATCTCAAAAAAAATCAACGTAATCGAACAAACAAATTTTGGAAGACAATATGAAAACCAAAACTTAGCAAAAGAGAAACCTGAGAATGTATTTGGGAAAGAGAGAGGGGCACACTTATATAGGGTAGATAACATAGGATTTTGGATAAGATATTTTGGATTTCATTGTGATAAGATAAAGTATAGAAAATTGAGCAAATAAATAAATAAATAAATAAAACAAATAAAAACATAATTGAATATCTATAAATTAACTATTTCCGTGTAATTTATTGATCAAAATAAAAAAATTAAAACATATTCAATAAAAATTCTAAAAATAATCAACATTAAGGCTGCTTTTAGATGAGGTTGAAACTTTAAGAATCTCATATTTCAAACACAGCTTTTGAAAAGTGTTATTTTATTAACTTTTCAACCACAAGATTTTTTGTCTAAAAAGGAAGATGATGGTTTAAAATTTTAAATGCTGAAAATGTGTTTGTATCAAAACTTTTACCTTTTTAAACACAAAATCTAATTAAACTCAAATTTAAATAGGTCCTAAGTTAAACTAATAGGATATTAAAAATCATTAAAATATAGGAAGGTGAGAAAAAAATAAGAGATTGAAAATTCAAATATGATATTGCTTTAAGTGACATCGACATTTAAAATACGAAAAGAAATCATTAACATTTAAAAATAAATAAATAATAGATAAATAAGTAAATAATGAAATATTTTAACCTCAATTTTTTTTTAATTCACTTTACATATTAGAGTTTTTGTGAATGACTTGGGGATTCTAGATTATTTATAGATATATAATATGATACATGTGCAATTCCAATTATATTATCAAACTATAACAAATTCTGTTTAAATCTTAAAATTCACCAACAATTAAATTATTCTCAAAATTCTTTAAAAATTATATTTTTTTTTAAGTATGACTTTGATTGAGGTGATCAATAAGTCATTAGAAAAGAGTTTTACGATAAATGACTATTTCATAATAAAAATGAGATAATATTTAAATCCATAATAATTTCTCCATATGAAAAAACAAAAATAGATTATTTACTTTGTATCTTAATTTTATTTCTAATGTTAATTTAAATCTATTAACATAGATAATATTAAAATTATCTATATAAATTAAATTATATATGTTAACTTACAAATATTATCTATTTTAATTTAATGTACGAATATTATCTTATAATATATTATTTATCCATAAGTTCTCAGTTTTAAATGAATCTTATTTTTTTTATCAATTACTTCAAATCTTATCAATCATTATCTTATCCTTATCTTAAATATTTGAATTGTTATATATTTAAATAATATTTATTCATATTTTATAAATCAATATATTTTATATAAAATTTAAATTATTAATATTTCATTAATCCATATCTTAAATTCTTAATTTACATCGATCACGTAATATACTACTCATCCATAACTTATTAATTTTTAAAATCTATATCTAATCCGTTCTAACTACATATTTAATAGAATATCTTATAATATCGGTTATAATTGATTATCATATAATATTTTATATATCCAAACGTATCAGTTTTTACGTCAAAGTATTATGAAATTGCAGCCCACCTAGTGTTTTTAATTTAATAAAGGGCTTTTTATTTTAAAGTCCTCATAAATTATATGATTTAGTGATCGATCCCTCACTTCGTCATATGTCGATTTAATTTCCCATATTTAAAATAAAGCCAAATAATTTAGGGATAGGTCCCTCCCATGGATTAATAAGAAACATACCCATTAAATCTAAGGACTTAAACTGAAATATGAAGAAGTAATGAATTGATTATTAAATCATATAGTTTACAGAAACTAAAAAATAAAAAACCCTTTAATAAAACACAATTTAATATCCCTAACATTTCTCTATCAAAATTCAATATAAAAAAAACTCAATCAAATATTAAAAAAACGTATTTGATAAAAATTCATGATATTTCTTAAGTGATAACTACATTTAAAAGACAAAATTGTTTAGAAATCATTAAATTCTAAAAATAAATGAATAACATATAACTAAGTAAATAATAAAATATCTTAATTTCAAAATTTCTCACCAAAAAGAATTCCAAATTCAACTTTAAATATTGAAGCTTTTGTGAATGATAGGAGAATCATATGTTATTTTTAGTCATGTAATAAGATACCGTGCAATTCTGATTATATTATCAAATCATAATAAGTTCTATTTAGATCTTAAAGTTGAACAATAATTAAATGATAACTTTTCGAGCATAACTTTGATTGGGGTGATCAATAACTCTTTAAAAAGATTATATATATATATATATATTCATGATTATGAAATATATTTTTCTCAAAATGACTATTTCATGACGGAAAATGAGATCAAACATTAAAAATCATATTAAAATTAAAATTAAATATTAAATTATTATGTCGTTATCAAAATTATTATTGAAATTAATATTTATGTAAAATTATTATATATATATATCCACTTAAATTTTAAGCCATGTTCAATAATTTTAGTCATTTGATTATTAAGATCATCAACCATCATAGATCATATGCATGTAATGTCCACCCATTGGGAATAAATTAAATCTAGAAATCTCAAGTCATTCCATTGTTTTTATAAAGTGGATTTAGAACTTTAAACATTGTAATATGGTGTTCTGTGAAGATATTTGTGATGCATTCTCCAGGACATCATTATTTATATGTAATTATAAATTTGGATAGATAAGATGTTGTACCCAACTAGTACTATTTAATTGCGGGTTTGGCATTAATGAGAGAGAAATGTGTGCTTACAAAACAGTTACAGAGATGTTTTCAACGTAGTATAGGACCAGATATTAAATCTGATTGGAAGGGAGATTTAGACTTAACTAGTCTTTTGGAAACAAAAGATATTCAGCAGAATTAGCTCCTCAATTAACTAAGAATAATTTATTCATTTTTTCCTGCATTACCATCCCCTCTAATTATTTCAAGAGTGAATGGAATAGATACATCAAAACAATAAACAAGAGGAATAAATGAACCATCTCAAGCAATAATACAAGTTCTATTACATAAAGAATGGTTGATGAGGTGAGACATGGCTTTCAGTGTAATAAGCTTGGACATGCAGTTCTCCCTCAACTTCGATGTCAAATTTTTGAAACACTTCACTATGAGGATCATAGAGTTTCAGTCTGTTCTCAAGACTTACAAATAATATTGTATCATTATCACATATGGCTTCAGGCCATAAGAAATTCACCACTTCCCTATTTAAACCATCAATCCTTCCCAAATCAACAGTATGCATTTTAACCCAATGCTTATTTGCATAATCCTTCAACATCCATATGTCCATATCTGGATAATCAATATACTTGACGACAAGACACAAGTGTCCTCCCAACAGCTTAACAGCTAATGTAATTCTTACACTTTAGTCTTTCGATTTTCGATATAGCCCCATCTTCAGGATGCATCATGATAACAGGATTGTTTCTGCGTTACTATCCCACATGGCACTAACAATCACCCATTTAATTTGATAACAGGATTTTTTTCCAATTACCAACTTATTACACAAGAATCTAATTTATCCTTTGTGAACTATTTATGTATTATACAATATTACCATCCAGCTCTAAATATATCCCGCCCGGGAGTGCAACACCAACACAGTATTACAATCATATTTGATAGCAGGATTTATTCATTCCAAATACACCCAACTACATAACTATCTATCTGGCACTCTGCAAGAACATATTTATGGCTTCAAAAAAAAATAAAAATAGATGAAGTTATGGACAACAACGAGTCAAAAGATAACATGTAGCACAAAATTTCTAATTCACAATATAACATGGAAAACCACCCTAGCATGGAAAAAACAACAATAAAAAAACCGACCAATGAATCCACAAAAACAAAAAGATTCAAAACAAATCAAACATCTAATTCACAATATAACAAAAAAGGAAATCTTCTTACAAGAAAAAAGAATTGTTATAAGGGGCCTGAAAGATCAATGAAGGTGCACATAAGTCAAAATCTAATATCATAATTAAATTACATACATAATCAATAAACCTACCTCTGCGCAATAGGGCAGTGAATTGAAGGCATAATGAACAACATCATGGGAAGCCATAACCCCTCCTCTGCTCGAGTTTGATGAAGCAAACGTAAACATGGGATACTCATAGGGAGTCTCTGTACAAACAAACGTTATAAAAAAACAATTGACAGAAACAATTAATCATTGATCCCCCATGTGTTCAACTAATCTACCCATTCTACACTGCAACTTATTTGTTACAAGTCTAATCGGGATATAAAAAACTCAAGGAATCCGCAGATAACAAATCAAGAACTTCTGAAGACCGTAAAACTGAATGATTAAATTGTTCAATAAACAGTCTTTAAATATAAGGGATGTTTTAGCAACCTTTTAGAATTTCAGTTATCACCATTGATGAGGTGTCCGTTACTACAAGTTATTTTTGTGATATAGAGATTCATTGGAATTATATATAATTTATATAATGAGTCCGTCAATTGGAATTATATATAATTTTTTTTTAAAATAAATTATATATAATTCCAATGAATATACATCATCAGTTATCACCATTGATGAGGTGTCCGTTACTATAATTTTTTTTAATAAGATGTATAACTCGTTACAGTGAATGCAAGTGATATAGAGATGAAGAACAATGAACAAACAGAAGAAAATAAAACAAGAGATTTTTATTTTTAAATTTTAAACTATGTTATCTAGTGATCGTCAGTGTCTTCTTTACATTTTTTAAATCCTTAATTTGAAATGTTTATTTTATTATTAATCCCACCGCTAAATTATCGTCTGTTTGGGTTGTATCAATTTTTATTTTTAAGTCCCTCCCTCCACTTAACATTTAATAAAAATCCTTACCTAGCCATAATGATCTAAGAAGGGTGGTGCCGGTGGTGGTGGTGGTGGTGGTGAAATGAAGGTAGAGGAGGGCTGAGAGAGACAGAGATTAATTTAAAAAAAGGTAATGATACCAACGGTCGAATTTTGTTTCAATTAAATTTTGAAAACAACAGTCAAATTAATTAAATTACCACCGATAGCTTTATCATTCAGACAGCCGGGTTGGGGTCTTTTCCTCGGTTACTACAATTGGAGGTGTCCAAGCCGCAATCGCTACTATTTTTGTCATCCAAACGGGGCCTAATCAGTGGGTAACTTTTTGGCTATTACATTTTTTTTTTTTTTTTTACTCAATTCTAATCTCGCATGCATCCATAGATAATTAACATAACATACACTCACATTAACGAGATATATGTTTTGATAAAAAAAATACATTTTTTATAAATACATTCATACAAAAAATTAGTTTTGCTGCATTTAATTTTTTGAAATTTGAAAAAGCATGCTCAACAGTCACTTCCCCAAATACTGCATCTTTTCATAAATTCATAAAAGACATCTCATTTAGGCCTGTCAACGGTCGGGTTGGGTCGATCCATGAACAAGCGTAGGCCAAACAAAGAGAGGTTAAAGAACTTCTTAAGAGCCTACAATGATTTTTTTAATAGAGTCTAGTGTATTATAAATAGTTATTCACTATTTTGATTTTTTAATGTTATATGAGGGAACATTTGGAACACGGTTTTGATTATTATACTTTTACATGAAGTCAAAAGGTTGTAAAAATATTTCAATGTTTAAAATTTTATATAATTATTCAATATTTAGTTATAAATGTTTGGTTGAATTATGAGTGTTGGGTTGTATCATAAATAAAAAATCACATAGCATTTGAGTTGGTCAATCGGATCCATAGGATCGGATCGGGGTGGACCCAGACCTAACCCATTTTGATTGTCGAGTCCTTCGGATTGGGGATTTATACCTTTTATCGGGTCGGGTCAGGTTGACCCACAACCCGTTGACAGGTCTAATCTCACCAATGATAATAACTGAAATTCTAAAAGGTTGCTAAAGCATCCCCTTAAACCCTATTTAAAGACTGCTCATTGAACAATTTGATCATTTAGTTTTATAGTATTTAGAGTGTTGTAGGAGGTCCTCAGAGTTGCTATCTGCGGACTCCTTAAGTTTATTATATCCTGAAAGTATTTAGTCTATAAATCATCTAGCAAACTTAATATAGTTGAGTGGGGACTAATAACGTGACACCTTAAAGAAAGTGGTCTTCGCACCTCAAAACTCAAATATTTTTATGTCCCCTAAATTTTTTCTTTCTTTTTTCAAAGTCATGATGTATAATACATAGACAAGGACTATAGTATTAACTAGTTGCATAACAAGTTTATGTATATTTATATAAAAAAACAAGGAGCATGTATTGATCATACTGTCAATATGATGTTCTGGACTACATGTATATTGTTGAATGAAAACCTTCAACTTTAATTTAAACCCATAATCATGCATTGTTTCATTAATAAAAAAAATGCACACTTAGCATATGAATGAAACTGGATTTCATCAATTCTCATTAATCTCAAACTAAATGTGTCAGCTTACATTTTTAATTCAAATTTGTATTACAGATTTAATACTGAAATCATTATAACAATGCCTATCTTTTTATTTAAAAAAAACTTGTATGTTCAATTAACATATGAGATTTGTGACATTTTTAGTAATAAATATGTTAACCTCGAATGGAGATTGCAGTTGAGATACAATGGAATGCAGTATTCTCCTAAGTTCTAACAAAATATATCAGCTTGGAACATTAGAATATGAGATGATATTTGTAAGTAGGGCTTAGCTATATAAAAGGGAACTGTGCCACACGAGTTTTTTTAATGATGAGAGAATCTGGAGAATCAGCAGACAGTGCAGCAGAAACATGGATGTTTGGGACTCTCTCCCTCTATCTCTTATTCTCTGAGACAGAAAGTAAGTAATAATGGCCAAAGTGGCCTTTCCCGTGAACTTAATTAATTAATCTCCCAGTGCATTTCCATCATTTATATCAACACCTCCCTCTCCTCGTGACCTTCTCTTCCTCCTTTATTGTACTCCTAAATGATCCCATCCCCATACATGGCCCCCCTCCAATGTCATGTCCCTTCTATTCACCTTCTACATTGTATTACTCATTTTTAACCACCTCAATCTCTCTTTTCCATCCCACCTAATGTGGTTTTCTCATCATCATACAAATTGAACCATTAATTAATCCAATTAAAAAATAAAAAAACAATTGAACAATCATATAAATCAAGTTGAGTCATTCATGAATTGAACTAGACATCATTCTTCTAACCTTTTAGGATGTAAAATTACTAATTACATTTTATATATTCAAGTTTTTATTTGATTTAAATAAAAGGAAAAACTTATTTCTTGTTGTTATCCACACACAAATTTTTTAGTTCATGGTAAATAGGAAGTCCAGAGAGTTTTTTTTTTTGTTATAAAATAGATTGAGAAAAAGATTTTTTTAAAAAAATAAATAATAAATTGAGTGAAAAGAATAAAATGAGAGAGAGTGAAGAAACACTTTTCTAGGCCTTGCTGTTTTACATTCTCATTTTTGGGAGTCAAAAAAACTTTTAAATTTTATTGTTTATGTAAATTTTTGTTTTTGTTATTTTTAGATATCATAAAATGTTATCAATTTTTAATTTTTTTTAAAAATAAATATTTTTTTTTGTAATGTGTTAAGTTATTATTGATCAATATCATAACTTGTCGAATAAAAAAGCCAGCTCTGCATAGTTGCATTGAATGATTTGAATCATCAACTTAATTGAGCTAAATTATTCATAATCAGATTTTTCTCCTCAAATGTTTATATCATTTGTAAAACATAAGAAGTCCACGTCTCTGGCCCTCGACCAACCTTGATAAATTTTATTTTTATAATCAGGCTGGCATGTGTGTGGGCTGTTTGGCGGTCGCAAAAAGACATGGTGTTCAAGGGGCAAACTTCTACTTTGAAAGTCTCTGGGCGATTGTTAAATCAAGCATCAGTTTTGGAGTTTGCTAATGGCGGGCATTACATGAGTTGAGGTGGGTGATAACGCTTTGTTTATCATCGAATAATTGAGGCCCAGAGCTAAGAATGAGTACGGAGCGGGTTGGGACGGATTTTGTGAATCTCAATTCCAAATCTACTCTCCCAAAATATTGTCCCAAACCTGTGACGGGTTTAATTTTTTCATCCTAAATTCGTTCTAACAATTATGTAAAAAACTCAAACATGTTCTGACCCATCTCATTTAGGTCGCGTTTATGTAATATTTAATATAAGTTAGAATTTTAAATAGAAATAAATATTTATTAGAATAAATTATACGCAATAAGAAATATAAACTTTCAATCTCCATAACAAGTGATAAATACAATGTATTTTTTTTAATATCAAAAGACAACCCGTGTATATTTATATGATTTCAAATTCAAATAGCGTTTCAATTTATTCTTCATATTTTTTTGATATTTTTTTTGAAATATCAAATAACAAATATAACATATATAATTATTATAATAAATATTTAATCTTGTTATTAATATTAATCAGGGCGGGTTCGGGAAGGATTTTGCTAAGTAAACTTATTTCTCGTTTCAAACCCGTCGGGTTTCATTTTATCTGTTCCAAACCCGTCCCAAACTCAAACTCAACCCGATCCAACATGATCAGATCGGATTGAGTTGGGTATCGTATTGAAACAATCCCATTGCTATCCCTACTCGGAGCGGCTCGTATAAGATACCTTACCTACCATATGCAGATCGATTGGGGTGTTTGTATGTTCTTTTTTCTTTTGCAATGTTTTTCTTTCACGCTCTTTTTTACTCCTCTCTCTCACCGTTGTTTCGAGTCAAATAAAAATAGTATCATAATTTTCTTAAAAAAAAATTAGATCGGAAACGTACATTTTAGCGGAAGCAAAGCGAGCGTGACATAAAGCGGAACACGACAGTCCGAAGCCCTCCCGACCTTCGACAACAATCGCCCCGCATGATTGATAAATCTACAAGAATGCCATCAATCACTCTTTTTGTCGTATCTTCAATGACTCCACTCGTGACCCCACCAAAGGTCAACCTAACACGTCTACCATTCTATATACACCCCCCCCCCCTAACGAACCCAGCCAACCAAACACCACCACCATGAACTCACTAACACTCCTCCTCCTCCTCCTCCTCTTCCATCTCCTCCTCCCTCAACCATCCACTTCAGAATACACGGTGGTGATGCCAGACTCCACCACCACCACCTCCTCCTCCTCCACCCTCGTCGATGGTCCTCCCCGCACAGGCTTCCCCGACGGTGCCCGCACGGATCCCGAGGAACAACTTGCGGTTTACGAGGTGATGGAGGCGACTGGGAACGGCTGGGCCCGGTCCATCCCCGACGTGTGCCGCGGGAGGTGGCACGGCATTGAGTGCGTCCCCGACGCCGACGACGTCTACCACGTCGTCTCCCTCTCCTTCGGCTCCCTCTCCGACGACACCGCCTTCCCCACCTGCGCCGACAATGGCCGACCCTATCTCTCTCAGTCTCTCCTTCGACTCCCCCACATAAGGTCCCTCTTCTTCTACCGCTGCTTCACCACCAACCCACAGCCCATCCCGCCCTTCCTCGGTAAGCTCGGCCCGTCTTTGCGTACGCTCGTGCTGAGGGAGAACGGACACGTGGGGGCCATCCCTGGTGAGCTCGGGAACCTCACGTCGCTTAAAGTCATGGACCTCCACGCGAACAGCCTCGGCTCGTCCATCCCGAGCTCGTTTTCTGGGCTAACCAAGCTCGAGTTGCTCGACTTGAGCGCGAACCGTTTGCAGGGTCTCCTACCCAGACTCGACCACCACTTTTCGTCTTTGAAGGTCCTCGACCTCAACCGGAACCTCTTAGAGGGACCCATCTCGCAAACCATCGGAAGCTGTTCTTCACTCATCAAGGTCGACCTCAGCCACAACAGACTCACCGGTCAAATCCCAGACTCCGTACAGTCTCTCAATAACCTCATTTTGTTTGACCTCAGTCAAAACCGTCTCTCCGGGCCTCTTTCGTTGAGTGGGTTGGTCTCTTTGAAAGCTTTAGTCCTTAATGGGAACGCATTCGGGACTTCGATCCCGGAAAACGCGTTTTCGGGGCTGAACAACCTATCCACATTGGTCATCTCCGATTCCGGACTCGTCGGGCCGATACCCACATCGCTCGCCGAGCTGCCGAGTCTCCGGGTCCTTCATCTAGACCGGAACGGATTGAATGGGTCGATCCCGAGGAGGTTCGGGGAGTTGGAGAGACTCAGTGAGTTGAGACTGAACGACAACCATCTGATTGGGCCGATCCCTTTCAAAAGGGAGATGCTTTGGAGGATGGGGAGGAAGCTCAGGATCTCCAACAACTTGGGTCTCTGTTATGATGTGGCGGTCGGAGGCGGTGATGGAGTTGGCCCTTCGTTGTCTTCGTTGGGCGTCGATTACTGTGAGCGAAGAAGAACAATCGGAGTCCCGGAAGGAGTGGAAGCGAAGGCGACCGCCACAGGGGCTCCACAGACGCAGCATCTGTCGTCGTCCACTATTACTAATGGACGGTCAGGATTTCAAAGCTCGCCGTGTGTACGATTGAGAGGCTCTGTCACGCACACGTTTGTGGTCTTTTTGGTTCTCCTTGTTTTGAAGCTTTTTTGACGGTTGAGATTTGTTGGCCTTTTTTTTTTTTGTCTCATCTGTGTATGTTTAAGCCTGTCAACGGATACGGAGCGGATATGGTCATATCCGTATCCGTATCTGAAATTTTTTTATATATTTGTATCCGTATCCGTATCCGATCTGAAATTTCAGATACGGATTCGGATAATTATCCGAAATATCCGAAATAAATAAATAAATAATTAAATATAACAAATTTTCATTTAAAATTTAAAAATTGACTTAAAATTAAAAATTGACAAACACAAATCCTAACTTTACAACTATTAGAAAGAATAAATAAATAATTAAACATAACAAATTTTCATTTAAAGTTCAAAATTTGACTTAAAATTAAAAATTCACAAACACAAGTCCTAACTTTACAACTATTAGAAAGAATGTGAGCCACTTGATCAAAATCTAATGGTAGATATTAAACACTAATATTAACATTTTTTTAATGCCATCGGATACAGATATGATCCGAAAAATATCCGTATCCGATCCGAAAATTTTCGGATACGATTATTTTTTCGGATACGGATACGGATTTTTCAATATCGGATATTTTCTGCATTTTTGGATACGGATTCGGATCGGATGCGGATATTTTTTCAGATAATTGACATGCTTATGTATATTCTTTGACGATCCCTGCGTCGGAACTAGTTTTTGATCAATCGCGTTCGTGAAGGTTTTGATTCGTTGATTGAATGGACTCTTGAAAAGGACCATCTATAAACGCCGTTCGTCCATCGATTGATGACCAGAGAGTTCCAGTGATGCGTAAATACATATAAAAAAACATATCTTATTTTTTTGCTAAATAAAAAAAAAAATGGCGCTTCTCTTCCCTCAAACGGAGATCGTCGGAAAAAATGGCCGAATCGCGAAGTCCTCCACCGTCGGAGACGGTCGGAGGAGGTCTTTCACGGTCCGGGTTGTCGGTGCTTCTCCGAGGACGGCGGACTGCGAAGCTAGGGTTTCGGAAGCTGAGTCTGAGAGGGTGAATCGGTTCTTCTCGGCTCCTCCGGCGTGTAGTCGCGGTTCCTCTGTGGTTCCTTCACTGTCGGCGTCGTCAGCGTCGCCGCCGTCTCTGGGGCAGGAGAAGCAGAGCAAGATGGGAGGGGACGAAGATGACAGGAGGGAATACTACGTGAACACGGGGTATGCCATTCGGACTCTCAGGGAGGAGTATCCGGAGATCTTCTTTCGCGAGCCAACCTTCGATATCTACAGGTGCGTGCACGAGTTCTGATTTTTTAATTTTTTATTGTATTATCTGTTTACATTTCTTTGATTTTGCTCGTGATGATGATGGTATCGTATGAATTGCATCTTTTGTTTTAGAGAAGGATAAAGTTTTACTTTTAGTACAGTTCACTGTTTGTTTGGTAGGGAAGTTTTTGAGTAGATAATGGATACCAGTAGTTCTCGTAGCATTAAAAAAAATCATTTTTTTGGGTGAAGCAAGTCAAGTTTCTAATGGATTAAAATAAAACAGGGTCTTTTTTTTTAATTTGTTTTTAGGAAAGTGGGGCATCTTCATTCAATTGTAATAAAAAAGAACAAATGTCCCAATGGAGATGAGAGGATACATAAGAATGAAAATAAGCAAAACAAAGCAGAGAAAAAAGGGGGGAAGGGAATGCATAGCAGTGAGTTGTAGTCGCTGGAGTGGTAGAAAGGTTTCTACGACTTTGACAAAGCCTAGAACGTGCCACTGGGTTACACCGTAATTGACAAAATGTCCTCCTCTAAGTGAATACGCACCACTCCCCCGAGGCAAGTGCCCAATCTTTGACAAAGCGGGGTCTTATTGTTCATGCCATGGTTATCAATTTGGTTGCTGACTGTTCATGGCATATGCTGTCCATCATTCTGTTTTTGAGTCAGTGTAGGTTCTGTGGATTTCTTGTTTTTCCATCGCCGGGGAGAGAATATTGTATCATATGACCTACGTGTGGATAGAGTGGATTCACTGATGTGCTGGATTTGTTTACGGTGCCTAATACTGTATTAGAGTAGGTTGTTTGAGTTGCTGGGGTGTAAATAGTGTTCTGCTCTTTCACAGGGTTTTATGTTGGTTTCCAAATGACGTTGGTTATGTGTTCTTTTCTTTGATTTGGTGGATATATTATATAAGAATTGAAGATGGTACCAGAGTGATTGGAGGCCATTTTTTTATTACAAACCTGTGGACATTATATGACATGATCTCTTATCCTCCGGGATTTCTTTTCTTCTAGGTTCTCAAACATGCATCTTGTAGGGAGCCGGTTGCAGTGTGTGCTCTATGTTTTCAATTTCAGTATTGGTATTAGGACTTCTTTTTTCCAAAACCAATACATATTTGTTAGTTTGGATTTGTAACATCCAATATGGATGATGGATCAAGTTGATTTTCTAGTGGATTAAATATATCTACATCCTTGAATATTACATAAGCCTTTACAAACTGAGGACCATGCATACAGGTCCCACTAATACGAAATATATCCAGTTATGCCCCTACTATCAATGCCTTAACTTAAAAATTATATAGGATTGCTGATTTACATATGCACTCCTCCCCTGATTTAAATCCCTTCTTCTTGTTCTTCTCCCACCTGATCACCCACATGCTGTCTGATCTCACCTGACTTGCATGTCGAGGCCGATCTGAGGGTGGAGTGTCCAGGAGGAGGCGGAGGAGGGGAGGCTGAGGTTGGAGAGGGCGATGGCATAGAAGGAGGGACAGATGTGGCAGAGGTAGAGACAGAGGTTGGTGAAAGAGGGGAGAGAGGAGAGTGTGAGTTGATTGAGAGGCAGGGAGTGAGAGAACAATTATAAAGGAGGAGAAGAGTGATAATAGATTCAGTGACAAATTGGTCATTTTCAGACAATTGTCTTTTTCAATGTTTTCAGGAACATAGATAGGTTTGTCTTCCCAGGTTGATAATGGCCATAACTCTAGTGCTCATCATGGGTGGAGGATACCCTCTTGCTATATCTGAGAAAGGAGCTACGCCTTTATAAGCCAATTCTGCTTATTTTTCAAAATGTAATTAGCTGAACGTCCGATGATTATATGTGTGTTATACGATCCGTTCAAATAGTGGAGCGTATCCTCCCTAGATAATGATGATGCTCTTAGTCACTTCTGCTTTACAGAAGAAGCACCAGTGGTATATCTAGTATAATTCAAACTTCAAAAAGTTGTGCTACATGCATTGAGATCCTTTGCAACTTGTGATGTGAATGGATGACCAGACGCTTTCTAGGCAAGGTTTTCTTACTATTGCTGTTGTTTTATTTGCCTAATTGCAGAGAGCCTGATCAAGGATTTTTCAGTAGTGTACAGTGGGCATTGAGCAGTTTATCATTCAAATTTATACCAAACTTTTCTCTGTTTATTGTTTGTTCTCTTAGCCGATGTAGTCTTCTTCATTTATCTACTGCAATTTGTGTTGTAAAATTCCCTGCTTTGTTTTCTCTCAATGGTTCTGGGAAATGAACCTTAAAATCCATCAGTTCTGTATATTTGAATTCATTCTGATGATGTTCTCAACTGCTTTTGGTTTCCTTGTTCAGGGATGATATAATCTTCAAAGATCCCATTAACACTTTTGCTGGTCTTGACAATTACAAGAAGATATTCTGGGCACTTCGATTCACCCAGAGGATATTCTTCAAATCTATATGGGTCGACATTGTTAGAGTTTGGCAACCTGTAGAGAATGTCATAATGATCCGTTGGATCGTTCATGGCATCCCCCGAGTCCCATGGGAGAGCTATGGTCGCTTTGATGGTACATCCGAGTACAAGCTCGATAAAAACGGGAAAATTTACGAGCACAAAGTTGACAATGTCGCTCTCAACTCACCCCCCAAGTTCCGTGTTCTGTCTGTGGAAGAACTGATCCAGTCTCTTGGATGCCCATCCACACCAAAACCAACTTATTTCGAGATAATATTGACTCGAGCCATCTCAGGTACTAAAAGATTCAAATAGGTCAGGTACTATCTTGCCTGTGATCTAACAATTGCTTTGAGAAGCGAGTTGCATGATGACTGAATTTTTTGGGTCCCTATCATTGGGTTCACAAATTTTTGGCCTTCACTGTGGTATGAAACTGGGTAGGAGTATCGCTTGTATCAACATTACTGTATATATATCTTGTGCAGTGGCATGCGATGTACCAGTTTTGTCTTGTCGTCATTGATGCTTACAGTCTTTCATGGTTTCATGGAATGGATGACACCACATGTTCACTTTATCTCAACTCAAAAAAATCATTGTTTGGAGTTTGGTATAATGTGAGGAGATATTACATGCCCCATGTTTATTGTTTCATTTATATATATGTATTGTTCTACCCTTTTAAGCAAAACAAGGGGGGGGGGATTAAAGCCACCCCATCTTGTGAGAATCCCACCATTGAAAAAAATCAAAATAAGGGTGGGGTGCTCCTCAAGAAAAAAAAAAGAACAGAGAGGGAAAGAAAGAGAGCGGGTTGGGAGGAAGGTGGAGGGTGACAGCGATGGGCGACGGGAGGGAGCAATGGAGATCGGCCACCTCTCTTTTCTCTCTCTTTCTCTCTTCCCCTACCCCTCTGCCGTCGCTCGCCACTGTTGTCCCCTTCGTTGCCACCACCTGCAACCATCACCCTCCACATGCCCCACTTTCTTCCCTTTTCTTTCTCTTTCGCCTTCCCTTCAATGTGTCCTCTCCCCTCGCCACCACCTCGTCATTGTTTTCAGCCACTTCCGCCTGCTTCAATCACCCCGGTACTCCTCTTTCTCTCCCCCCCCCCCCCCCCACCCCAATCCTTTTCTGTTTTTTTTTAAGATGCAAACTTCACCCCTATAAAAGATAAAAATAAAAACAGAGGTGAATTTACATGTTAAAAGAGTTTTTTAAATCCTCCCTGAGGGTAAATTGTTATCCCCTCCCTTTTTTTTTTCTCCCTGTACAACAGTAGTTCATTCCCCTACCCAATAAGGTGTGGTGAGTGAAAAATACACATTTACCCTGTAAAAAATTAACAAATAAGTTTGATGTGAAGCTGTATCTTTGTGTGAGGTGCACAGTTACACAGGCCACAAAAAGCACAATAATCCAATCAAAATGATGTAAAGCAATTCCTTGAAGCAAAAACTTAGGTGGCAGTGGCAGACAGGGACCAGTTCCTCATAATTAAAACCTGAGTGAGAAACAGAAGGTTCTCCCTTGTTTTTAAGTGGGGTTTAGCAGAGCTGGTATTGAAGTGGGTTCTGGGCCCCAATCCCTGTCTGTCACTGCTTTGTCCAGTACAACCTTTGCACAAGACGACAATATAGAATTCATTGCATCATCATCCAGGGTTCAACCATCATAACATCATTTTGCACAACCACCATAACTTCATTATCTCCTTTCGAGAGGGGATTTGGAACCCATCAGTGATTACAGAAACCCATGACTGGCACATCCAATTTTTTTTTTTTTAAATCTAAACATGTTAAACATACGAAAAGGCTGAAATATTGTTATACACTGAGTATTCATGTAATCATTCTCATAGTCTCGTGTCTTCTACGTCACCCACATAGTCTATGCAAGGTTACATGATAGAAAAATACAATAGGTAATTTTTAAATATTTATATTTTATTAGATACTTATGTAATAAATATTTTAAGGATGAAAAATAACTAGATCATTTTCCCTCAACTCATGTAAACCATCAGATCCATGTATAATATTTTCTATCTTTCTTTTCGAAATCCCAGTTTGTTATATCAATTTGAGATTGATTGCTTTTTTCAATAATATTATATTAAGGATTCAGATTTTCTCTTGTACCTTATTTTTCTAATAATTTTAACAGAATCCATCACAAAATACCAAAAATGGGCATTAGTTTTGCTGTTTGGTTTTAAAACACTTACTAATCCCACAGAGTCAAAGTAGTCAACAATGCCCCCGTCACATAACATCTGTTTTTCTTCCACTGAAGTTTCAACGGTCTGGATGATCTCATGCCTCATCCAACGGCGATGACTTTATAATTTCCTTTTCTTTTTTTTTTCTTTTTTTGCCTCGGCATTGCTTCGCCTTCAATTCCTCTCACACACACTCTCTGAAACCTTCATAAAGACACTAAATCGTATCGTCATTTAATAATAATTTCGTGTAAAAAAAGGGTTTTGATTTGTCTTCTCGGTTGTGGAAGATCGAAAATGGTGGATTCGGAGGGGCAGGCGATGATGACCTTCGACGAGGTCTCCATGGAGAGGAGCAAGGGCTTCGTCATGGCTTTGCAGGTCTTCTTCTTCTTCTTCTTCTCTTCGTGTTTTCCCCTTCTCCTCTCCGTCTCCAGATCCGTTTTGTCTTTTCGTCTCCAGATCCGACTGTGATCGCTTTGGATCCGTGTTTTGAACTTTTGTTTTGACTGAGATTTGACTGATTTTCGATTTGTAGATCCATTGATTATTATTTTATTTTTATTTTTTAAATTTAGGTGGAAGTACTGTGAAATGCTGACAAAATTGTATATGTGTTTTGTTTTTCGAAAAATTGGGATTATTTACGCATTATTTTCATTATTTGTATTGTCTCTATATCTCTAAAAATAATGTAGAAAATGAGTAGTGCCCATGTAAATAATGATATTCTACTAACACTATTTCTTTGTGTTTGTGTGACATGATTGCTGAATAGAATATAAAATTTTAAATAATGTGATTTCTAAATGTTCTATTGAGACTCGTGGGTTTTGATTTTCTAAAATGAAACTCATCAAACAAGTTCAGATTTTGACGTCTCATTGTTTCTTGGTTATCGGGTTCGATCGCGTTAATTTTTACTGCCTGCAGGAGCTAAAGAACTTGAGGCCTCAGCTTTACTCTGCTGCTGAATATTGTGAGAAGTCTTATCTTCATAGTGAACAGAAGCAGATGTGAGGCCTTGCATCCTAGTTTGATTGATTTTATTACTGTATGTTATTTGCTTTTGGTCTAGAATGAAATTCAAAATAAGTAAGAGTTTTGCTATTTTTAGTGGGGAGTCAAAATTTCTCCTTTGAATCAATGGGTTTAGGACCAATTTCATGTTGTGCATGTTTTCTAAAGGATGGCTTTGAGGTTGCTTCAGCATGTTCATGCTGGAGTAAGCCAGAAGCAGATGTTGGATGCTCTTGGACATATTGATTGTGGAGTGTTATGTGTCTGGGTTCAATGAAAAAATGGCTTCCATGTATTCTTCTTTATTACTTCATCATTCATCAATTCTTGAAGAAACAGAAAATAAATGGTTTTTATAGGATATTCATAGAAACCTTACTGAAATAAAGGTCAAAATGCGCAGCATCAAGGTTGTCTCCATCGGAGATAAGTACACAGAGTTAGGCGTGTAACAAGTATACAATTAGAAGTGAGTACATGAGGGGATGTTCCATCGATGGGGGATGAAATGGTAGAATAGTGTTCTGGAGATTTGTGATTATAAAACTTTAATGATGATTGGATTTGACAAAAAAGTGGATTGATTTGGTTAATTGGGAAGGGAAGGAGGGAAACGTATTGCATGGTAGATGGATGTGTTCAGATCTTTGCATTTCTTTTCTGCTTTTGTGGCATAATTTATTTATGTCTGTTTATCAGGGTACTGGATAACCTGAAGGACTATGCAGTTAGGGCACTTGTCAATGCTGTTGATCATCTTGGTACTGTTGCTTACAAGTTAACAGACTTGTTGGAACAACAAACATCAGATTTTTCTACTGTTGAGCTAAAGATATCATGTCTAAATCAGGTAATTGCTTGAATGAACAACCCATTTACACAATTCTGTGACCTGGATTGGATAGAGAACTGAGCTTGTATTATTTTTCCAGCAAATTCTTTCTTGTCAAACATACACAGATAAAGAAGGTCTTAGACAGCAGGAGTCACTAACACTTATCCCAAGACACCACAAGCATTATATTTTACCAAGTATGTGATATAACTATTTTCCCCCCTTTTTTTTCTGGCTCATTATTATTGGCCATGGAGAATGTACCGCCATTTCCTGATTTGAGCAATTTTTCAGAATCGACCAGCAAAAATTTGCAGAGTAATCAGCTACATCAACCTGATGCCAGACAAAAGCATGTTCATGCAAGACCTCGTTCTCATTCTCCAGGTACTTAATTCTCCCTCTGGAAAAAAGTAACACTGTCCTTTTTACTTCTGAATGGATTTGTTGTGGATTCCTTATCAATGATGTACGAATCCAGGTACCCCAGGTGGAAAAACTCTTTCCTGGCATCTTTCAGCAGATACTAATTCCTCATCAAATAGCGCTTCCGGTGCATTCTCGAGGCAAGTTATGTGCGGTAATTTATATTATATATATACTGAAGTTAAAAAATGACATAAATTTCTGGCCTTTCACATATTCCAATTGTGCTTGTGTTCGTGTATGTTCATGAGTTAATTTTTTTATTTATCAAATGCTTATTGTGCAGCCTTGAAGAATCAAAGGCTACTAAGGCGACTGCTGAAGTTTTCCATCTTCTTGGTATATTTAACTGTTAATCTCTGTACATATATTTAACTCAATATCCTTATTTTCTAAATGCCTGCTATTTCAGAGGCAGATAAATCTGTTTCTTCGCAACCTTCTACTCATCTTCAGTCAACTATTGGAGCTCCCACATCCAATTCTGCTTTACACACATTTGGCATGAAGGTAACAAAACCAGTGAATGCATACCTTGAACATGCTCCTTATCTCCATTTTTTCTTGTATTTCGCTTGTGAGTGATCAATCCATTTGATAATAAGTTTTTACAAGTGACCCCTCTTGGTGTTATCAATATGTTCACCTCATTCCAATCTTATTTGCATTCGTGCAACAAATCTTTCTATTTGGTCCTCGTTTGATTTACTTTGAGAACTTATCGAACAATTAGAAACAAGTCAGACAATGATTATTATTTTCTTGAACATTGAATATTATGAAAATTCATGTTCCTTGAAAACATAAAAGGAAATAATAAAATGCGGGCTTTGGAACTCATCCATGGTTAAAATGCACATTAGTGACATGATCCATCTCTGTGACAGGATTCAACAGAGAATTCCAAGTCATTATCTGCTTTCAAATCATTCGACAATCATGGCCGGCGAGAGATCCAGCGCCCCCTAGTTCGCAGCAAGAGCGTGCTAACAGCTATATTTGGCAAAAACAAATCAGCAAAGCAGCCGCGGAAGGTTTATGTTTCTTGATTGGCCCCATGTACAAAATGGAAGTATATTATTCCAGTACTGTAACCTACCAAGCTACCCCCCTTGTCTTGCAAATGCTGTCTCTGGTGAACTTTTCATAGTGTTACCAAGTGTAGTAGTTGTAGTTCTTCAATGGAAGGGTCTCTAACCATTTCCATTTGTTGGCATTGGATAGAAAGGCTTTATTTCTTGGCTTTTGATTTTTTGAGCCCATGTAGAGATGAACAAATGGTGGAGCTTTCAGGCTTTTTAATCTGTGCTTTATATAGTTTATTATTTATCATGCAACATTTACACTGTTACATCCCTTTTGGCAGTGGGTAAAGAGTATCTTGGTTAATAAATACCAGGGTATTATAATATTCTTGAATTTAATTTACTTTGATCTTTAGAAATTTAATAAGTTAAAGTGTGGCCATATATAAAGGAGAATATTTAATGTACTATTTTTTTTATTAATACTTAATGTAAGTTTTTTTTTTAATTTTAGGAACAGTACTGTTGCTGCCCCACAAGAAAACCAAAGTTACAAAATTGGAAAGGAGGGAGAATATGACACAAAACACTTGACAATGTTATGCCAAAGGGAAAATGAAGGTCCCAGTGGTCATAGCACAATAGTTCAGGGTTTAGCAGTGTTACCGATAGGTCATGGTTTGAGTTTTGGTGTTGACTTACCCATTTGTTTGTAGTGATTATTTGAAAGAATTTTTCATAGAACCGGAGCAAACAGGCGGAAGTAGTCTTCTCAGCTTTACTGTAAGGTCAGTCACGGGAAGTCCCTTCAATATTAAAAAAAAAAGAAAATGAATGAAGTGATACAAAGTGAAAATTTTTATTATGACTATTCAAAAATTTAATATTTGTGTCAGAAAATGGAAGGAAAAGATTTTCGATCGCTTTTCCTTCTCTCTTTTGTCTTTAATGCAAAAGTTTGTTTTATTTATTTGTATGATTGGAATAAAACATATTTTTTAATCTTTTATAAAAAAATTTATTCATATTTTATTTGCCATACATTCATAATTAATTAAACAACAACAATTTCATTATTTCACTTCTTCAATAAGAATAATTAATAATATAAATTATATAAATTAATAAAAAATAAATTATTTTTTTATCTGTTTATGTCACTATCCACGTAGACAACCAAAATATTATGGATAACATAAACCATATTCTTGTGTTTATTCAACAGTAAAGAAGGGAACTCTTCCATATTCCTAATGTTATTCGGGACTTATTCCTGAATCAAAACATGGGTTAAATTCCATGATCCGTCTGAACCAGAATAAAACAAATCTCCTCGCTCTGCTGATATCAGATCCGCCATTGCCAACACCTATAAATTGAACTGGGAGAGAATTAAAAGCTCTGTTGGATCCAATGTTTCCATAACAAATTAAAAACCACCTCCACAGATCCACTCATACATAAACATTTCAACAAAACCCATAAAAAAATCAACAACAATGACTACAAATCTCCACCAAAGACAACAACAGCAACCGCCGCCACTAGCCGATCCGTACCCTCTATCGCCCATATCTCCCGCCGCCACCGCCCACCAAAACCCCGCCGCCGCCGCCCTCTTCAAACGCTCAACCCTCTTAGTCCTCCTCTCCCTCCTCATCATCCTCGGCGTCTTCTTCCCCTACTCGGGCAACCCTAACATCTTCTCCTACATCGTCGGCCGAGGCGGGGGATCCACCGATCTGAAGTGGCGGGATTACACGCTCTCCGAGGCGGCGGCGTTCGTCGGGAAGAACGGGACGGTGATCGTGTGCGCGGTGAGTCAGCCTTACTTGCCGTTCCTGAATAACTGGCTCATCAGTGTCGCACGGAGGGGGCATCACGAGAAGGTGCTGGTGATCGCGGAGGACTACGCGACGCTCTATAGAGTGAATCGGAAGTGGCCCGGGCACGCCGTCCTCATCCCGCCTGCCCCCGACGCGCAGACCGCCCATAAATTTGGGTCCCAGGTAAACCCAATCTCTTGATTTTTGTGTTGGCTATTGAAATCAAGAGATTGGCATACTTAAAATTGTATGTATTGTATGTTGTTCACACAATTGGTTATCCTTGTAGGGTTGAAGAGTGAAAAATTCACTTTTTTTTAGCTGGATTTGGTGTGAAGAATGACTGTATTAAATTGATTGCGGTGTTTAGGAATACAAGCATTGGTTTATGGGTTGTCTGTGTATTGGAGATATTAGTAAGGTTTCCTCATGAATTTTGAGTGAGAATTGAGAGATCTCATTGAGGGATGGGTGTATGTCATCAGAAGTTTTTAGGACCGATTAGGTGGGACTGATTGATTCTAATCATCCCCATCTTTGGAGTTATTCATTCGTAGGTCATAAAGACTGCTTAGGAGTTTTTATCTTGTGGGGGTATTGATTTGTCATTGTAAATTAGCTATTCTTATTGACCAGTTTTTTTTAATTACTTTTGGTTTTATTTCCACCAATATTTCCTCGAGTCAATTCCACAAGCATAAATAGGTGTGGCTAAGCAATTTATTATTCTCACTTTGGATAAGTTCACTCTTTTAATCTCCTTTTGGAACCAATTTTCAAATGGATCTTGCAGAAACAGTTCCAAACAAGTAGTTTTGAACTTCAACACTTGGTTTCATATTTTGATTTTGATTTTTTTTTAGTCAACGAACAACTTTTCTTAAAAATCTGGTTGAGAATTGAATGGATCATTTTAATCAATTTAGAGTGTAAGATGTTTTTGAAAATTGGTTCCAAATGAAGTCTAGGAGGAGAAAGCACCCTCCATATTTTAGATCTCTTTTTTCCTATTGCTTGACAGCAAAATGTAGCTTCCAACCAAGCACGTGCTCTCTCTCAACTGCTTAATGTAATGCATATACAGATCTGTGATTTTTTAATATATTAATGGTTATGTTGGTTTCCTTTTTTGTGACGCTGATGTTTTTATCTCATTTGACAGGGATTCTTCAACTTCACATCCCGTAGGCCTCGCCACCTACTGAATATATTGGAGCTTGGATATAATGTGATGTACAATGATGTTGATATGGTCTGGGTCGCAGATCCATTTCCATATCTTAAAGGAAATCATGACGTGTATTTCACTGATGACATGGCTGCAGTATGTATTTCCAAGTTTAATTGATGTACAAGATAGTAAAATATTTTGTGTGTGTGTGTATGTTATCTCCTCATTTTCTCTCATTACTAACAGGTGAAGCCTCTGGATCATCCCCATGACCTGCCTCCTCCAGGGAAGAAGGGGCGAACTTACATTTGCAGCTGCATGATATTCCTTCGTCCTACTGATGGAGCAAAGCTAGTCATGAAGAAGTGGATTGAAGAACTCAAAGATCAGCCATGGTCTAAAACAAAGAAATCAAATGACCAACCGGCTTTTAATTGGGCCTTGAATAAAACCGCAGACCAGGTGTGCTTCTTATGTTAAATTTTTAATACATATATTTTCACATCTAATGAACCTTACTAGGCAGGAAGAATTTCACATCTTATTCTACGGGTAGATTTAGTTGTTTTGTTAGACCATGATAAGATTTATTATGTGAAAGTATATTTACATCAATTTATGGAATAATGAGACAGCCTTTTGTTGTGCTGACTGTGGAACGGAATTCATTTTCAGTTTTGGGTTAAAAAAAAAAGAGAACTCTTTTGCTTGCAAAAATGAACCTGAAATTGGTGGAACAAATGCAGTGGGTACTAAACTGAGGCAGTTAAGTTGCATGGAAATTTTCCTTTTTGTAACAGACCTTGATCAGGACCCTGAAACGACGTTAATTTTACTGGATTTCATATTCCCTTTTGACATACCAGTATAATAATATCCAAATTTACCAATTTATGTAATTTTTTTGTTTAAGCACTCTAACTGTGCGCGTTTGATCATTTTTTGATTAATCATGTTTGCAGGTGGAGCTTTATCTTCTGCCCCAGGCTGCATTCCCGTCTGGAGGACTGTACTTTAAAAATCAAACATGGGTTCAGGAAACTAAAGGCATGCATGTCATCATTCACAACAATTACATCACTGGCTTTGAGAAGAAGATAAAGCGCTTTCATGAATTTGGACTTTGGTTGGTAGATGACTACATCAACGAGTCACCACTTGGCAGATTATAGGGTGGCAGGAGAGGCGAAGGCATTGCTTCCTTTAGCCATCCAAAGTCGAGTTGAGCCTGTCATGTTGGTAGAGCACTCTATCCCAGGTTCATCTCTTCAACAGAATTTCCAGGTCATGGTTGTGATCTACAATGAGCTGATGCAGCAAGGAAGAAACCTTACTCCGCTGGGTTTTTCCCTCGGTTCGTTTTCAGCATTGCAATTCATCCATTCAGAGCTCCTGAAACTTCCAGGTCATGTTTAGTGGAAATGATTACTGCAGCATTGCAATCTTTGACTAGGATTCCCTGATATTGATTAATTCATCTAGCAGAAAAGCTTATCGGAATGATTTCATTCTTGTTCTATAAACTATCATGGTTGAATCTTTATCTTACAGATAGTTTAAAATTCTCTAGCTCATGAGTGTCCCAAATAGCCTGTAAATTTCTATGAACATCAAAATTTTGTAATCCCAATTTTGAGCAAATTCTGTTTTGAGCATGCAAATTTTCTTAAAATGGTCCGGTCTTTATTTTGAAGCAGAATGGTCTGGTCTGCTAGTTTTGAATCTCTGATGGGAAGGAAGTCAAAAGAGAGAGTGCACGCGTGCGTGTCATGGTCTGGTGTATTGGCGGCTCGACGCGGGAGCATCGTTAGAGACGGTTGTACATGGGATCCAGTTGGTGTAGTTAATTAGTTATACTCAATTTATTCAATAAAAGGGCTAACAAATCCACTCATAGTTGAAGTTGTTAGCATGTGATGTTTAAGAAAAAAAATATTGGACATTTGTCACCCACAGCATCCAATAATCACTATGCGTATACTTTTGTTATATAAATTCAATTTTTATAAAATTTGTATTATAAATATGCCGTAAGGACATTATTTTTTAAACCGATATTCATATAATCAATTAATACGCACATATTTTATAAATATATATTTTTTGAGATGAAATTAGACAATGCTATCGCGATTGCATTAGAAGTATGGTAAAATTAAATCAAAATAAACGAGGAATAGAATAAATATTATATACTCCAGTAATCCAATATGTATAAATAAGAATACAGAACGTATGAGATTTTAAAAATTCAATCTGATTTTTGAATTTTTGGGATACAAAACTAAGCATTAATGCGCTGTGATGTGATTGGGGGATCTATTCGTATGGCCGGTTGATGATGTATATTTAATGAAACTCGTATAAATTCAACTGGCTCGCCACGTAAGCTGCCAGATCAGACGCTATAAAAGGTCGGGTCGCGTTTTAACACAGATAGAGATACAGACAGAGATCGAGAGAGGAGGATAAGAGGGGGAGAGCCCATTCGAGCTCACACAAAAAGATGCAGATCAATACGGACCCTTTTAAAAGGTTAATCTTTTCTTTTGTTGTTGATCTTTCGAGAACGAATTCAGGACAAACTGACTCTTATCTCTGCTGATTTTTTTCGAAACCCCCAACAGCTGCGTCTCTATTGGTTTGAGATCGTCGAGCTCGTTCGTTCAAGTAGGGTTTCTTTCATGCAAGAGAGCTGTTGTTGGAATTCATAGCACGAGAAGGAGATCTCTAAAGAGCATGTCTCCCAGAGCGAGCGTCTCTTCTGGTAAATCCCCATTTATTAGTTGAAGTTTCCGATTTTGATGATTGTTTTCTTGGAAAGTCGATTTTTTTTTTCTCTGAAGTTTTGGATAATGTTGGGTGTTTATATTGAATGTGATTAGTGAGACTCCACACTTGGTATTTGATGACTTTAGTTTTCCAGAGCATTTTTATTTATGTGAAGTGCTTATGTTTGATTGCCATTTTCTATGGAAAAGAGGGGTTTTCTCTAGTATACATTTATCTCCATGCGTTTCTGTTAAGAAGCTATGTTTGTCCCACTAAATTGAAGATTCCAGAGTGACGAAAATTTCAGTTTTATGATGCCCTTAGTGATTGAAAATCCGATATCTTGGTTATAGGTTGAATATCTTGGAATAACTTGTCTGTAATACATAAAATGTTGTTCAGTGTTTGCCAAATTTGCAAAATGTTATAAAGGAAAATATTATGCTCATCCCCTTTTGCATCCCTGTTACCTGCCGGCACATGTTTGGATTTTTTTTTGTGCAGTATGTAGAATATATACTTCGCTAATGAAATACATTCTTTTATAAACAAATAAAATATATACTCCTACGAATTGAATGCATATAATTTTACGTTTTTCGTAATATGGTATGTAATTACATAGTGAAGTATATATTGCGGTAGACGATTTTATATACCGCGTTAATGATGTGACAATTGCAAATGGGGCTTCCAAACGGCACACAGCACCCATTATAAAAATTGTGAGACGATCCAGTTGGAGATGAAGTGATGCCCAATAAAATTTTACCATCTCGTTGTTTATTCTAGAACCACTTTGTACCCGATTAAAATTTATGTTGTGCATTCTTTTATTATAGTTGAAAATTTTGGTGTTTTGTATGTATTATGAACATTTCTTACACACGAATGAATCTGCTTCCAGATCCTCTCTTGGTTCAAGCTGCCAGAGGAGAGCCCGTATCTAGACCACCTGCATGGATGATGCGCCAAGCTGGAAGGTATATGGCTGTTTACCGAAAGCTTGCAGAAAAATACCCATCCTTCAGAGAGAGGTCAGAGGAAATAGATCTCATAGTGGAAATTTCTTTGCAGCCTTGGAGAGCATTCCGTCCCGATGGGGTTATAATTTTCTCTGACATACTTACCCCTCTACCTGCATTTGGTGTCCCATTTGACATAGAGGAAGTCAAAGGCCCTGTCATTCAGTCTCCAATTCGTTCTGAGGAGGGGCTCAAAACATTGCATCCCATTGACCTGGAGAAGCTACATTTTGTGGGGGAGTCCCTGAAAATATTGCGTCAAGAGGTATGCTTGTTGATTCTCCGTTTTCTATTTAGCCAGTGTTTGTATTATTGCTGGTCGATTCTTCATTCTCTATTTATTTAGTGTTTGTATTACCTCTAGGATAATGTTGTCTGGTTGTGAATTTCAATTTTCTGTGTTTTGAGCAGTCAGATCCACAAGCTTTAATCTGTAAATTAAGATGATTTTTTGATGATCACATCCAATCCCACCCTACTGGTTTCAGATGTTGTTATTTGTCTATTTGAATTGTTTTCTCATTCAATGGTACAAATGAAGTCTCGCTTTCTTGAGCCATTCACTTGCAAGTTGTTTGCTTGGATAATGGCGTTGCTGATAGAAATTAAGTCTCAGTTAAGTGAATGCATGGTTGTCTAGCCGCCTAGGAGAGCCGAAGCAGCGCTCAATTACATGTATACTTGGCTTTTCATGAGTCAATGAATGATATGCTGAAAAAATCAGTGTTTTTAATTAGGTTAATTTTTGAATCAAAATAAATAGGTTAGCCATATATATTTGTGTTGTTTTAATTAAATCCCAGCTATTCTTTTTTTTTTCAGTCTCAATCATGGTCGAAGTCCATTGAGCATCTATCTGACCCATTTATTTTAACTAGGTGCCAACCTAATGAATAGGCTGGTTAGGCGGATGGACGCTTAAGCCCATATGGGTCATCTAACCACCTAGGCGTTGCCCAGACAACTATGAGTGAATATTCAAAATTTCTCTCCTGATAGATGTAACACTGATAGCTCTTGCATCTTGGACAATATGCGTGCTCTGGACTTCACTTCTGTAGTGTATGAATCATTTTGTGTACAACTGATTATTGTTCAGACAAAAGGATGCAATTTTCTTTAATATCAATTGGAATGCATGAATTGTACTATATACTTAGTTAATGCTACATGTTATCCCCCACCTCTGTCTGCTACATGTTACCCCCCACCTCTAATCTACACTGTTTCCTCAGTTGCTATACTTTGCTTTTCTATTTCAACATATCCATAAATGTGTTGTTCTCGCTTTTTGTTTTCGTTCCATCAGGGAGGTCTAAATCCAATAAGTAGAACTTTCTAGGATATGCTTCTCTTCATAATGTTGTACCTATGGAACTATTCTTTTTATTTTATGTTGTACATTTTCGTTTATTTTTCCTAAATCATTTACACTTTGTGCAACAAATCTGCTGTGATCTTGAAGTACCTTTGACTTTTACGATGGCCATTAAATTCACAAGAAGAAGATTTTTTTTTTAATGCATGATTTTTTGTTTGTTTGTGTGTGTGTGTGTGTGTTGGGGGGGGGGGGGGGGGCAATTTTTTGTGATTGTTATGTGTTTTCCTTTTTTTTTTCCCCTTCTACGTATGTGTGATTTCCTAGTTGTTTCCTGAGTATAGACTTGGTTGCATTGGTGGAACTCGCACTAGGGATGTTAACTGTCCAAAATATTAAGTTCAGCATTTCAACTGGTTTGATGATTATATTAAGGTACCCTAAAAACCTGTCGAGGAATTAGTAGCTTTGGTGATGATATTCATTTTGCTTTTCCTATGATGTTGCATCTGGAGTTGGTCGTAAAAAATCTTATGTCTACCATCAGAAAATCATATCTCGTGTGTATTATCTGTCTCTACTGAATATGATGGTTACTTGACATGTATATTCCTTTTTTTCTTGGTTATATCAAGGTTGGAGACAGAGCAGCAGTGCTTGGTTTTGTTGGAGCACCATGGACGATTGCCACATATATTGTGGAAGGAGGTACAACTCGCACATATACTACTATAAAGCGCATGTGCCACACCGCACCACATGTGTTGAAGGCCCTTCTGTCACATCTGTCACAGTCAATAGCTGAATATATTATATTTCAAGTGAATTCTGGAGCTCAATGTATTCAAATCTTTGATTCATGGGGTGGGCAGTTACCACCTCATGTGTGGGAGCACTGGTCAAAGCCATATATTGAAGAGGTATGAACATACTCTTGGTTTTCTTTTCTTTTCTTTTCCCTCTACAAGTCACATCATAGAAAATACTGTATGTCCATCCAGCTCATGTCAACTGAAGTTAGCTGGTAAGCAACTTGCATAACACAATACAATTTGGGTTATTGTTTGGGACTGCTAATAATAACTGAATGACTTCCTAAGCATTTTAGTTCTGATGTCTAGAAAGATAATAGAACTCTTCAGTAACATGCATGTTTTTGTTTCTGTAATCTTGTGTCATGTAGCCCATAATTCTTCAGTTTTTGTGTCTTTAGACATACACTTTTAATATGCCATTGAACATTCAATGACTATTTAATCACGCCACCAGATTGTCTGAGCCAATCATATTCCAGATTAGCAATGTAACATTCTCTATGTTCTTTGAAGTGATAATTGTTTATCTTATTTTCCTGGCTAGTATAGTTGTGTCATCTTTCACCTCTTGTGCTTGAGTTATGCTTATTCTCCCAAGTCAAGAATTTACATGTAATACAACATCTACACAACATTATCAGCATGTACACCATTGTTTCTCTGAGATCCATTCCATACTCTTACTCCTACCTACTGACTTTGAAGTATTTATAACTGCAGATTGTGAGTGCAGTAAAGAAGAAATGTCCTCAAACACCCCTTGTCCTATATATCAATGGAAATGGTGGCTTGCTTGAAAGAATGAGAGGAATTGGAGTTGATGTAATTGGGCTTGATTGGACTGTAGACATGGCAGATGGAAGGAGACGGTTGGGTAGTCATATTAATGTTCAGGGAAATGTTGACCCTGCTTATCTTTTCTCACCACTACCAGTCTTGAAGAATGAAATTGAGAGGTAAAATGCCACTGTTTTGATTTCCTTATAAATCCTTCATTCCTTGTGATCATAATTCATACACAATTTATATAATTTTTGTTCAACTTGTTTATCCTTAGTTAGGAAAGCTCCTTACACTTTTTTATTTCTTTTTCCTTCAAAGTGATGTGGCCTCTTCCTATTTCTATCTAACCAGAAACACTCGCAGCGTTACTTAATGACACAATATGTCCTGAAGTTGGATATCCTCAAATATAAATATCAGTGTCGTGGCCTTTTTTTAATTAAATGCTTGGCTACCTTGGTTGATTCTGAGAAATAGTGCATAGTAAAAAATATTTAGTGTATATTGCAAAATCATTATCATAGAACATCAGCCCTATTTATCCCTCATTTCTACCACTTAAATCTTCAATTTTCTCTGGAAATCCACTGTCTCAGATGTTTAGAACTTTTTACTTTCCAGCCTAGTCTTCATTGTTTTCTTATATCATTGTGTATCACATTTGTTTTCTCATTCTATATACACATTACAGGGTTGTGAAATGTGCTGGGCAAAGAGGGCATATACTTAACCTAGGACACGGTGTGCTTGTGGGCACTCCTGAAGATGCGGTTGCTCATTTCTTTGATGTTGCGAGAAACTTGAAATACGATACCTTCTTTGAAGAAAAATCAACTGAAAAATTAGAGTCTGTAGTCTAGCAAGCAGTGTACAGGCAATCACATCAGTTATTCCTCCTTCGGCTGAAGAAATTGAAAATGATTCATTTCACCGAGCAATTGTAGAGGGCAGGTAGCTTCTTATGTGCAATTTTGTTGTACTTTATTCATTTCGCATTTTGACATGTTCATGATGGCCTCTAAAGCCACAACACATTTAAGATCTTTCAGAATTTTAATGTATGCATTAATTGGCCCCCAATGCCTGATAGTCAAGTGCATTGCGTTTGGTTTTTTCTAGTATCCTTTGCTTACACATCTTTATCCGTGTGACAATTATGTCGGTGACCATTCTGGTTGGTTATTTGATGATAAGCAAGGAAATTTAGATATCCACTGTGAGTGACCACATTTGAATGGTCTCATCTCTTATATGGAATTCTGGACAACTTGACTTCTATTTGCTAGTTGTCCTGGTGCTGAATTCCATTTTTTTTCACCTTAAAACAAGCCATCCTGGAAGAAACGATACGCCACTCCGATTGAGTGGTTTGAAGGACAGGGTCAATGGATGGGCAGCAACTAATGCAGCTGCCTCGGAATTCGTGCAGTGCCAGGCCATGCTATTATACTAATAATTGATTCTTTGCCATGAGCCTGAATATTGTCCCTGACTTGTGGGGTTCTACACTGATGCAGTCAAATAGTGTTTCACTTGATTTGCTTTAGTTATGAACAGATAAAATAATGTGATACATGTGATTAACATTAGAAAATGGCCAGAGATGGTGCAGTATTTCAATACATGCCAATGTGGACCAATGGACCATTGAAATTTCAATAATGCTGTTGGGCAGATGAGAGTCATCTAAAGTGCTCTTGCCCCTACAGGTACTGTACAATTCCATGTTTATGATATCAAGATTTTTTTTTGTATTCTCTTAGTACGAAATAGCATCAACTTGTCGGCAGTGAAGCTTTTTCCATTAGAATATGCAGTAGTAGATGACGTCCTGCTATTTAGTTTGGTGGATCTACTGTCAGTTTCAAAGCGTTTGCATGGTTCAATAGGATTCATAGTGTGGAAAGTATACAGGATGCATAAATTGGCTTTATGGTATAAAAATGTAAAAAATATTTAACGATGTATATATATCATTAAATGAGATATATATATTGTTTTTTTATATGGAAATGTAGACATTGACATTAACTTTATATTAAGGAGCAAATGTCCAAAGCGAGAATAAAGTCGGTAGAGGAGGGATCTACCAACAAAATATAATTCCTACGCACCTACCCTCGATTACAATGTTCTCACCCAATATTGCCACCCTACTCGCCCCCGTGCAAGTCATGCCCCAATCTTTAATGAAATAGAAGACCATATCCACACATTTTTCAGATAGACCCTCTCATTATGAAATATACAATGTTTTTTAGAGAGTCAAATAGCCCACATAACCGCTAAAACGAAGGATTGAGATATATATCTTGTTGGATAGTGATCAAGATATATATAGGACTACTGGTGGGGATGTGGGTTTGTAAGCATCTAATTTAACTGTTGTGTGTTACTATTTTTTGTAGTTCATGAATTTTTATCAGTTTGTAGTTTATGAACTTTTATATGTTATTTTATATAAAAAAAACTGGACCCGTAGAATCACTCACATGCATGTGGTAAGTTTGGAAGATTCCAATTAGAGAACCATGGACAGCAAGTCAAAACAAGTTATTGTTATATTATTACTATATTATCGTACAATTTTAGACTACGATAAATATTTTATTATTAATTATGTTTCGAATTTGAACAATGAAAGCAATCTTCAGTCTCACAAAAAAAAAAGTGTGTCGCATTTTTCTGCCACTTTGTCTTTTATCCAACAGTGGCCAATTAAAACTCATGGAGGTTTCAGAGTTTCTGAATTTATTAATTTTGGTTGAGAATTTCAGAGGTTGCTTCAAAAAATATATATTCCATTAGAAGCGCATCTTTTATTTTTTCCTTGTTTTCTGGTAGATGTGTTACGGTTGAACATTACTAATCCAAAATTGTTAAAGTGTCATTATATGAATAATTATTATATTCTTAGTTTTTTTTTCTTGTTTAATATTTTTGTTGATATTTTTTTTCTTTGGGATTTTCATTATTTGTATTTATAAATAAAGTATTTAGCTCCTCTAATGAAAGAACGAAGCTTTTTTCTTTACTCTATCAAACACACTCTCAAGTATCAAACACATCATTTTTCAGTTGGTGACAACAATCTGTCACTGTTATTTGAACCTGAATGTCCCATATGGTAGATATTTCATGATTTTTTTGTACAAAGGACAACATGACACAGTCTTTAATATGCATTGTATTCCACTATTAATCTTGGATCAACATGGGTTTATTATAGACCCAGAAAAGGAACCAATTTATTCTACCAGCACTGGAATAAAATTGGTTTAGTGGAACCAACACATAAAATAGTTTTAAACCATTCATTCTACTAGCACGCAACAGGTATTGAGCTGGAAACCCCTAAGAAAAGTCCTTTTACCGCTCTTGTTGTAGGTATTTGGGACATCAGAAGTGGATATGCTTGCTTGAGCATAATATCACCACCTAAAACTTCAGTCGGTGGGTTTTAGAGACGTTTCAATAAAAATTGGATCCAACGCCGACCACAAATTGACTTCAGTGGTCCCCCTCCCCAACAGCAATGCATACACACGTGTGCACGTGACACTGAAATTCGTTATTTTTTTCCCACTTGTCCTTTGCGCGTGATGTGTAATAAATTTATTAGATAGAAATAGAACAGAGAAGCGCAATCACGGCACATGGTTCAACCTCATTAATATTATTACAATTCCATTCCTTATTCATTTTTTAAATCATTTCTATGAGACTATTCTGTTATGCTGCTGGCTTATCCGGATTTAGGTTTAATGAACCAATTTTTAATTTACTTTGATTATAATTCTCAAAACATGTGCCCCAAATTTTGTCCTTCCCTGTCAATTCTACCTTTAACAACCAGATGTGGGACTACAAACAACCATGCCTCCGCATTAAGTTCTCTCTTTCAGACCACTCGATCATTCGAGAGTCCGAATTCAGTCAGATCTATACCATCTGTATCGAATTACACAGTTTTTAAATCGAACTACATAATCTATAAAATTAAATTGTCCAGTCAATTATTGGATATAAGTGTTATTCTCTGTGTAATACGATTCATAAATTGTGTAATTCGATTTATAAATTGCGTAATTCAATACTAATGGTATTGATGGTAGCTATGTTTGACTAGATCCAGACTTTAATCATACTCTTTCCACGTCAAGGGAGGTGAACAAACTTTTTAAAATCATCACGGTTAAATATAAACATAACAAACCAAATCCTTAAGATAAATAAATTAAATGAATAGGTTAATTATGTTAATTTTTCATTTTTCTGCTACTCCTCCTCAATGTATATATGTGAAAAACCTGGGTCATGAAATCAATTAGATGATTGGCCACTGTATTTTTACCTAGATTCATGTAATTGTGTTTGATTTGTGCATGAAAAAATCTATAGAATTAAATTAAATAAAACAATCACATATATAATTATATAAAATATGAGAATAATCTCTCTAAGTAAGTTGCATGCTATATTTTATTTAAATACCACAATATGCAGAGTAATAATAGTAACCAAAATAAAACATCTTTGTAGGACAATTATTAAAATATTGTACTACATAAATATTCGTTAAACCCAAAATTAATCAAATTTATTCACAAATTAAAATTTATTTACTAATAACTTATTGATGATGAGCAAATGATCAGTAAAAATTAAATTTCTCAAGATTCTGATTTATTTTCCTTCTTCATAACCTTAAAATATAATAAAAAAAACCTATCCTAAAATACCATTATAAGGTACTTGATCAGTATGTGTTTTTCAGAGTAATGGCAGATTTTTTTGGTTTAATCATAGAGATCATTCCAGTCATGTTAATAAAAAAAATAATGAAAATTATGTATAATGTAATCAAGATTTGCTTTTTCTTTTCCCCCCCAAAAAAAAAACAAAAAGCTTACTATGAAAGCTTTCTTAAACCCACACCGAATATTAATGCTCGGCGTGCAAACTTCCCAAAAAGAAAAACTTTGACTTTTGACCCTCCCAACACAAAAATTATCCTCAAAAAAGTATGGTTTAGTCTTCCTAATATACCCCTATATATCTACGCAGTGGATCCACCTTTTTCAACAGTTTCCGTAAGACCGTAACACGGACTCCGTTTCGTCTTCCCAAAATGCCCTCACGCGTAGGATGATGGTGAGGGGTATTTTAGTAAATGTGATCGCAAAGCCAGGTATCTAGGACTAACGAGTAGCTTAAGCTCGTGATTTCATCGCCGACGACCGATGACACGCATCAAATTATCTCCGATCGACGTCGCAGAAAACGACACGTGGACAGTCTGGTCCACCCATCTCAATCTGTCGTCGATCGGTAACGAAAGGAAACACAAACACTGACCGTCATTGACATCACTTCAGGGAGATCTCGCCATTACAGTCCCTTCAGCGAGAGAAACGCATTGAAGCGAGCGATTTTGGAGACCCAAAGAGGAAATCTTGCAAACCCAGTGTATTTTTTCAGATGGGTCGCCTACAGAGCAAGAAAAGTTGAAGTCTTTTGAAGATGGGTTCCTTGGATTCGGGGATTCCCATAAAGAGGGCTCCGCTTCTGAGGCCGCCGTCGCTGTATCCCTCCCCGGGAAGGGGCGATCGTGGCCATCTGTCGCTGCTTCAACGGCCAAGATCGAAGCTTGCGAGGCTGCTCTTCCTCTTCGAGAAGGTCGACTACCTGCAATGGCTTTGCACTGTGATTGCCTTCTTCTTTGTCGTCATCCTCTTCCAGGCCTTCCTCCCGGGCTTAATCATGGAGAAATCTGGCGGCTCGGGCATCGCCGTGAGGTCCCCAAATCGGGATTATTGGGAATTCGAGGGTTTGGGTGATCTGGATTTCGGGGAGGGTATCCGATTCGAGCCGACAAAGCTTCTTGAGAGGTTTAGGAAGGAAAGGGAGGAGGCGAATTCTTCGGCTCTGGCATTGGGGAGGCCCCGACAGCGGTTAGCCGTTAGGAGACCAGAGCTTGCTTTGGTAGGTTGAATTGCCTTTTCAGTTTTCTTGTTTGTTCCGTGGGAAAGATTTGAACTTTTCATTGAATGGTTGTTGGGTTTTTTTTTTCCTTCCGAGTTGTAGGTGGTTGCGGATTTGTCCCCGGATGCGTCACAGTTGCTTATGGTCACTTTAGCAGTTGCTCTTAAGGAGATTGGCTACACAATTCAGGTAGGCTGTGTTTCTTTCTTTTACCCATTTGAGTGGGTTTTTTTGTTTTTGAGTATGAAATTTCGAGTCTAATGGACAGTGTTGCGGACATACTCTTTCATGTAGGGGAACAATTGTTGGATTTTTACATGATCAGTTTTAATGAATTTTTTTTTTTTGGTTATGTTTTCAGTGACTGAAATTGGTTTTAGCACAATTGTTTCAACCAGTGATCAACTATGTTGTTTCTTAGACTTGATTTTGTGTTGTGGAAGGTTTTTGCACTTGCGGATGGCCCTGTACATGCTATTTGGAGAAATATAGGAGTTCTTGTCACTATCTTGCACATTAATGACAGATCACAGTTAGCCGTAGATTGGTTGAAGTAAGCATCTCTGTGCAGCTTGTTGAATTATTAATATTGTTTTTCTAGGCAATAGGAATCCTAGCTTTTGAGTTTCATTTGCATTGGTTGCCCTTCATTTGTTTTATATATCATTGTCTGACCTCCATTTGAAACATTGTTTAATGAAATTTATTGCTTAATAAATGTTGTGGTTTCTGCAGCTACAATGGAGTTCTCGTGAATTCACTTGAGGCCAGGGTCGTTGTTTCATGGTATGTATAACTTTCAAATATGCATTCTTTCTCCAAAAAAAATAAGGATTATGCCTTACCTCCTGTAGTACTTGTCATTATTTTACACTTGCATCTTGACGTGACTAAGTTATGCAAATTGTTGTCTATATGAGATTCATCGATCACATTTTTTTGGCTGTTCCAGAAACCTGCCCTTTCCATCTAAACCATTTCATTTAACATGTGTACAGTTGACCCCCCAAAAAAAATGTAAGAGTGGTTGAGTTAATAATATGCGGATGCAGTTTCTCTCTTTTGTCATATAGAGTCATAATCTGTAACAGATGAGCTTGTTCGAAATCCACCTCTGGAGCTCCAATGCATTATTGCATACACATGATAGCTCAATGCATTTGCTCAAAGTTCCTTGTTTCATAGTTATTTTTACTTCAGTTTCGATGATTATCTGCCTATCTGAAAATGGAAAACTTGTTCTTTTTTCTTACTGTTTCCCCAGAGATTAAAAAACATGTATTTATACTTTTTACAGCCTTTCACAGGAGCCTTTTAGATCTTTACCTGTTATCTGGACCATTCCCGAGAGGGCACTAGCTCTTCGTTTAGCAGGATATGCATCAAATGGCCATTTGCAACTGATAAGTGACTGGAAGCAAGCTTTCAGCCGAGCTACAGTAGTTGTCTTCCCAAACTATGTTTTGCCGGTAATCTGTGTATTCTTTCTAGCCATCATTACATTACTGGCTATTCAGGTCAATGCTTTAGCTGCTTGGCTGGTTACTTTTCTAACATGTAACTAGTCCTTTCACATTCGCAGATGATGTATTCTACACTTGATTCTGGAAATTACTTTGTTATTCCTGGCTCTCCATCCGAAGCATGGGAAGCAAATATCTTGACTTCATCTCGCAATGTTCACGAACTAAGAGTTGAAAAGGGTTATGCATCAGAGGATTTTATCATTGCTATAGTTGGAAGTCAATTTACCTATACCGGTTCATTGTTGGAAGACGCTCTTATTTTGAAGGCATTGGTACCTCTTTTCGCAGCCTTCCCTTCTGATAGTTCTACTCACTCTCATATGAAAATTGTGATTCTCAATGGGAACTCGACCATTATATTTAAGAATTCTCTTGAGGTAAGGGTTGAGCATTCTATAGGATTTAGTTTTTTCCCCTCTAATTTGGATTTGAACTTCCTAATTGAGTGCTAAAATAGCAGATCAATGTCTATGGTATTTTTGACTCTCAACCATTCATAAATGCTTTTATAGGACATCGCTCTTAATTTAGGTTATCCAAAGGGAAGCGTGGAGCAGATCATCATTGATAAGGATGAGAGCAGCTTTCTAAGCATGGCTGATATTGTTGTATATGGGTCATTCCTTGAAGAGCAATCCTTTCCTCCAATTTTGATTAAAGCAATGTGCCTTGGCAAACCAGTTATTGCTCCAGATCTTTTAATGATCAGAAAATATGTATGTTCATTACAGAAAATTTTCATAAGAAAACTTTCTTTTATAAATATACTGACTGCATTTCGTCTGGTAAATTAGGTTAACGATAGGGTGAATGGGTACCTTTTCCCAAAGGAAAATATCGGCCTGCTGACTGAAACTTTATTCCAAGTAATCTCAGGCGGAAAACTATCCCGGTCTGCTCAGAACATTGCATTAGTTGGAAAGGAGAATGCAACCAACCTAATGGTTTCAGAAGTCATTGAAGGTTATGCTTCATTACTGGAGAATGTTCTGCAGTTGCCATCAGAAATATCATCACCAAAGGCAGTTGCAGAGATTCCCGAACACATGAAAGATTGGCAATGGATCTTCTTCAAAGATGTGACAGATCTTAAATACACCAATGGCACTTCTAATGGGTATAGAATTTTGGACAAGCTTGAGGAGCAGTGGTACCGTATTCATATGGATAACTCCTCTAATTCAACTAAAATAATAGATCAAGTGTTCTCTCCTGCTGATTGGGAGGAAGAAAAATTGATCGAGATGGAAAACATGATGAGGAGGCTAGCAGAAGAAGAGGTACAAGATGCGGGGGCTATTGGTTTTGGTTAATTATCTTACATTTCACAGTTAATTTGTTTGCATAGTTACTGATATCCATGTTTGTGTCTTGAATATGATGCAGTTGAAGGACAGAACCGATCAACCTCGTGGAACATGGGAGGATGTCTACAAAAGCACCAAAAAGGCCGATAGGGCCAAAAATGAATTGCATGAAAGAGATGACAGGGAGCTTGAAAGGACAGGACAGCCTTTGTGCATTTATGAGCCTTACTTTGGGGAAGGGGCCTGGCCGTTTCTGCACAATATTTCACTATACCGTGGAATAGGATTGGTAGGTTCAATATAATTTATTATCAGTGAACATCTTTAATTTCAGTGAAAAAAGTAATCACGTTCGATGTTGTAGAGGTCATCGTTCTTATTTCAGTGAAATTGGAAAATAGAATCTGCAAACACTGATAATTTTGGTATGATGAATGTTGACCTTGATGAATTATGATCAAATTTGTATTGCAAAATACCAATTGAGATGTGGCATTCTCCAGAACCAATTGAATGAAACTATGAAAATGATTGACATTTAAATACTCTCCTAACTCAAATGTTTGCTTGATCAATAGTCTACTAAAGGACGGAGACAATCGGCTGATGATATAGATGCTTCTTCTCGTCTTCCGCTTCTCAACGACCCATACTACCAACATGTTCTTGGTGAATATGGAGCCTTCTTTGCTATAGCTAACAGGATTGATCGTATACACAAGAATGCTTGGATTGGGTTTCAGTCATGGAGAGTGTCTGCAATGAAGGTACGTGTAGATTTTTCCTTCATTACTGTGATTGTTTCTATTGATTATTGCTGTGGGCATTTGATTACCTATGCAGCGTATTTAATTTTTCTATATTGTTTTTATGCCTATTTGATATGCATGTTGTTTATATCATTAAGCTCTTTTAGTTGAAGCATTTTCCTTACTAGATATGGGTTATGGACTGGAAGCAGTAAAGGCCCTAATTTATATAGAGTCAACAATCTTGATTCTGTTGAAGTTCACTATTGCTAATATCTGCCTGTCTGGTGTACTGTCGAAACAGGTCTCATTGTCAAAAAAGGCCGAAAGTCTCTTATTAGATTCCGTCCAAGCACGAAAGCATGGGGATGCCTTGTACTTTTGGGCTCGTATGGACAAGGACAAGAGAAACACTCTTCAACATGATTTTTGGTCCTTTTGTGATGCCATAAATTCTGGTAATTGCAGGTGAGATAGAGTGCATTATACATCTTAATATGTCAGAATGCCAAACAAATAATACAGTCACTTGTTAGGCTTATCAAAATGTCAGTTGAATTCATTTTAGTATCATCATCTTATTTTTATTGTTTTTAACATGAGGCATGGGAAGCATGATCCTCATATCCACAAATTTTACTTCAAAGGGCTGGAACTTAATCTGAGTAGGGTAAATGCATTTGGATGTTTATTCATTTAACTAATTCTTGATACAATTTATTTCAAGGTTTGCGGTTTCGGAAGCTCTGCGGAGGATGTATAATATAAAACATGATATTGACTCTTTGCCACCAATGCCGGCTGATGGGGATAGCTGGTCTGTCATGCATAGCTGGGTCTTGCCGAGTAAATCTTTTCTTGAGTTTGTCATGTTTTCCAGGTATGCCTTCAATTCTGTCTCATCTTATTGCTGACATCAATTGCGTTTAGTGTCTTCATTAAAAAAACACAAGCAATGGGTGAAAATGTGCTTAATGAACAAACGGTTTGATTCATTGATTCTAACTACATTCAGAGCAAAAAAATTGATAGTGGTTGATCATTGATTCTAACTACATTCAGAGCAAAAAAATTGAGAGTGGTTGAGTACCTGTTATTGGTACCTTCTGAATGTTAAATCACTTTTCCACCACACACCCATCTATTTCTTTCACCAAATTTTGTTATATAGTTATTTATATAGCTGTTATGACAAGGAGTCAACATTCCATATTTGTTTCTAGCACTCACATTAACATGTCTGCAACATTTATGTAGGACACGAATCACAAAATTCACCAAAGTAGTTTAGTTGATCAAATTTGTTAGTAGTAGCTATATCAAACAATATGAGGGGTTTCCTAAATATGTACCATCACACAAGTAAATATTTGGCTCTGAATCTAGTATATTAACTCCTTATTGTATTCATTTTACAGAATGTTTGTGGATGCATTGGATTCTCAAATGTATGATGAGCACCATCGAAGTGGGTACTGCTATTTGAGTCTAACCAAGGTATGGCGAACTTGAGTGCTTAGTGTCTATTGCTTGATATGATTTTCGTTCATGTTTTTTTTATTATGATATGATTGTTATTATTAGGACCGGCAATGCTACTCACGCGTGCTTGAGCTGCTTGTCAACGTATGGGCCTACCACAGTGCAAGACGGATGGTATACGTGAACCCAGAAACAGGGGCGATGCTGGAGCAGCACAAGTTCAAGAGCCGAAGAGGCCATATGTGGGTCAGGTGGTTCTCATTCGCCACATTGAAAAGCATGGATGAAGACCTGGCAGAGGAATACGATTCAGATAATCCTAACCGTCGGTGGCTGTGGCCCTCCACTGGCGAGGTGTTCTGGCAAGGCTTGTATGAGAGGGAGCGCAACATGCGTCAGCAAGAAAGGGAGAAACGAAAAAAACAAAGCAGAGAGAAGATTCAGAGAATAAAAAACCGAACGCATCAGAAAGCGATTGGAAAGTACGTGAAACCACCCCCGGAGGAGGGAGATTCAAACACCACGGTAACTGTGATATCACAATAGCATTTTTCGGTCTTCACATCATTCTTTTTCCCCTTCATTGTTACAATTCTTTCTCTGTTTTTTTCATATATATAGAGATTTTTCTTGGCCATTTATTCATGTATCATTTCATCCTCCTTGTTATTAAAACTTGGTTAAGATCTAGAGGAATTGAAAATGTAAATTTTTAGACCATTCTCTGACTTGGCTCACATTCAAGAAGTCTGCAACATGCCATGCATTTTTTTTCTGATGGTCCGAACCGAATATGCCGAAGATTTCAGACCATGCTTACTCACACAAATTGCATAAAGAGAGATAGAGGTGCTACATAAGGGCCCTCCCCAGTTAACAGGTTTGTCTGTGAATTCTGAAGCAGAACATTCCCTCTCGCATAGCACACTTTTTTTTTATTTCCTACAGATGTGCTCGAGACTTGATTCAGTGACAGATTTACTCCACTGGCTTGTGAGTTGCTCAAAAGCAGATGTTCCTGATGTGAATCAGTAATGTTTGAGCTATGATCACTGTGAATCTGATAATACAGAGATCAAGTGGAGGGCGTGAAGTTAATAGAAGTTCAATAGAGAGAATAATATCAACATATGTGGTCCTGGTTTGAAGTTGAGAATGTAAGATCAGCAGGACCAGCTAAGCTGCTCAGCATGTATGTTATGTGGGACCAGCTACCAGCTATTAGCATCCACTGACTGAGCCATGTATGTTATGTGGGTCATACATGATTCCCGACTCCTGACTCCCATGTCGTTTTTTTCATGCAGTTTAATCTGTTATAAAAACATGGTTTACGAAATTTCAAGGCTTCTATTGACAGGACTTGATTTGATTCATAATAACTCTACATAATCTGATACTGCAAAGTGTTATTGAAGTTAATTGAATTTGTTTCTTCTTGATCACTAGAGCTATCATTTCAAGTGGGACCTTTGATAAATCTTCTGGCATGGTATGATTTTTTTCCACATTATCCCAGCAAAAAATAGATAAGGAATCCGATCCTCCATATTCTCATACTAATGCTGCATTACCACTCAATAACTCAACCCCAACATTTCTGTCTTGGTTAATTGTCTATTTGAAATAAAAATGAACTGTTAAGAATGATTTTTAAAAAAAAAGTGTTCTTCTCTTGTTAAAACTTCTATAAGAGAAGGATTTGAAAGTAGGCCGGATCTATGATTGAACAGAAGGCATCTCTGCCAAACTCCCAAGAGTTGGTTTAGTTACCTATTAGAGATCAGAAATGATTAAAAGAAAAAGAGGTTCGTTTATCCCTTTTTGTCGATATCATCATATAAAATATGAGTGAGATGTTCAATATAATTAATTATGTACAATATACTATCAAAACCCATCCTATTTCATCATCATATGAGATTATGAGGGATGATGATATTGGCTGGAATAAGCCCCGAAATTAAGAGCTATTGTCATACATGCAAGATTAATTGACTCGAAGAGGGCACCCATTTATTACAAATATTCTCAACATCAAAGATGAGGTTTAAGGAATGGTATAATGCATGGTAATATCAATTATTGGATTCCTCTGCCGCTGATGCATGATTAAAAAATGCGATGTGCTTAGATGACTGCAACTAGTGAGTGTTATTATATAAGGGAGATTATTCCACAACTTGTCCAATTTCCCTACAACTTCTTGTCTTGATATATTTATTCCCATTTTGAAAGCCCACTTAGCTACTTTCAAGCAGGTAGTTCTTCCATGGAACCAGATGCCTTCTATAGAATCTTCATTTTTTTCAATCTAAAACTTCGATTGCTCAGTTGAAACAAGTATTTGTTAAGGATGATCTAATATTAATCAAAATCAAGTTTCACATGATTTGGAAAATGAGCATATGCCATGGTACAACTAGCATCACCTAGCTACTTGAGTGTAACCATCCGTGTTAGTCTTCATGTTCTTTCTGTTTTGAAATCTGAAAGATGTTTGAAAAAACAACCAAAACTAATTGGAATGTGATATTCTGCATATGAATCTACGTGACATAATTAACCAAAGCATCAATAAAAATCAAATAAATAATAAATAACACATGGTGTGTAACTATATATATATGAAAAACACATGTGAACTTGATTGGAAATTTAACTTCACCAACTCTGACGTTGTGTTAACAACCATAGCTCGACATACATCAATGTTTAGCTGTGATCATATTGCATATATGGCTATTCAGCTGATCAAAATTAAAATCTTATTTCAGATATTGCAATATATTGTTAATTTCAGAGTGACCTACGGTAAAAGATTGGTTTTGTCACAACTCTTTAGCTAATTAATTAATATATACATTGAGTGGATGCATGAATGTCAGTATTGATAATAATATTATGCGTAATTCATGCATTTTTACTATATATATGAAAAAAATCCACGTAAACTGCATGTGTGGCTGAAGGAAACTTCGAATTATAGAATCTAATTCTCCATGAATACAGAAATTATTGGAGATAAGCATATCCTCCAAGGTTTTTCAGTCCATTAATTCTTCTATTATTTCCATGAAATGAATTAATATTCCCACTACGTGTGACATACATTCTTCTCCCTACTTGCAGCATCAGCTCAAACTCATGTCCTCTCCCCCCTTTAAAACCATACCTTCCTCCTCTTGATCCTTCCCACTTCAAACACACACTACGTTTTTGGAGTCTATTGTGTTCTTCCTCCTCCTCCGGACTCGCTGGATTCTCCGATCAAGTCAAGGAGCACTTGCACTTATAGGAGCGACACAGAAGACTAAGTAAGTACTCTAATTAGTTCATTTTGTTCACTCATCCATCCCTATATATATATATATATATATATGTTGATCATGTGCTCTCTTATTAGATTGAAAAACCTTCCTAACATCAATCAAGACTACAAGACCTCCTTGTTGGGAGAATGAATGGCAAGAAGGGTAGTTGTGTTAAGATCGACATCGACTTGCCATCCAAAGCCATTGCTCCGGAGCAACTGAAAAAGCCCGGTGTCGGCGCCGCGGATGAATTCAGGCCCGGGCAGTGGATCAGGGACGTGTGGAGGTTCGCCAAAGATGACCCTAAAAGGGTGATATTCGCTCTCAAGGTCGGCCTCGCCGTCCTCCTCGTGTCGCTGCTGATTCTCTTCCGAGCACCTTATGATGTCTTCGGCACCAACATCATCTGGTCCATCCTCACCGTCGCCATCATGTTCGAATACACCGTCGGTACGTACATACGTACATGGAGTAGTATTACTACCTGAAGCATATGTAGTATATATGCTACATTAATTGATAATGATTTCATATGATATAAAATTAGTATGTATACAGGAGCGACGTTTAACAAGGGATTCAATCGGGCTCTGGGTAGCATAGCAGCGGGAGTGTTCGCGATCGCGGTCATGCAAGTGGCGATGTCTAGCGGCCACGTCGCGGAACCCTTTGTCATTGGCTTCAGCATCTTTTTGATAGGTAATGTTTTTTTTTACATTCCATTCAGTCTCTGATACGACTTTCTTATACTAAAATGCTAGCATGGCTAGATTAAATTTAATATTAAATAGAGGTAGAATAATTGGAATAAAGTTAAAAAAACTGTTTAGACTAAAAGAATAACATGATATTTGTATGTCACATTGATATTTTAAGCCCCCATAAAATTGTGTTATTTTACCATTATTAAATCATATGTCATCACTCATAATAAATTAGAAGAGCGCACATATTAAATAATTTTTTTATTATTTATAAATTCATATTCACATTTTATCCATAATTTTTTCATGATCAATCAAATAATAAAAAAAATTTTATTATTATTTTTAATAAAAATAATTAAAAACGTTTGTTCTTTCTAATATAATTATTCAAATTGAAATAATCACAGGGCCCGAGATATCTTATGTATCTCCACTAAAAGGAGGCTGTAACATCAATGTCCTGATGTCCAACCACTTATATGTTGTTTGAAATTCTGAACAGGAACTGTAACATCATTCATGAAACTGTGGCCGACGCTGACCCAATACGAGTACGGGTTCCGGGTGACGCTCTTCACGTACTGCCTGATCGTAGTCTCCGGGTACCGAATGGGGACTCCGGTGAAGACCGCGATGGACAGGCTCTACTCCATCGCGATCGGTGGGTTGGTCGCCGTTCTCGTCAACGTCCTCATATTCCCCATATGGGCTGGTGAGCAGCTCCACAAGGAGCTCGTCAACCACTTCAACACGGTGGCCGACACCCTTGAAGGTTCGGTTAGCTCTTCTTATCAATATTTACTTCAATCTCTCCAACTAATAGTTCTCCTCTTGTAATTAAATACGAATAGCTGCTGTTTTGATGACAGAGTGCGTGAAGAAGTACTTGGCGGACGACGGTACAGACCGGCCAGAGTTCGACAAGACGGTGATGGATGACTTCGCCGATGAGCCCGCCTTCAGGAAGTGCCGGACCACCTTGAATTCCTCTGCAAAACTTGATTCTTTGGTAAGCTTGCATGCATGTCTCTACTAGTTACACGCGCGCGCGCGCGCACACGTGAATTGAATGCGTATATGAGTAGTGATTGATGTTTGGAAGTGTTTTTTTAAATAGGCCAATTCGGCGAAATGGGAGCCGCCCCATGGAAGGTTCAGGCACTTCTTCTACCCGTGGTGCGAGTACGTCAAAGTCGGCGCCGTGTTGAGGCACTGCGCTTATGAGGTGATGGCCCTCCATGGATGCCTTCACTCCGAGATTCAGGTCCCACTCCTTCCCTCCCTCTACTAAAACCTTTAAAGTTAATATCAATAGTTGATGGCCCTGCCCTCAATGGGATATCTAACTTGATCTATTCAATGACAACGCAGGCGCCATATAACCTCCGAATCGCATTCCAACCAGAAATCCAGGACGCCACGAACCAAGCAGCAGAGCTGCTGAGGAGCCTAGGCAAAGACATCAGCAACATGAAGCGCGGCCTCCAAACCACCCTCCTCAAGAGACTCCACAGCTCCACCGAGCGCCTCCAACGCTCCATCGACATTCACTCTTACCTCCTCACCACCACTCACCACGAATACAGCTCACCAAAACCACCCTCCAAACCACTTGATCTTCCCGACCCAACCCAGAATCCTGTGCCGCCGACGATCCACCGGGCCGAGTCGTACCATGAGACCATGAGGAAGCAGCAGAAGAGGCTGTACTCGTGGCCGTCGAGGGAGGTGGATGAGTTCGGAGAGGAGGGAGGGTTTGGGGGCGGCGACGGAGGGGAGATGATTCGGAGGATGAGGGCGTTGGAGAGCACAGCGGCGATGTCGCTGGCGACGTTCACTTCACTGCTCATTGAGTTTGTGGCGCGGCTTGATCACTTGGTTGATGCTGTGGATGAACTTGCAAAGATGGCCAGGTTCAAGGAGGAGGAAATATAAGTTAGTACACATACATATGGAGAGACTCACATACATATTATTATTGGATAGTGAAACATGCATGCATGCATGAAGGGGCTATCGTATCATAATGTATTGGCTTATGCTATAATAAAGTTGCTATTACTATGATATATGTTGTTTGACTTGTTGGGATGCTTTTCTGCGTCCATGTCATTTATTTATTTTTGCCCCTATCAAGAATATATTTACAATGAGACATCATCCACTAGATATAATTCATTCTTTATTTGAATACATGAAATATACACTTTAAAAATATTTTAAAAAAAAGATGTGAGAGGTCTCTAACATCATCTTCTGGCAATGAAAGAGTTCTCTGTGAACAAATTCCATAACTACAACACAGATCCGAGTTGCAAAACAAGGACCAATTGCACCTATACAGAGTTGCCTCATCCATACAAGGAATACCACATAGGCAATGCAGTTGGAAAAAACAACCTAGTCAATGGAGGCAGACATTTACATTCGACCTTACTTTCAGGCAATTCTATTCTTCGTCTTCATCATCTATTACAATCCGAAACTTCCTCCTTGTGTCTCTGTTCGTAGACACATTGATCCCAACATCATCCCCAGAGTCTGCCAACTCATCAGCAATCTCATCCTGGGATTGCATCACATGTGGTTGATGATCCATCTCGTCAGAAGAGGATCCAACGTCAACTTGATTCGGGATGTTCGCGTTTGTTTGAGAAGGTTGTGGTTCATTCTGCTCAGTGCTCACATCTCTGCATAAGTGACAAAAAAGCTAATAAAAAAAGTGATGATGGAATTCTGAAGTTAGCTCCAAGAAAAGTAATAACAAACCACAACATATATTGATTAAAGATATTCAAGATCTTATTGTAATTGCTAGAGTGACCATGCATTTTTATTTATTTTTTTGAAAAACAAGTGTACCTTTCCATCACATTTTTCACACGTCGGCTCTCTACAGAATCCAAGCCATCATTGATAACTCCCACAACTGAAATGGTTGCAACCTCATTGTTCTGGCTAGAGAAAGGCCGCCTACAATTTTGCCAGTAATATAAAATGCATCAGAAAAATGTTTAATGTTGATTGCAAGTATCCATTTATGGACCAAAAACAGTGACGAGGAACAGTTTTCCCCTTCTCTTATCCTTTTATCGTGATCAAGAGCTCTACTGAAGGAAAACAATGCAGGTACATATTTTTCAAGTAAAATAAAAATGCAATCTGCTTGAAGAATGATGCCAATGTGAAAAAACTATTTGCCTGGGCTATGTAATAGAATGAATATTAAGTTGATAAAAAAAATTATATTAAATAACTGAATTTCGGTATCAAAGTCAAGGTTTGAACAATACTCTTGTACACTTTGATTTCATTGCAATACTTCAACTCATCCAAACAAAAACTAGACAAATAGGCTACTGAATGATTATTAATTTTACACAGCAAAATGTGAATAGATTGAAAATAACAAGCATGGACAAATAAGAAATGTGCAACATTTAATCAGACGACAATTGCAAGAAATTCAAAGATTGATATCACCAACATATTCAATATCAATAAGAATTCCCAGGGTACGAATAGCTACACAATAGATGTTTTTTGTTTCGCAAAAGCTCATCCTGAACAATTTATAAAGGAAATTAAATAGCTAAAAGTTAACAGTTAGGATCCAAAAAAAAAAAAAAGATAAAGTATAAGTGAATCCATTGATAGGCAAAATTGAAAGAGGACTTACTCAATGATAGGGCTCAACGCTCCAACAGAATGGTCTTTCTGGAGTGTGCTAGTCTCGAGGTTGTCTTCAGATGCAATGGCCACAACCACCCCCTTATTCGTCTTTTTATTCTTTCTTTTGCTGCTGAAATGAAGGAAAAAATTGTAACTATATGCAAGTCTAATAGAGGTAAACTCATGGAAAATGATAATTGGGAACAATGCACTCACAGCAGATTGTTTATCAAAAGGAGAAAAGAAAGAACAAAAACTCTCAAAGATGAGCATCTCGCATCAATGTAATAGATGAGCACTTTCTTTGAATTTCAGTCATAAGTCCAAGCAAATATCGATTTAAATCATCTTTAACAGGAAAAAATAATTAACAATGATGATCACACAAGAGCAGGAAATCCGTTTACAAATGATTTATATCTAAATCATTTCATTAATTTAGCTGCACATGACTTCAAGATAAAATTGCTGAAAGAAGAATTCTGAAAGCTAATTGGCTTATTGCTTGGCCTTGAATTGTTCAATATATAAAAAATGTAGAAATCTAACCAGGCTTTCAACACACCTTTCCATTAGCATAAATAAGGTTTCTTCATCAGATTTCTCTTCAGATTCTGCGTACTCGTTGTCTTCAAAAACTTTGAAGGTACCAGATGATCTCTTCTCTTGAGGAATATATAGGCCAAGTTGCTTAAGTTTACGAGAAATTTGGCCTGCCGTGTATGTTTTATCCGCCGCATCCAATGCAGTTGCAATCATGTGACTGCACCTCTTATGATTTTTGAATCTGCAAAAGGATGGATTTAAATGCTTAGATATATCCAACTTTCCAGGCAGCAGTTTCTACTTGAATATCTTTGTTTCATGCAGTTTTAAGCAAAACAAATTTGACAGTGATACAACTATAGCAAGTGCATCTTACTGATACGAAATAACATGGGTGGTCACTCAAATACTCACTGTTCAAAAAGTTGTTTAATCATTAGCTCCTGTTCCTTGTTGAAAGCCTGTATTCTTTTTCTAGCATGACTAGAGAGCAAAGAGAATGAAATATATTAGTCACATGTTAACCGCTCTACATTCTCATTATACAGAAGCATGTATCATGGATTCTCAGAAAAGATTCAGACAGGGAGTCAAAAATCATATCTTGTTATTTAAACACAAATGACAATCGGATACTAAAATATGAAATAGACTAACAATAAGCTCAGTGAGAACAAGATAATGCTTGTCGTACTTGGAATTTCGGGTAATGGAACCATCCTCCAATTCATTTGAACTCTTGTGAAAGGCAGCATTTGTTGTTTCCCTGCTGTCGACTGCAATGTTATCATCTAAGGCTGGAAGAATCCCATTACCACGAAGCCTCTTTTTCCTTGAGGCAACACTGAGGCCCAGCTGTTTAAGCTTACAGGACACTTGAACTGGAGATACTTTTCCATCAGGATCCAATGCTTCTGCAATAAGACGACTGCATTTCCAATCATCCTTGTATCTACAACAGTGACAATTTACCGAAAACAATTAGATATAATATTTCCTAAATTTTAAACTGACTAGGAGAAATGATGCAATATTGCCTTTATAACACATACCTCTCATAAAGTTCTCTTATCATGTCTTCTTGGTCATCATCAAAGACAAGACGCCTTTTTCTTTTTGAATCCTTTCCAGGTTCAAGTTCTGTCAGATTCCCCTTACTGGACCAGCCACAAAAAAGTCATACAATAAGTGACTGGGAAGAGCATAAAAATGGTTGACGAGGAAACAACATACTTGAGCAGATTTTTCTTCTTCCGAGAAACACCTTCCTTCTCTTGAGTATGTCTACTGGACAGATCTTCATCACTACAAATGCAAAATAATTAGATGAACGTAAAAGTAGATCACCAACCACTTCCATACTTATACTATATAAGGGCAAAATTAAGATATGAATGTCATACTCCTGAAAAATGATCTCCTCTGATATGATTAGATCAGCTTCATCTTCCCCAAGAGCATCTGCTAGGCTTCTTCCAGCTAGCCTGCTTTTGCCATTTGAAGGACCAATATGCACCTCATCTCCGACTAAATCATCTTCCCAATTTGCAACTTTTCTCTTCAAGTCTCCAAGATCATGTGATACACCTTCAGCACTGATGTAATGGCACTCTTTTCGTGTCTTCCAAAAAAGTACGTCAACAAATAGTAGGGGCAGGCTTTTCAATGCCTTTAGCAGTTTCCTGACTAACTTGGTGATGAAGTGCACTATACTTGTGTATTCCTTGGACATAGATAATTTTTGTTCCACCAGGATATCAAAGAATATTGTGAGAAATGATAGCTGCAAGAGTGGACATGACATACACGTAAATCATGGGAAACAATATTGTCATACAAAACGAATAATTTTTCGTAAATTTTACCTGAAACAGCATGGGATAGAGCAAAAGATCATCACATATCCTTTGTAGCATGCAAATGATATAGTGATTTGTGCTACAGGAGTTGCTTTTATAGAACTTTAGCAACCAACATAAGTTTTGAATCACTGTGATGTTACCAACATTTGCAACCAACTTGGAAACATTAAAGTCAACTTCATTTGTGGCGGTTGGGGCATCATCGGAAGAATCTTCTGTCTCATATGCAAGATCATCAATGTCATTATTTATTTTTATCTCATTTGTCTGAGCTGCACCATCACAAAGATGGTCAATATCAAGTGATGGCATGTCAGGCTCAGTGAACAGATCAGGGGCTGCGGTGCCTTCTTTTTCATTAGAACCAGAATTGGATAGGCATGTTTTTAATTGCGAGGTGGACTCCTCATTTTCACCATCAGAATTATCAGCACTTTGAATCTTGGCATGCTCTTCTTTTGGTTTTTTACCTTCTCCTGGGTTGCTATCTCTTTGTGCTTTTCTTTTTCTCACTTTTCTTGATTTTTTTGCAACCTAGGAAAAGCAGAGGACAAACAAGGCAGGAGGCTGCAGTATATTACATGTGCAAGGAGACTATAACAAGTAGCAAGACATGATCACAGGACATACTCACGGAAAAAAAAAACGTGTAGGATAACTTATCAGATTGGAGAACAGATAATTAGATACAATTCGCATTTGAACTTATTCATTATCTAGTTTTATTCAAGCAATGGTGAAATACTGAAAGTACTTATTCTTCAAAACTTACTATGCACACGTGTCTAGTAAATAAAATCAAGACATGGTCGACTACCTGTCTTGACTCATCAGAACTAATGCCAAAGAATCATCTCCAAGAGGGCTCAAGAAGCTTTATGCAATAATAGATACAGATTATGGTGACGATAGAGAAAAATGAATGGGATGATCTTATAGGTTAAAATCAAAAGTAAAGTGTCTCTTGAGCTTTACATGATCGACAGTAACTAACTGCACCATAAGAAATTCATTTTTTGAATGGTTAAAATTTCCATAATAGATATGAGTGGTGATACTGCTTTGTACGAATAGTTTTAGGTGACAATGAAGCACCATGTGAACACATTAGATGTAGTTAAAATGGGAATATTACAATGGAAGCATGATAAAATTGGAAAGATAAAATAGAAAAGGGTATGAATCATTTTTGAAGAAACTGAAGTGATTTGTTATGTAAAAACAAAAGTCAATTTAAACAAGTGGATGAGTGGATGTAAATAAAATTGGACAAATGAGGTAGTAAGTCAATATAACATCATTATACCCACTTCCACAGCTTGGCGCTGAAGCTGGGTAAGTATAAGGATGATAGTAACTTGGTTTTACCCATTAGTAGAATAAGGTTCATTAAGCCATCCCCAAACAATTAGGAACGAGGCATGCCAGCAGTTATCATGAAATAGAAAGAGTCACAATGTCACAACTCACGACCGCATTAAACTAACAAGTGGCCAACATCTAAGCATGCTATCTGTTTCCCAAGCACCAAAATTCAAGAACTAGCTCCAAACAAGACTACAAAATACCCTTAATGTGCCACAAGCTTGAAGTTTCTCCATAAGACGTAGTGTAATATGTATCATTTCCACCATATCTGCAAGATCACTGAACAGAAAAAAATTATTAGAATTTTTTCTTGTTAATTATTGAAAGAGAAAGGTGGACTAATTTCTTGATTGTGACACCAAAATGATGGACTCCTGTTAAATTCGTCGGAGCAAATGGATGGGTGTAAAAGCACCATACATGGGTTTCTCAACTAAACACATCTGCAATTGAGATGACTTTTTGTCTCTTGAGGCGATGAATTTTCCCAAAGATAGGAAACTGAGTTGGAAAAACATAAAGAGACAAACCTTCTAGGCTGCTTATGAGCATCAAAGGATCTGAACAGGTTCAACAGAAATTGAGTCATCCCTTGCTCTGTCTGATCATAAAAGAGTTTATAAAGAAGAATGCGAGCTGTTTGAGCTTCTCTGGAATCTTCTGGGGATAATTTGAGAACCAAATCTAAAATGCGGATCTGCAGAAGCAAACATAATGCATTAAAAACATATTTGAATCTTTCTGCATGCAAGTCTATTGAGAAAGAGAAGCCAGTGGGGAGATGAGCCTCCCGGTTTTACTAATACAAGCGCATGCACATATTGATCATATAAAGGAAAATCTGACAACCCACCATATTTTTCATTAGAGATCCGGTCGTCGATAAAAACTTATAGTCACGGGTCTCTTTCAAGCTATCATAAGCATAGCGCCACTTGGATATCACTAATAAAAACATTGCTTCGTTCATGGTGGCTGCAATTGGTCCACATATTCCTTCATAAAATGCTGTGCTATCAGAAGCATCACCTTCACGAGACACTTTTGAAGCAGCATCCTCCATTTCTGCCTGTTACATGCATTATATCTGAAAGTTGTAATACATTATAAAGCAAGGGACGTAGACAAAATGGAGGTTAAAAACCAAAATCATAAATATCAGAATTAGAACAGCTTCAGTCCTATAGACTGAGACCAGCAGCATAAACTCGTCTACAGCCTCCTCGACATTGCACACCTTTCCATACTCATATCAATACATATATAATCTCAACCTATTTCTCCAGTATCTGTGTGAGTGAGTGTGCATGTGAGAGAGGGTTCATGAGAAACATCTCTACAGTGGTTGAGTACAGAACATACTTGCATTGGGCCATGCCATCAAGTGATCAAAATTCAGGCGCCGCCAGATTATGATTTTGATTGTCATCCTACTGAGATTTTTTTTTTGGTTGGGTTGGAGGGGGAGGGGAGAGGAGAGGGAACAGGAGAGAATGGGGACTTTTTTTTTTGTTGATTGATTGTGATCCTACTGAGAAATTAGTTGGATTCTTTCAAACCAATTACAAAACCAGTGGTCCACATCTAACAAGAAAGAAACTATGCAAAAAGTTCTTAACCAATCTGGTAGGTGTCCCGCTGAAAGGTGAGGCCAAGGAAAGTGGATGATAAGAGAACAAATAAACCCACCAAAAACCATGTACAGCCTACCAAGAGCATATCTTGGTCTACTGCCAAGAGCATATCCTGGTCTACTGCTATCCATACTCGGCCAGTTTTAAAATCTATTTTCATTAAAAGTATCACCTAATGCTATAATCAGGTTTACCAAATAGAAACCAGCTCTTATACTCTGCATGGCTGTCATATGGAAGCAATCGCTCAGTTAAAATGAGTAGAAAGTAAATAGAGGAATACCGGTTTCTTTGCAGCTTGTATGATGTTACCACAATTAATATGCATCATGAACTCTTTTTGGAGTCATACCATCTATGGTTAAATTACAATCACTCTTCTTCTTACCTTTAAAATTGAGAATTTCCAATGTTGAAATGTTGTCACAAAATGAACAACTTGGAAGAAGACAACGACATCACCATTCTGAATCATGTGATGCTCCTTTTCAATATCCTCACGAATGGACTGCATTAAAACTGATGAGTATTGGATCAGACACAAGACGCTAGAGCAATCAAGATATAGAAAAGGAGAAAATTGGCACATAAACAAACTTGATGAGACGATGAATGGGCACAATTTTAAACCTCACCATTATAAGCTCTTGATAAAAACTGGTTTGTGAATTCATATACCAACCGCAAGAGATTCTCCTTTGGAAGGGACAAAGTTTCGTGATCCCACACGATTTTTTTCACTGGACCTCGTTGAGTCTTATGAGGTTTGAGCAAGCCATCACCTGTGAGCGCGCTCGGATTTCCCATGATTAATGATTTGGAACCATCCTATTTCAAAGAGCACATTTTTATTATGGAAAGAATAACGCTGCCTCACAGTTCTAAGAAATGCTTAGAAGCTCATACCAATGTCATCCGGGTGAATGCGCCATTCAACTGAGATTTACGTTCCAAGTTGCGCAACCTCACAAGTCTTTTTTTATTTTCTTCCTCCATCATGGATTGGAGAGAATTTAGGGATGCTGAAATATCCTCATCCACCTGGCACATTTGTTTTAAATTTTTTTAATGCAGTACAAACATTTTAGTAGGCACGGGAAAAAACAAGCATGGCAGGAGAAATATTTCTACAGATAACCATCATGCAATTTTATTTTTACAAGGCATGAAAAAGTGGAAGGCGCACTCACCTTGGAAGCTTTGCGACGTGCTTTAACAATCAACTCTGGATCTTGTCCCAAAAAAGTGTAATGGAAAATCTCCAACAACAGCAGATTATCCTGGTGGAGATACCGACAAGAACCATCTAGATGTTGGGTCAAGACCAAAATCAAGTCCATGACATTCTCATGGAACAAGAGTTCCAGAAACCGGTCCCTCAAGAACAGGAATTGTGTGACAGAACCAGACGCCTTCTGCTGAACCGAAATCTCCTGGATCGCAAGGACATTCCGGAACAAAGTGAGCACGAGCTGAACCAACTTCCAGTCATCTTCAGTAAATTCACCCCTGATTCACATGTCAAAAAAATGATCAAATTAGCTCCAGCACCACAATCACTAATATTTATCAATGTTTAAAATGGCAATCTATTCTTGCTTACTGTTCGAGATGTTCAAGCGGGTCCTCCAAAAGGGCCACAATCACCGCTATCGTGACATTTCGCGTCATCACTGCTTTCAAGCTCCAAAGGTACTCGATCTGCTCAATAACATCGTCTGATGCAGGATCAATGGGCATCGTGAGGAACACCAATACCTTCACTGCTCATCAAAAGAAGGCCACGCTATCTTAACATCCGACAAAGAAATAAAAGCAGATCAATCTATATAAAGATAATATGCATTTATACCCGCATTTACGACAAGATTGTGATCGTTTTGGTAGGCTTCAATGATCGGTATCAGATTGCGAGACACCGTGTTCCATTTGCAGAGCTGCTTGAAGACGTCCCTCGTCTGCGGATCGTCCCTCCGCAGGAACCTCTGTAGATCCTTCAAATTATCTGCGCAGAACAAAAGGAACAACGATTTCAACCTGCGATCGAATTAGAGGCGACTGAAAGAAATGGAGATCCAAAAACCCTACCTAAACAGAAGTCGCTCTTCACGTATCCGATTGTGGCCCCATTTTCGTCCTCTTGAGCGAAGCCGAGGTCCACGCAGACGGCTGATAGTCCTGCCACGTCCATCCTAATCGAAAAATTCGATCGGATGGTCCAGATCACGGTTCTTCAAGGACAGAGATCAGGATTTTTGGAGATGAAATCGGAAAAATTAGGGTTTCAGTAAAGACTACTGAGTGGCACGTATTGTAAATTAAATAAATCGTAGCAGGCAAGACGAAAAGAGTGGTTTTTTTTTTGGCGCCAATGGAAGTGCTTTCAATTCCCGCGCTTTTCACATGTACAGTTGGCAAGTAATATGGGCCGGGTATAAGAATGGATATTGGGCCGGGAGTACGAACGGATATCGATGGCGGGGGGGGGGGGGGGGGGGATCGTCGGTTTGATTAGTTCTAATTTCAAACCCGCTAATAAAATCGCGTTTCAAACTCATTCTAAATCCGTGACAGGTTTAATTATTCTATCTTAAACCTGTCTCAATGGATTTTCAAATAACTCAAGCTTATTCTATCTCATCCTATTTAGAAAGAAATAAAATTAAAAATCTCAAAATTTTAAATATTTTTAATGTTTATATTTACTTTATAAACTATATAATTACCTTATATAATATTATTTGATACATATTAAGTATTTTATCGATTATTATAATAATAATAATGATTAAAAAAATAAGAATATATGATAAGTTAGTTTTATTTATGTATCATATTAATTTTGATGATATAAGTGTTTTAAATGGGGTATAATGGGGCGGGTTAGGTTTTGTCATTGAATCTTAAACATGTCTCATATTTTTATTGTGTTGAGACAGGTCAAGTTCGGTCATTCAGATTTAACATTAGGGACCAAACTCATCCCAATAAGATAAGGGCGGGACGGGTTTTCCATTTATTCTATTCCACTATCATTTTTATCAATATGCACACTTTGCACCAAACATCTATTTTAGAAGCCTCGCCAAATTTAGATCCGCATTTATAAATTTCTTAGCATGCCCAACATCTGATCCCTCTCTCATCGAATTGTCACGTATCCCTCTCATTTCTCAAGTCATAAAAGCCTGTTGACATAAAAATTATAGTTTTTTTCACACAAGATAAATATAAATTTCAAATTATAATTAAATAATAAATCACAACAAATCGAATAAAAAAACAAATCTACATATTAACATAAGGGAAAATGACAAAAAAAATCTCATAAAAGTTTGAAATATCCAAATCAGTCATTTTTAAAAATTATACCTAAAAAAATCTCATTTCATAATTTTGTAAACACAAAAAACTAATCTGCCCTTATGTAATTAAATCTTTAATATCTCTCTTTATTCCACACTAAAAGCATATTTTCATACAAAACAACAATCTTTCTATACATGATGAAAATCAATCATTTTAGAGGTTTTGTTATTACATATCATGTTGCGTGTTTCTTATATATATCTTACATGATATTGTTTATCTTTTTTTATTATATACGATCATAATATGTAATTTAAATATGTGTTGTGCCCTAATGCAACATATAATATTTTAGTATTTTAAATCTTTATTCACATTT